>CM058168.1:30801136-31228636 GCA_030254885.1 Vitis rotundifolia | reverse complement strand
TCTCACAGAGAGACTAAAGTAGTACCAAACTAATCTTGACAAAAACCAATAAAAGTGAAACTTGAACACACTATAACCTAGCCCAAACAATCCAAAGACTAGCAAATAGGTCTCTAATGACCACACGAAAGCATCCAACAAGTCTCAGTAATAGCAAACAAAAGAAATATGGAAATGAGTAGATATTTTGCAATGAAGAACTTACCTCTAGGCAGATGCAGACTAATAAATCACTCATCTCCTTTCTACTCTTCTATTTGTTCCGATTTTCTTTTCCCCATCCTCCTTTTTCGCCTTCTCAATGTGTACTCAAAATCCCTGCTTTGAAAACTTCTCTTTGCCGTCCAAAACCACCAACCTGTGTTTTATGGCAATTTGTAGCCGTCTTTTGCCTGGAAGACGACTCCTTTCTCCAAATTCTATGTTTCCTATGCCACAAAAAATTCCTTTTTGAATTTAAAAAAAAAAAAAAAAACAATTCATGCATATCACCAAGGAGTCTCACATTTTTCAAAAACTTCTTCACCTTTATTTTAACTCTCCAGTAATCTTCAATAAAGCCCAAAAGATTTTCCTTCATTTTTAAAATCTTACAAGAATCAACTCGTCTTATCCATTGGTAGATTTCCCTAAAAAAAACATCAAATTATTAAATCAAATAAATAAATAAATAAATAAATTAGAGAATGATAAAATAATAATAATCAATAAATGAATAAATAGCAAGATGATAAATAAATAAATAAAAGTGATTGATAATAATAAAAATAAAAATAAATAAATAAATGAATAAATAAAAGTGATTGATAATAAAAATAAAAATAAAAATAAAAATCAATAAATAAATAAGCAAATAAGAAAAATGAGTCATGCAAGCCATGCAACCGTGCGAATCATACAAGTCATGCCAAGAATGTCTAATAGGCTAAGTATACCTAAGTGGGCCTAAGTGACCTAGGTGGGCCTAATAAGTCTTAACCTAAAGTGCACCTAAGCGAAACCTAATCTAAACTCGAAGGGTAGCCAAGGTCATATTGAGGAGTCGGATAAACACCTAGTAATTACCCTTAAAATATTGTTGTTTCATCTGAAGAATTCACTTGGAAGTGGTAGTGGAAGGTAAAATGTAAAGAAAGTGAGCTCCTTGTGTAGCAAACACCTTCACTATCTACCCTTCAACTAAATAGCAACCTCCATGAAAATGAACACAAAATCCAAAATCCAAAAAGCCATACTGCCTTTTCACTAGTGAGACTTTCTTCTTCCAATGGTGTTGACCAAGAAATAGATACAGAAAATGGGAATAGTTAAGTGCAAATTTTTAGATGGGCAACCATGCAGAAGCAGAAAATATATCAATAAGTATATAGATTTAGAACATCTACCTTATCATATTAGTAATCTCAGTATTGAATTCCATTTGATCCTTTATTTACACCAAAGAAATCTCATGGACAGAAAAGAAAACACAAATGAAGCCAAAGTCATTCTTCCTTTATTTACGTACAACACAAAAAAAAAAAATGAATTGTTTCTCTCTTCTTCTTAGCAACCTCCATGAAAAGAAAAAAAATTCAAATTCCTCTTTCTCCACCTCAGCAACCTTCAATAAAAGGGAAGAAAAATAAAAACATCAAAAATCAAGAAAAGAACGAATGAAAAAAAAAATGCTAGAATAAAATGGGAATAGCTACGTGCGAATTTTTAGATCGGCAACCATGCAAAAGCAGAAAATATATCAATCAAGTATATAGATTCAGAACATCTACCTTATCATATTAGTAATCTCAGTGTTGAATTCCATTTGGTCCTTTATTTACACCAAAGAAATCTCATGGACAGAAAAGAAAACACAAATGAAGCCAAAGCCATTCTTCCTTTATTTACGTACACCACAAAAAAAAAAAAAAAAAAAAAAAAAAAAAAAAAAAATTATCTCCTCTTCTTAGCAACCTCCATGAAAAGAAAAAAAAAAAAAAATCAAATTCCTCTTTCTCCACCTCAACAACCTTCAATAAAAGGGAAGAAAAATAAAAACATCAAAAATCAAGAAAAGAACGAATGAAAGAAAATGCTAGAATAAAATGGGAATAACTACGTGCGAATTTTTAGATCGGCAACCATGCAAAAGCAGAATATATCAATCAAGTATATAGATTCAGAACATCTACCTTATCATATTAGTAATCTCAGTATTGAATTCCATTTGGTCCTTTATTTACACTAAAGAAATCTCATGGACAGAAAAGAAAACACAAATGAAGCCAAAGCCATTCTTCCTTTATTTACGTACACCACAAAAAAAAAAAAAATGAATTGTTTCTCTCCTCTTCTTAGCAATCTCCATGAAAAGAAAAAAAATTCAAATTCCTCTTTCTCCACCTCAGCAACCTTCAATAAAAGGGAAGAAAAATAAAAACATTAAAAATCAAGAAAAGAGCAAATGAAAGAAAATGCTAGAATAAAATGGGAATAGCTACGTGCGAATTTTTAAATGGGCAACCACGCAGAAGCAGAAAATATATCAATCAAGTATATAGATTCAGAACATCTACCTTATCATATTAGTAATCTCAGTATTGAATTTCATTTGGTTCTTTATTTACACCAAAGAAATCTCATGGACAAAAAAGAAAACACAAATGAAACCAAAGCCATTCTTTCTTTATTTACGTACACCACAAAAAAAAAAATGAATTGTTTCTCTCCTCTTCTTAGCAACCTCCATGAAAAGAAAAAAAATTCAAATTCCTCTTTTTCCACCTCAGCAACCTTCAATAAAAGAGAAGAAAAATAAAAACATCAAAAATCAAGAAAAGAGCAAATGAAAGAAAATGCTAGAATAAAATGGGAATAGCTACGTGCAAATTTTTAGATGGGCAACCATGCAGAAGCAGAAAATATATCAATCAAGTATATAGATTCAGAACATCTACCTTATCATATTAGTAATCTCAGTATTGAATTTCATTTGGTTCTTTATTTACACCAAAGAAATCTCATGGACAGAAAAGAAAACACAAATGAAGCCAAAGCCATTCTTCATTTATTTACGTACAGCACAAAAAAAAAAAAAAGAAAATTGAATTATTTCTCTCCTCTTCTTAGCAACCTTCATGAAAAGAAAAAAAATTCAAATTCCTCTTTCTCCACCTCAGCAACCTTCAATAAAAGGGAAGAAAAATAAAAACATCAAAAATAAAGAAAATAACGAATGTAAGAAAATACTAGAATAAAATGGGAATAGCTACGTGCGAATTTTTAGATGGGCAACCATACAGAAGCAGAAAATATATCAACCAAGTATATAGATTCAGAACATCTACCTTATCATATTAGTAATCTCAATATTGAATTTCATTTGGTCCTATATTTACACCAAAGAAATCTCATGGACAGAAAAGAAAACACAAATGAAGCCAAAGTCATTCTTCCTTTATTTACGTACAGCACAAAAAAAAAAAATGAATTGTTTCTCTCTTCTTCTTAGCAACCTCCATGAAAAGAAAAAAAAATTCAAATTCCTCTTCCTCCACCTCAACAACCTTCAATAAAAAGGGAAGAAAAATAAAAACATCAAAAATTAAGAAAAGAACGAATGAAAGAAAATGTTAGAATAAAATAAACAGGAAGCATAGGAAACCTCAGTCCTCATGATCATCGTCCTCCTCATCATCCTCATCATCTTGGGGTGGAAGACTTCTAAGGTAACAGCACAATACGAGGAACATAGCCAACAGGACCACCTCATGAAAATCACTAGTAAAGAAAAAGTTATGCATAGTGTAATTGTTTATCTGTGTGCAACAATTTTTTGAATCTTGGTGAGGTATTCTATTAAATATGTCCGTATATATTTTCGTGGGTTTCTTTTTTTTTAGCTCTTGCCAGGATCTCCTTGATGATTTGTAAGATCCATAAGAGGGTGTTCCTCATTTTCAATATCCTGGTACCTTGCCAAGAAATTCGTAAACAACTAATTACGTACAGAAAAAAATTATGTAGAGTTAGGTTTACTCAAGTAATTATTCAATTTTTTAAAGAACTCAATTACAAAGACAAAACGGTTCTTGTATTTTGTTAGCAACCAAGCAAGCCTAAGCAGTAAAGTGTAGAATATAAGTTAAGGTTCACTCTAGGAACCCTAAACTCCAATTGTTGCAAGGGGTGGGGACTTTTGACGGTTAATGAAGCTTTCCAGTTTAAAACTTCCTGCAATAAAAGAAAAAATGAATCATACAAATGTAAATTTGATTTTATTAGTATATTTGAGCTTATAGAAACCGAAACAGAAAAGATCATAGTGCCCTCATCATCATCATCATCATCATCCTCAACGTCTTGGGGAGGACGATTCCCAATCTAATAGGCCAATACTAACACAATGCCCAACATAAGACCTGATGAAGATTGAATATAAAGGAATGGTACAATAGCCACGGAGGAACTTGATTAAATGTTTCTCTACAGATGATCATAGAGACGATTGTGCACAGAAAAAAAATGTTAAAATTAATAGAAACAGAAAAGATCATAGTTTTCCCAAAAGAATTAAGTGGAGGGAGTTTTTGTACCAAATTTTCTTTTGCTTTTTCCACATTTTCTCGGCACCGAAACAAAGCATTATTCAAAGAAAAATAATTAAGCAATATAATTCAAAGTTGGAACAGAGAATAAAGAAATAATTTACTTGAAAAAAAAAAACACAAGTGAGAAGAAAATTTTCTTGGAAACCAAACACAAGTATTAGAATGTTAAGAGTTAGGCTCTACTCAGAGGAAAGATCAAACAAAGTTTCACAGAAATCTCAACCCACGCCAATTGCACAGATTCAACTTTGATTATAGAAAAGATCATTTATAGAAAAAAAAAATGTTAAAACAAAGAGAATGAAGCTACTTGTACCCAAAATAGAAAGAAAATATGGTCATGCCAAGAAAATGAGAGGTTCTTGCATTTTCTTAGCAACCAAACAGGGGCAGACAGTAAAGTATAGAATATTAGATTTGGGTTTACTTACAAAACTCGGAACTTCACAAGCCGTGAGATTCAGCTTTACTACCAACTTAATAAACTGAAATAATGCAACAGACGAGAACAGGGGTCATTTATATTTGGGGCTTTGCTCACGACTTGTCACCTGGGCTTCGCTCACGGCTTGTCACGGCTTGTCACTTGCCCTACTAAAAATTTTCAACCATATCAAATTTTCAAAATTTTAATTCATCATTTTCCTTCCCTTTAAATAATCGAAAATTGAAAAAAAAAAAAAAACAATATGATAGTATATTATATTTTATTTTCTCATATAGAAAGAACAACTACTTTAGATTATTATGCAAAAATAATTATTTTATATTTTTCATAATACTAACTCCAATGTTAAAATAATTATTGAAAAAAATTATATTAATGTAAATTACAAAATTCAACAATTCTTAAATTAAAATAATTGAAATCTCAACATAAAGTAAATAACATTTCATTTAAATCAAAAGGTCAAGAAAAGGCTAGTTTGTTTAGTGAGGCAAATACAGACACAGTCTTTTTATGTATTCATTCTAGTATTGATGAACACTTCTTGATACAACTCAATTGGGTCAAGAGTGTCTTCTCTAACACATTCACAAGAAAAACAAATATTTGAACCACCCAAATATCCTTGAAAATTTTTTTAAAAAAAAAAACACAACTTCAAACTTTACACGATGATGGAGGAATCTTTTTTTGAATACTTTAGAATGACAAGAAATACATTATATTAAGGGCACGAGAAGACACTATAATAACGTTCAACATAATAGATGGACAATTCAAAAGCCTAAAACCGCCCCTTTTGGAAACTTTAAAATATACTTAAAAGTAAATAAAAACAAATTTAATTATTATTTATATGATTCTTCATTTTTTTTATTTTTTTTATTTCTGTCAGGAAGTTTTAAACTGAGAAGCCTTCATTTGTGGGCTAAGCTGAGAAGCCCAAGTGACAAGTCGTGAGCGAAGCCCCAAATATAAATGACCCTCGTTCTCGCCTGTTGCATTATTTTAGTTTATTCAGTTGGTAGCAAAGTTGAATCTCACAGCGTGTGGAGTTCAAGTTCTATAAGTAAACCCAACTCTAATCTTCTATACTTTACTATCTACCCCTGTTTGGTTGCTAAGAAAATGCAAGAACCTCTTATTTTCTTGGTATGACCATCTTTTCTTTCTACTTTGGGTGCAAGCAGCTTCATTCTCTTTGTTTTAACATTTTTTTTCTATGGACGATCTTCTCAATAATCAAAGTTGAATTTGTACAGTTGGCGTGGGTTGAGATTTCTGTGAAACTTTGTTTGATATTTCCTTTGAGTAAAGCCTAACTCTTAACATTCTAATTCCTGTGTTTGGTTTCCAAGAAAATTTTCTTCTCATTTGTGTTTTTTTTTTTTCAAGTAAATTCTTTCTTGATTCTCTGTTCCAACTTTGAATTATATTGCTTAATATTTTTCTTTAAATAAAGCTTTTTTTGGTTGCCGAGAAAATGTGGAAAAAGCAAAAGAAAATTTGGTACAAAAACACGCTCCACTTAATCATTTTGGGAAAAACTATGATCTTTTTTGTTTCTGTTAATTTTCACTTTTTTTTTTTTTTGTGCACAATTGTCTATGTGATCATCTATAGAGAAACATTTAATCAAGTTCCTCCGTGGCTATTGTACCATCCCTTTATATTCAATCTTCATCAAGTACTTATGTTGGGCATTGTGTTAGCATTGGCCTATTACATTGGGAATTGTCCTCCCCTAGACGTTGAGGATGATGATGATGATGATGAGGGCACTATGATCTTTTCTATTTCGGTTTCTATAAGCTCAAATATACTAATAAAAGCAAATTTACATTTGTATGATTCATTTTTTTCTTTTATTACGGGAAGTTTTAAACTGAGAAGCTTTATTAGCAGTCATAAGTCTCCACCCCTTGCAACGGTTGGAATTTAGGGTTCTTAGAGTGAACCCTAACTTATATTCTACACTTTACTGCCTAGGCTTGCTTGGTTGCTAACAAAATGCAAGAACCTTCTTATCTTTGTAATTGAGTTCTTTAAAAAATTGAATAATTGCTTGAGTAAACCTAACTCTACATAATTTTTTTCTATACGTAATTAGTTGTTTACTAATTTTCTTGGCAAGGTACCGGGATATTGAAAATGAGAAAAACCCTCTTATGGATCTTACGAATCATCAAGGAGACGCTGGTAAGAGCTAAAAAAAAAAAAAAAAAAAAACGCATGAAAATATATCCGAACATATTTAATAGAATACCTCGCCAAGATTCAAGATATTACTGCACACATATAAACAATTACACTATACACAACTTTTTCTTTACTAGTGATTTTCATGAGGTGGTCATGTTGGCTATGTTCCTCGTATTGTGTTGTTACCTTAGAAGTCTTACACCCCAAGATAATGAGGATGATGAGGAGAATGATGATCATGAGGACTGAGGTTTCCCATGCTTCCTATTTCTTTTATTCTGACATTTTCTTTCATTCGTTTTTTTCTTGATTTTTGATGTTTTTATTTTTCTTCCATTTTATTGAAGGCTACTGAGATGGAGAAAGAGGAATTTGATTTTTTTTTTCTTTTCATGGAGGTTGCTAAGAAGAGGAGAGAAACAATTCATTTTTTTTGTGTTGTACATAAATAAAGGAAAAGTAGCTTTGGCTTCATTTATGTTTTCTTTTCTGTCCATGAGATTTCTTTGGTGTAAATAAAAGACCAAATGGAATTCAATACTGAGATTTCTAATATGATAAGGTAGATGTTCCGAATCTATATACTTGATTGATATATTTTCTGCTTCTGCATGGTTGCCCATTTAAAAATTCGCACGTAGCTATTCCCAAGTGAAATCATTTTCACAAGTAAATTGGCTAATTGGATATTGACTTTGTTGACGTTTCCAATTATCTCCTCCTGCATTATCACCTCCATCATCAGTTCCACCTCTTGAACCATCGTAACCAAAAGTAGAAGTACCTGCAACACTAAGTCTACTACTATAGCTAGCAATTGTGGAGTCAATCTCTTAGTGGGAATTCAATGCCGCCTAAAATGAATTCTCAATATCTTTGCTAAAACTTTTGGAGTGAACTTTTTTGTACAACACACGTTCAACATTAACTCCAAATTCTCGAGTATGAGCAGTAATTCGTGGATCAGGATTTCCAATTTCATCATCCAAGTGTATAGACCTAACCCATTGGAACAATTGATTATTTTTTTCTTCACCCACCTTGGCTGAAATGTCAAAAAGATCAAGGTAATATTTTTCAACAATCCGATCATTTTTTGCCTCCATATCGCATAACTTTAGCCTCATATTATAGTAACAAAAAACTAATTGCTCAAATCCAGGGTAATTAAGCCAAACAATTTCATTGCTTTGTGTGGATGAGAGCGAACGTGCTCCAATTTATCTCACAGACAAAAAATGATGCAGTTTATGAGAGAACTTTGATGGCTAATTTTCTCAATGTAGGAGTTTGATTTTCATACATAAACCACCATTTAGCTGCAACCAATTTCATAATTATATAAATACTTATGTGGTGAATTTACAATAATTATAATCAATTTTTTCCTATAAATACTCACTGGGCACCATGGTAGACCTTGCTGCAATCGCCACTCGATCGCTAAATCCTCTTTTTGCATTCGAAAAAGCACAAGCTATGTATTCAACATTTAATTTGTTAATATCATATTTGTTAGTAAACTTTCAAATAAATTGATTAATGAAATTATTATTTTGTTGATCAAAATAACAGTTTTTTATTTACCTCATTTCCAAATTGACCAAGTGATTCAATAGTTTGGTTTAATTTTGTAAAAAAGTCAAAGACCACTTGAAGTAGTTCTGGATTACTACCAACTCCACGCCTATATTGAAATTTTGGATTCAAGAAGTATGTTACAATAAAATTAAGTAGATTTAGTATTTTGTTAGAGCAAATTAAATACAGAGTAAAAACTTACAAAAATAGATAGTACTTAAGTACGTGCTGCATGAAGTGGATGTTTTAGTGTTTTCTCCTAAGGATTTTTCATTATTTTTGTTGTAGTATGTGGCTCATATCGAAATAAAGACATATATGGAGAAAAATGGGCAAATGTTGGAGTGGAACGACGACATTTGCCATTCAAGTTTGTATTTTTATTGTTAAGGGTGAACAATAGGTTGGGAGGTGAGGGGGGCAATGCCCCCTTGCAGTACCGTTCAAGGGTATTTTTGGAATTTCATTACCTGAGGGTTAGTATAAATACCTTTTTATGTAACCCTAATTTTACATATAGTGAAAGTCTTCTTCCCTATCCTAGTGGACGTAGGCAATCTGCTGAACCACGTTAAATCTATGTGTTTTCTTTCGTTTTTCTCTAATTTTTCACTAGGAATTGTTGCACAAAAATCAACAATTTTGAAGATCCAATCTCTAGCTCCTTGACGAATAAGGTTTTCTTTCATCACGTGCATAACCTCGTACACAAACGATATTGTGGAAACAAATTTAGAATCCATAAGTCGAAACACCACATATAATGGCTCATATAATGAAACTATATTTGCCACTCTGTCCCAATACGCATGGTTAAACAATAATTGCTCTAAATCTCGTCGAATTTTTATCCGACTAAGCTTGTGTTGTCCCTATTCATCACTCATAAACTATTTTTTCAAATAAGCCATTTTTTAAGAAGACTGTCAAAAGCAATATAATTGGTAGCAAACTTTGTAGCTCCTGGTCGAACAATGTCTCCACCACAATACTTTCTCATTTGTGCAAGTAACCAACCATGGTTATAAATGAAGTTAGTTATCTTGCGAACATTGTTTATTGCATCTATAACACTGGGTCTTTTACCAATGTCTTCAAAGATTAAGTCAATACAGTGCGCCGCACACGTAGTCTAATATAAGTTAAACTTCTTCATCAATAATTTTCCTGTTTTCATGAACACCGACTTGTTATCTATGACAATTTAGACCATATTTTCTTGACTAACTTATTTGATAACAGTCTTTAATAACTCGTATATATACTTGTGGTCTTTAATATTGTTCAATGCATCTACTGACTTAAGGAACACCATGGTCCTTTTTGAATAAACCATGAAGTTAATAATACTTAATTTTGTGGGCCCTATCCATTTATTTGACATTATTATGCACCCATATGTCTTCCATTTTTCTCTTTGCTAGTTCATATAAGCTTCCATTTCTTTGTACTCTATTTCCAAGTATTTGTTCTTTATTTCATATGGAGATGAAGGTTCGATTCACATTCCTACAATTCATATATAACAAATATTTAAAACATGTCACAAAAGACAATGAGAAAATAAAGGCTTATAAGAAAAACACCCAAGAGGGGGGTGAATTGGGTTTTTCAAAAACTTTTTCAACACAACTAATTTAAGCACAATATAAGCAAATATAATGAGATAGAGTTAGAGAATTCAAACTCAGATTTTATAGTGGTTGCCTACGTCCACTCTCCTCAAGCTCCTAACCGAGTGAGGGTTCCACTAACTTGAAGCTTCAACCAAGCTTCTAATCTTCTTTACACTTGGATTTTGGGCTCCAATGGGCTCTTACACAATCTCTTCAAGATTCAACACACTTGAAGGCTCTAACACTCAATTTACAATAATGATCTTCTCTCAACCTAGCTTAATAATGGCTCAAATGCAAATCAAAGCTATGATGACTCACAAAAGTACACTAAAAAATATGCAAATAAAGATTTAATGCACCAAGAAAGAAATGAGAGCTTTTAAGGCAATAACAAGTGGGTAGACAATTGATTGCAAGTGTTATCTATATCATAAATGAAACGGAGCTCTCAATTTATAGGTTTCTAAGCTCGAGAGCCAAGAAAAGCAAAAAGCAACCCCAACCGGTCGAGTTAGGGGTCGACCGGTTTACTAGCCGTTGGAGCATTTAATGCTTTGACAGGTTACCATTGCCTCGATCGGACCTTAACTGGACCTCAACCGGAGGTCAACTGGGAAGGAGGATACCTCAACTAGGAAAAGAAGGCTACTGGATGAGAGAGTGTTTTTGACACTCCTTGACCGGACAAGGGCAACCGGTCGACCCGTTCCCTGGCCAATTGAGCCAGTTGGCCAAAGCCTCAATCGGTTCAGCCTTTTGGGCCCAAAAACCTATCTTTTTTAGTTCTTTTACTTTCTAACACTTAGGCAAGGTCTTTAGGTAAATTAATATGCCAATTTTGAAACGTTTTGCCTAAGGTACATTTGATAAAACTCGACTTTTAATGAAATTGTAACTTTAAAGAACAAACCGAGTTTTCCAAAGATGCATAAAAAGATATGTAAAACCTAAGTGAACCCATGCATTCATCTTACATTTGGTTCCTATAATTAAAAGTCTTCCAATGTCTCGATCTTGTATCAATTTGGTCCTTTGATGAATTTTCAAATTTATACATGAGATTCTTTACAATTCAAACCAATTAGTCACTTAACCATGGTTTGTTATCATCAAAATTTGATTAGGAGAACCCTTGGGCTAACAAACTATACTTACTAAAAGTATGAAACAATATAACAATTCAAAAATTAGTAATTACCTGCTTGTTGTGCACCAATAATCATATTTTTGAAGTGATAAGACTTTGCTTTTTGGGGTGCAATGCTCTCATAAATGAAGAATTTGTTGATTAAGTGTCCCATTATTTCTTTAATTGAACCACTTTTCAATATATTTTTTATATTTTTTTGTTTTGCTGCAGAAGACTTATAGAGCAAAAGGGCAACAGGGGGTGATTGGTTCGAATGTCGCATACTTTGTGATTTCCACATCGTTGTCGGTGTACTAGTAGGCTGTGAAGACTTCCCCGTTTTACATTTGCTTCCTACAATGTTCTCATATTGTTGACATTCCCATTCTGTCGTTTTTAAGGCTCGAACTGTAGATCGATATGCATCCTGCTCATCTGGGTGCATATCTATTAGATACATATACACATCTTGATCCTCAGCATCTTCATCATCATCATCTTCGTCTATAAGATATGTATCATTGGCTCCCATTGTGCCACATAATTAAGCACAAATCTCTTGAATATCTACAGCTTTCTTTGCTTTTGCTTTATTTTTGTCATGCACCATCGATCATATCTCTTCTTTCACTTTGAGAGGCACTCTCGGACACTTATTAGTGTTGTTATGCAGGTTGTTATGTGTTAAATGGAACTTGAATTGCGTGATGCCTCAATTTTTCATCAACAACCCATAAAAATTATAAATTGTCCTATTTCTATTCCCCTCTATTGGTGAACAATACTTCCAAGTTGGATCTCACTTTATCATGGGAGAACCACCTCCACTAGCCATGCTAAATCTATTGCCAAAAAAATACACTTGAATGTGATTTCAATGTAAACAAAAATTAAGTAAACATTTAAATTTAACACATTGCAATGGAATGTGAAAAGAAAAGTAAATAATCATGTAAAATGAGCATATTCCAAGTATACTAATTTATGCAAATAGCTAAATTAATTAAATAATTTAGCTAAGTTAGTTTACTAAATTTAAATCAATGAGAAATCTATAAAATATACTAATTAACTATAATTGAATGTGAAAATAAAATTAAATAATCATTTAATGTGGAAATTTTTTTGAATCTAAATATAAATCTATGAAAATTTTAATAAATATAGAAATTAACTATAATTGAATGTGAAAATAAATGACAATAATCATAAAAAATGAACATATTTGATATTCCAAACATACTAGTTCATGTTAATTAAATTAATTAAACAATTTAGCTAAGTTAATTTTTTGAATCTAAATATAAATCTACAAAAAATTTACTAAATATAAAAATGAACTATAATTGAATGTGAAAATAAATGACAATAATCATGAAAAATGAATATATTTGATATTCCAAATATACTAGTTCATGTTAATTATATAATTTAGCTAAGTTAATTTTTTGAATCTAAATCTAATTCTACAAAAAATTTACTAAATATAGAAATTAACTATAATTGAATGTGAAAATAAATTACAATAATCATAAAAAATGAACATATTTGATATTACAAATATACTAGTTCATGTTAATTAAATTAATTAAATAATTTAGCTAAGTTAACTAGTTGAATCTAATTCTAACTAGATTGAATGTGAAAATAAAATTAAATAATCATCTAAAATAAGCATATCCATTTATAATTAAATAATCAAATCAACCTAAGTTAATTCAATAAAAATATACAAATTAATTACAGTTGAATGTAAAAATAACATTAAATCATCCACATTGCAAATATACTAATTAATTGAAAATACATAAATTAATTACAATTTAAAATAAACATATCTTAAAATAATTGAATAATTGAGAGCAATGGTAATAATAGTAATGATAATGATAATGATAATATATTTTCAGAGTAAATGCATTAAGAAACTAGAATAAATTTCTAACAACAATTAAAACAAAATTCCATCAAGTATAAATATACTTATGGTAATTGAAACATGATTTCAAAGCTCTAGTAAGTAATAAAAAGCTTTAGCTTATACAAAGTAAGTATTTTTCGTTCTTTTTCATCTCAAAGTTTATCTGTCCATGAAAAGAAAGGTTATAAATTTTATTCAAATTTCTTTATTTTTATTCATTTTCAAATAAAGCAATTAAAAAATATATATATTGAAAATATCATTTTTCTCTTCTTCACATGCCCCGCTAAAAATTTTCAACCATATCAAAATTTCAAAATTTTAATTCATCATTTTCCTTCCCTTTAAATAATCGAAAATTGAAAAAAAAAAAAAAAAAACAATATGATAGTATATTATATTTTATTTTCTCATATAGAAAGAACAACTACTTTAGATTATTATGCAAAAATAATTATTTTATATTTTTCATAATACTAACTCCAATGTTAAAATAATTATTGAAGAAAATTATATTAATGTAAATTACAAAATTCAACAATTCTTAAATTAAAATAATTGAAATCTCAACATAAAGTAAATAACATTTCATTTAAATCAAAAGGTCAAGAAAATGCTAGTTGCATTTACTTTGAAAATATATTATCATTATCATTACCATTATTACCATTGCTCTCAATTATTCAATTATTTTAAGGTATGTTTGTTTTAAATTGTAGTTAATTCATATATTTTCAAATAATTATTATATTTGCAATATGGATGATTTAATATTATTTTTACATTCAACTGTAATTAATCTGTATATTTTTATTGAATTAACTTAAGTTAATTTGATTATTTAATTATAGATGAATATGTTTATTTTAGATGATTATTTAATTTTATTTTTACATTCAATCTAGTTAGAATTAGATTCAACTAGTTAACTTAGCTAAATTATTTAATTAATTTAATTAACATGAACTATTATATTTGTAATATCAAATATGTTCATTTTTTTATGATTATTGTAATTTATTTTCACATTTAATTATAGTTAATTTTTATATTCAGTAAATTTTTCATAGAATTATATTTAAATTCAAAAAATTAACTTAGCTTAATTATTTAATTAACATGAACTAGCATATTTATTAAATATGTTCATTTTTTATGATTATTGTCATTTATTTTCACATTCAATTATAGTTCATTTTTATATTTAGTAAATTTTTCATAGAATTAGATTTAGATTCAAAAAATTAACTTAGCTAAATTATATAATTAATTTTATTAACATGAACTAGTATATTTGGAATATCAAATATGTTCATTTTTTTTATGATTATTGTCATTTATTTTCACATTCAATCATGGTTAATTTTTATATTTAGTAAATTTTTCATAGAATTAGATTTAGATTCAAAAAACTAACTTAGCTAAATTATTTAATTAATTTAATTAACATGAACTAGTATATTTGGAATATCAAATATGTTCATTTTTTATGATTATTGTCATTTATTTTCACATTCAATTATAGTTCATTTTTATATTTAGTAATTTTTTCATAGAATTAGATTTAGATTCAAAAAATTAACTTAGCTAAATTATTTAATTAATTTAATTAACATGAACTAGTATATTTGGAATATCAAATATGTTCATTTTTTTTTTTTTTTTGTGATTATTGTCATTTATTTTCACATTCAATCATAGTTAATTTTTATATTTAGTAAATTTTTCATAAAATTAGATTTAGATTCAAAAAACTAACTTAGCTAAATTATTTAATTAATTTAATTAACATGAACTAGTATATTTGGAATATCAAATATGTTCTTTTTTTTTTTTATGATTATTGTCATTTATTTTCACATTCAATTATAGTTAATTTTTATATTTAGTAAATTTTTCATAGAATTAGATTTATATTCAAAAAATTAACTTAGCTAAATTATTTAATTAATTAAATTAACATGAACTAATATTTGGAATATCAAATATGTTCATTTTTTTATGATTATTGTCATTTATTTTCATATTCAATTATAGTTAATTTTTATATTTAGTAAATTTTTTATATAATTAGATTTAGATTCAAAAAATCAAAACATGAGCTAGTATATTTGGAATATCAAATATGTTCATTTTTTTTTATGATTATTGTCATTTATTTTCACATTCAATTATAGTTAATTTTTATATTTAGTAAATTTTTCATTGAATTAGATTTAGATTCAAAAAATTAACTTAGCTAAATTGTTTAATTAATTTAATTAACATGAACTAGTATATTTGGAATATCAAATATGTTCAGTTTTTATGATTATTGTGATTTATTTTCACATTCAATTATAGTTAATTTCTATATTTATTAAATTTTTCATAGATTTATATTTAGATTCAAAAAAAATTTCCACATTAAATGCTTAATCAATTTTATTTTCAGTTTCAATTATAATTAATTAGTATATTTTGAGGATTTCTCATTGATTTAAATTTAGTAAACTAACTTAGCTAAATTATTTAATTAATTTAGCTATTAGCATAAATTAGTATACTTGGAATATGCTCATTTTACATGATTATTTACTTTTCTTTTCATATTCCATTGCAACATGTTAAATTTAAATGTTTACTTAATTTTTGTTTACATTGAAATCACATTCAAGTGTATTTTTTTGGCAATAGATTTAGCATGGCTAGTGGAAGTGGTTCTCTCATGCTAAGGTGAGATCCAACTTGGAAGTATTGTTCACCAGT
This sequence comes from Vitis rotundifolia, assembly GCA_030254885.1. Lineage (NCBI taxonomy): Eukaryota > Viridiplantae > Streptophyta > Magnoliopsida > Vitales > Vitaceae > Vitis > Vitis rotundifolia. The sequence continues at coordinate 31,212,399 of CM058168.1, read as the reverse complement.
AGAGGGAAACAGAAATGAGACAATTTGTAATTTTTGTGGGTTGTTGATGAAAAACGGAGGCATCACGCAATTCAAGTTCCATTTAACACATAACAACCCGCATAACAACACCAAAAAGTGTTCGAGAGTGCCTCTCAAAGTGAAAGAAGAGATATGATCAATGGTGCATGACAAAAATAAAGCAAAAGCGAAGAAAGCTACATGTATTCAAGAGATTCGTGCTCAATTATGTGGCACAATGGGAGCCAATGATACATATCTGATAGATGAAGATGATAATAATGAAGATGCTGAGGATCAAAATGTGTATATGTATCCAACAGATATGCATCCAGATGAGCAGGATGCATATCGATCTACAGTTCGTGCCTCGAAAGTGACAGAATGGGAATGTCAACAATATGACAACATTGTAGGAAACAAACGTAAAACGGGGAAGTCTTTATGGTTTACTGGTACACCGACAACGATGTGGAAATCACAAAGTATGCGACATTCGAACCAATCACCCCTTATTGCCCCTTTGCTCTATAAGTCTTCTGCAGCAAGACAAAAAAATATCAAAGATATATTGAAAAGTGGTTCAATTAAATTAACGATGGGACACTTAATCAGCAAATTCTTCATTTATGAGAGTGCTGCAACCGAAAAAGCAAAGTCTCATCACTTCAAGATTATGATTATTGGTGCACAACAAGCAGGTAATTACTAATTTTTGAATTGTTATATTGTTTCAGACTTTTAGTAAGTATAGTCTTTTGTGACATGTTTTAAATATTTGTTATATATGAATTGCAGGAATAGGAATCGAACCTCCATCTCCATATGAAATAAAGAACAAGTACTTGGAAATGGAGTACAAATAAATGGAAGCTTGTGTGAACCAGCAAAGAGAAAAATGGAAGACATATGGGTGCACAATAATGTCACATGGATGGATAGGACCCACGAAATTAAGTATTATTAATTTCATGTTTTATTCAAAAGGAACCACGGTGTTCTTTAAGTCAATCGATGCATTAAACAATATTAAAGACCATAAGTATATATACGAGCTATTTAAGACTGTTATCAAATAAGTCGGTCAAGAAAATGTGGTCCAAATTGTCATAGATAATAAGTCGTTGTTCGTGAAAGCAGGGAAACTATTGATGAAGAAGTTTAACTTATATTGGACTCCTTATGTGGCACATTGCATTGACTTAATCTTTGAAGACATTGGTAAAAGACCTAGTGTTACAGATGCGATAAACAATGTTTGCAAAATAACCAACTTCATTTACGACCATGGTTGGTTACTTGTACAAATGAGAAAGTATTGTGGTGGAGACATTGTTCGACTAGGAGCTACAAGGTTTGATACCAATTATATTTGTTTTTGACAGTCTTCTTAAAAAATGGTTGATTTGAAAAAATTATTTATGAGTGATGAATGGGCACAACACAAGCTCAGTTGGACAAAAATTGGACGAGATTTGGAGCAATTATTGTTTAAACATGCGTATTGGGACAGAGTGGCAAATATAGTTTCCTTATATGAGCCATTATACATAGTGCTTCGACTTATGGATTCTGAAGTTGTTCCCACACAATGTCGTTTGTGTATAAGCTTATGCACGTGATGAAAGAGAATCTTATTTGTTAAGGAGTTGGAGATTGGATGTTCAAAATTATTAATTTTTGTGCAACGATTCCTAGTGAAAAATTAGAGAAAAACAAAAGAAAACACACAGATTTAACGTGGTTTAGTAGATTGCCTATGTCCATGGGAATAAGAAATAAGACTTTCACTATATGTAAAATTAAGGTTACATAAAAAGGTATTTATACTAACCTTTAGGTAATGAAATTCTAAAAATACCCCTGAATCGTACCGCAAAGGGGCATTGCCCACCCGCATCCCCCTCCCCCAACCTATTGTTTGCCCTTAACAATAAAAATATAAGCTTGAATGCCAAATATCGTCATTCCACTCCAACATTTGCCTATTTTTCTCCATATATGTCTTTTCCTCAACATAAGCCATATACTACAACAAAAATAATAAAAAATCGTTGGAAGAAAACACTAAAACATCCACTTCATGCAGCACGTACTTAAGTACTATCTATCTTTATAAGTTTTTACTCGGTATTTAATTTTCTTTAACAAAATACTAAATCTACTTAATTTTATTGTAACATACTTCTTGAATCCAAGATTTCAATATAGGCGTAGAGTTGGGTAGTAATCCAGAACTACTTTAAGCGGTCTATGACGTTTTTGCAAAATTAGACCAAACTATTGAATCACTTGGTCAATTTGGAAATGGGGTAAATAAAAAACTGTTATTTTGATCAATAAAACAATAATTTCATTCATCAATTTATTCGAAAGTTTACTAACAAATATAATATTAACAAATTAAATGTTGAATACATAGTTTGTGTTTTTTTGAGATGCAAAAAGAGGATTCAACAATCGAGCGACGATTGCAACAAGGTCAACCATGGTGCCCAGTGAGTATTTATAGGAAAAAATTGATTATCATTATTGTAAATTCACCACATAAGTATTTATATAATTATGAAATTGGTTATAGATGAATGATGGTTCATGTATGGGAATCAAACACCTACATTAAGGAAGTTAGCCATCAAAGTTCTCTCACAAACTGCATCATCTTCTATCTGTGAGAGAAATTGGAGCAATTTTGCTCTCATCCACACAAAGCAATGAAATCATTTAGCTTACCCTCGACTGGAGCAATTAGTTTTTTGTTACTATAATATGAGGCTAAAGTTATGCAACATGGAGACAGAAAATGATCGGGTTACTGAAAAAGATTACCTTGATATTCTTGACATTTCAGCCGAAATGGGTGAAGAAGAAAATAATCAATTGTTCCAATGGGTTAAGCCTATACACTTGGATGATGAAATTGGAAATCCTGATCCATGAATTACTGCTCATGCTCGAGAATTTGGAGTTAATGTTGAATGTGTGTTGTCCGAAGAAAATCACTCCAAAAGTTTTAGCAAAGATACTGAGGATTCATTTTAAGTGGCATTGAATTCCCACCAAGAGGTTGACTCCACAATTGCTAGCTACAATAGTAGACCTAATGTTGCATGTACTTCTACTTCTGGTTATGATGGTTCAAGAGGTGGAATTGATGATGGAGGTGATAATGCAGGAGGAAATATTTAGGAACGTTAACAAAGTCAATATCCAATCAGCCAATTTACTTGTGAAAATGATTTCACACACTACACACAGGATGAAGGCCATGGCTCTAGAAAAGCTAGTTCAAGCATAGGAGCTATTAGGAAGCCCTATAGAGAAAGAGAACGAACAATAGAACCATATAACAAGGAGTTACTTTCAGGGAGTTTTGAATAGATGAGTATAGTGACTCAATTTAGTGACTCCTCAAATGAGGCTAACGTCTACCCTCATGTGATGAGTTATGGTCAACCGTCAAGTTCAACTGATGAAGAGTATGATATGCCGAGTTATTCTCATTCCGCACAAATGTCATACCAAGTTCCATATCAGATGGAATGAGGATTTGACATTAACACATGAGTGAATCTTAAGTATCCTATCCATGTAGAGGCAGTGGACAGGACTCAAGAGATATATGCATGGAATGTTAGAATTTTTAACCAATATTATCGAGGCTCATTGAGTTGGTACCACTATTGTCTCCAACAACAAGATGAGGTTCCTTCATCTACCAATTTCATTGAACTACATCAATCCTTATTTTAATACTAAAGGGACATTACAATGTAATGTGTACAAATTATTGATATTTAATGAAATGAAGTATTTTATGTAACTTCATAATGAGTGTACAATTACAAAATTAACATTTCTTGTAGATCGACATGATATAATTACATCTAATATTACAAATTATATCACACATATATCAAATTCTTCAATAAAACAACTTTAAAATGTCTATTATACTTCTTATTACATTATTATGAGGTTTTTTTTGCATTTTCATGAGTTTTTAACAATTTTAGGCCTACCAAATTTTTTTTCCAAAATATCCACTAATATATCTAATATATCCATAAAATCGAAATACCGATATATCCATGATTATCAATATTTTTATCCTTAATTATAACAATATAGAAAATGGTAATAAAATATTGGACGACAACTTACAAATATAGTGAATATGGGATCCATTTAATGCAAATAAGACACATGTTTATGCATGTGCCGTCTATTTTTACTTTTAAAATGCTTAGATTTTTAGTACAACTTGAACTACTTTCTTATTACTCCTCGAAAATTAATTAGCATGTCTTAACCTTCGTCAAAACCTCTCATTATCTATGTTTGCAAATAACTTAAATTAAAAAAATATGCAACCACGGGAGACTTTTAAAAACAAAAGACAATAAAGAAAGAAAAAAGGAAAAGACAATTAGATATAGTTTTTGATATTGGGCCATTTTCATAATTTGTTGCAAAAATGACATGTGAATCTTCAACTACACCCTAAATCTTATACTAGATATATTAGTCCATGCTACAAGGATATGAGATGCTATTTATAATGAGAATGGTCTTAATTGTGAGATATCATGATGGATAATATTATTTTTTCTTCTTTTATAAATGTATTTATTTTATTTGTTTAGTTATTTCAATATATTCGGTTTATAATGCAAACTAAGCTATTTTATTAGAAATATTGGATTACCTTTAACCTAATTCTTCAATAAAATTAAGCAAACATTTGGTTATATTTTCTTTTTTTATTATTGAAAATGAAGTGATTACCTAGAGTAAAGTCAAATTTATAATGTGAAGGGGATCCCCTTTTCAAAGATAAGGTTCATCTACTTTATTCCATAGGAATCAAAGGGAAGGGAATCATAAATCATTCATTTTTCTTTTATTTATTTGCACTTAGCATTTTCGAAATGAAAATGTAGGAATAGGCCGTCATACTTGAGTAGGCCCATTCCTTCCAAGAGTAACGAGATTCTACTAAAAAAGCAAAGAATAGGATTCCAATAGCTTGAAAATCTAATTTCTTTTTATCCTAAAGCCTGGCCCAAGCCCGCCGGGCCCGAGCCCGTTTTTGGGCGGGCCAGCCCGGCCCGTAGGCCTGCCCTTAGGCCCGCACTTTAAACCTAAAAGCCTGCGGCCCGGCCCGGCCCGCCAGGCTGCGGGCCTAGCATTTTAGCATGGCCCGGCCCGGCCCGGCCCGCCCGTTGGAGACCCCAGTGAGTGAGTGAAAGAAATGAGTGGAGTTGGGGAGGAGGTTAGGAGCGTCAAAGATATAGATAAATAGAGAGTGAGGCACCCAAGGAAAATGCGAGCGAGGATGAGAGCTGTGGCAGTAACGGCTCCTCATGCCCTGTTCTCCTTACCATCGACGCCATCAGCCAGCGCTAGCAGCAGTAGCACTGCCATTAATTTTGATTCAGTTTCACGTTTCCGGCGCCTGGGGTTGTTCAGATTCCGAGCAAGAGTCCGTCACCGTAAGCCAATTCTGAATGCCGCGTCTTCGGCGGGAGCGGTGGAGGTGGGGTTCAGGGAGATTCAGGAGAAGTGCAGCAAATGGCAGTGGAAGGGCCATACCATTAGTTACCTTGTTGTTCATCCTCCACAAGCTCGCTCAAATAATCCCCCTCTTCTTCTTGTTCACGGCTTCGGCGCCTCCATTGCTCACTGGCGCAGGTTTCTTTTGCTTATCACATTTCCGCTGTTGAATTTGCTTGCTACATTTTGCTGTTGTACGTCTCATGATTGCTTTTTTTATTTTTTATTTTTTTAATTCACAACTCCTGATTGTTTATTTGTTTCTCGGAAAATTTGAGGGAAAATGCACGGGAAAGTAAATAGGGAGGAAAAGAAGAATAAATTTAAAGTTAAACACAAGAAAATCATTTTCCTTACCATTTTTTTCCCTTTTTATAGTACTTTTCAGGATCCAAACATAGGCTTGGATAATTTTTGAGTCATTTTGGGTGAGGGTCGTAGGCTATAAAAGTGGGTTTCTGTAGCTTGTTAGTTTTAGTTTTAGTATTTCCCTTGACACTGCTTCTATTGGCAATGGTTTTTATCAAATTATCATCTTGGGATGGCAGTCCTGCTCATGAATCCTATTGTTCCTTTCTATTTCTGTTTTTACTTAGTGACGTTAGTGGCCTTCTCCATGTTTCTGTACCTTCATTTAACTTGAATCATATCTGCCAAGGGACTACACAAGAGAGGAAAGACATGTAAATGAAAAGGAAAAAAAAAAAAAAAAAATTCTTCCTTTGAAATTTTAATTCTTTCACAATGGGCGAACTTTGGCTGCAACTCATCTTGTTTTATTTTTATTGACTCCAACCACATGTCTTTGCTGCCATCACCTTGCTTAAACTAGTGCCACTAGTTCATTGGGCTAAAATAAGGTCTGAAATAATTTCTTGGTCAATTTTCAATTCAAAGATGACGAGTCCTGAAATTAGCCAAGTCAAGCTTGTTCCCAAGTGAACATAGTGCATATGCGATCCTGAGAAAATGTATTAGCCTAGGACTAGGGAGTTCGAGCTCTAAACCATGTGGGTTGATCATGCCTGGTGATAGTAAAAGGTGGGGAACCCTCTCCTGTACACTCTGCCTAACTTACCTTATAGGGCCTGAATAATTCCACTGAATAATTCCACTTTCAAGGGTTGTGCAAATTAGAGAGCCATATCTAATTTAAGCTATTTGATAATAGGTTAAACTAGTAGAAAAGAAAATATGCAGAAAAGTAAAAAAACTAGAATAGTGTGCTGGAATTTGAAGTGTATAAAAAATAGAGGAGGGGGTACTCTATGGCAAATAGGTGTTTTCTATGCCTCTCTGAATTAGAGACGGTAGATCACCTTTTACTTCATTGTGTAAAGACACGGGTTTTGTGGAACATAGTTTTCTCCCTATTTGGTGTGGCTTGGGTTCTTTCGTGTACAGTAAAGGAAACTCTACTTGGGTGGCATGGAACTTTTGTGGGGAAGACTCGGAAAAAGGCTTGGAAAATGGCCCCCTTGTGTATTTTTTGGTCAGTCTGGAAGGAAAGGAACTTGTTAGCTTTTGGGAATGAGGAGCTTTCGCTTCAGAGATTGAAATATTCTTTTGTATGTAATCTCTGGTCTTGGGTTAGGGCGTCTATAGTTTTGTGCCCTTCTTCTCTTATTAGTTTTTTAGATTGGTTAGGCTCTAAGTAAAGGTTTTGAGCCTTTGGGTTTCTTTTATATACTCCATGTATACGTTGAGAGCACTATTTTCGGTGTTTCCTCTTTTCTTGGAATACATATCTTTTTACTTATCAAAAAAAAAAAAAAAAAAAAAAAGTGTATAAAAAATTAAAATAATTGGAAATGGATGATTGACAAGCAATTAAAAATTGCTTCCAGTAAAGTTGCTTCTAGTGATTTGAAAAACGTCTGGAGTCTGTGATTGAAGTCCTAAACCTTTCTGGCATAACCTCTAATCATATCTATAGCCTTTGAAGAGTCTTGATTTTAATAAGTTGCCTAACAGGAAGGTGCCCCCTTTCTTTGGTGTTCTAGACCATGACAAGTCTTATCTGAGCCTGACCATGAGTTCTATGCCTATTTTACAGCATGGATCTGCTATTTGCTGGCAAGGGTCTGCTAAGGTCTTAGACTCATTTCCAAGAGAAACAAGATCTCAATTCGATTGTTTTTTTAAGTTTTATAACTTAGATACTGAAATTACCTTTCTTATGATTTGTTTTCTTCATCAAATAGCTCTCTACCTTGCCAATTGGAACAATCCATGTATCAATGATACATACTAAGTTTTTCACTTGTCCATCTGGTTTAAAAGCAGCCTGTTGCCACTTTTGCTTATTTTATTTTGCCCATAAAGATTCCTGTAGAGGAAGTACAGATTACTGTTGATGTCTAATTATGTTGTTCTGGTGTTTGGCTAAACTGCACAGAATTCCTACTTCATAGAGGCCAAGTCTAATTAAAGTCATGAGTTGATGCTCTTCTTTCCCTTTACTTGTGCCATCCCATACATAAGGCTGTCCATGAACTTTCTAGCACAATGATGGTTCATGCCCTCATATATTATTCTTATCCAATCCTTCTACACAAGATGTTTCAGAGTCTCAGACATAATGATTCATGATCATCTTCCTCATAACTAGAGTACCCTTTGCAGGTAATTCAGACCACATTTGCCAATGTTCTTTGGCCCTTGAAGTATAAATAAGACAGACAAAAACAGATAAAATTATACATATCTGGAACATTACTCGCATCTGATTGCTTGGGCAAACTTTGATTTGGATATTTAAGAATCAAGGACCTATTTTCCTAGAGGAATGATCATTCTTTTCTACCAAGAATATTGCACTTGAGGATTTTTTTTTCTTATTTGTTTATTATGCTTTACAGAATCTACCTGTATGATGCGCAATACTGAGTTTACATTTACTAAATTTAGACCCCCTTTTGGAGCTAAACTCAATTCTATAGACGTTAATTATTATCCAACCTTTGCAAAAATGTGAAAAAACCTTTCACTTCTGAAATATGAGGGTCAATTATCTCCACACATATGGGAACTGGGCTTCTTTCATGTCTTTCTATCTTTCAAAAAAAAAAAATGGCATTGTAGTCTTCAAATGTTCATAAGGTGAGTGTGTAGGGAAGATCATCTTTGTTCAACTCTATTATTAAACTATTCAAGAACTTGATATGTTCCTTTTCACCTTGTGTCTGTTTCAGGAATATTATGAAACTGGCTGAAAGTCAGACTGTTTATGCCATTGACCTTCTTGGTTTCGGTGCATCTGATAAGCCAGCAGGCTTTGCATATACAATGGAAATATGGGCTCAGGTATATCTTTGGCCAAACTTGAAGTTGCATTTTGTCCTATACATGTGCAATTGATGCCTTGACATTGCAGATCTTCACTACTGAGACACTGAGTTATTCTACAGTTAATATTGGATTTCTTGGATGAAATTGTTCGTAAACCAACTGTGCTGATAGGGAACTCTGTTGGGAGTCTTGCTTGTGTAATTGCTGCCTCAGGTATGCTCAATTTGTCTTGTGGCTGAAGGAAGAATCAGTCTTTGTTTGTGAAACAACCATTTATACCTGTTGCATCATTTGACACATGGTTTTCCTTGTGTCAATCACATTCCTCCAACTAGAATCTACTAATGCCTTGGTTCGAGGGCTCGTACTATTAAACTGTGCTGGTGGCATGAACAACAAGGCAATTGTTGATGATTGGAGAATCAAGTTGTTGTTACCTCTGCTCTGGTTGTTTGATTTCTTACTGAAGCAACGAGGAATTGCTTCATCAATCTTTGAGCGTGTCAAACAAAGGTAGTGCTGTTGGTCATGGTTAGTTTTCCTGGAATGCAAGAATGTGAGAATCTCATGGTTTCTGGCTAATGCAGAGATAATCTGAGGAACATCTTATTATCAATTTATGGGAATAAGGAATCAGTGGATGAAGATCTGCTACAGGTATTAATGGGCCCTCCTGTTAATGTGGTTTTGTTTCTAATGAACTTCTAGTTACAGTTCATTTTTACCTGAAAACTGCAGATCATTAAGGAACCGGCGGATGATGAAGGGGCACTGGATGCTTTTGTTTCCATTGTCACAGGCCCACCTGGGCCCAACCCAGTGCAGTTAATGCCAAGACTCTCCTTGCCTATTCTAGTCTTATGGGGCAACCAAGACCCATTCACCCCTCTTGATGGCCCTGTAGGTAAATACTTCGCTTCCCTACCTTCTCAGCAACCCAATATAAGCCTCTTTATATTGGAGGGAGTAGGACATTGTCCCCATGATGACAGACCTGATTTAGTCCATGAAAAGTTGATTCCTTGGTTGGCTTCTCTTCCTACTTCATGAGAGTCATTGCTTTATTGATAAAGTGTTCTGGAAAAGGAAATGCAAAAGATTGATCCTTGGGGACATTATCTTAGCAGCGTGTCTCCAACTAAATGTGTTTCTTGTGTTTACATTTAATAATTTTCTATGCTCCATCTCCTAGGGGCTACTGTTGTTTATTTATTTGATAGTTCCTGTCCCCCTTCTCCCTCCTCCTCCTCTCAAGTGTTCAACTCAGTTTGACCTGGTTTAGTTTGGTGTCTACTTGAACCAATCTGTTGTCTACTCACAAAGGCTATAAGCTGCAATTACTTAAAGAGAAAAAAACTGGAAAAGGAAGGCAAGAGACACGTGTGTGAGAGGCATGTAAACTAAAACTGAAAAAGATGGTAATGCCACCTTTGCTCTATGTCTGCCACTGTGGGTTGGGTTGACTGCTAAGTGTAGGGTATGCAAAGGTCCAATTCAGCCGTTTCAATTCATAACTCCCCTTCTCTCTCTGTCTCCACTACACCCTCCCCTTTTCCTCTAATCACCCCTCTCTATGCCTTGTCATTTATTTCGTCCATATCATTGTAGTTAAACTTGCACCATCCTCCCAATGCTCACCATCCTGGATGCATTCTCATATATCTCCCCTTGATGCCGTGCCTATTCTCACTGTTGCTCCTCTTGATCATCACTTGAGAGTTCATTTCGTGTGGGTCCTGTCAGTATATTACCATGTTTGCTTTACTTGTTGCAACAAGTGATACGCAAAGATGCAGACGCGTCACCAGATCAGCATGATAATCATTGGATAGAGGCCAATCCATATGAGTCAACTTGTTTCGGGACCCCACATGTTCTCAAACCTAGTTTACAACTCAAATTAGATGAATTAATGGAGGCTTGGGTTTAATACCAACAGTCCTAAAACCACTCTTCTCTATCTCTCTGTCTCTCAACCTTCACACAAGCCTAAACCACTGCTCTCTCAACCTTCACAACCCACAATGATGAATCATTCATCATCCCAATCCCAATTGCAGCAGCAGCAGCAAGAACACAAGATGAGTCCTACTAGCAAGCATTACATGGTTCTTCTGTTGATCACCTATTTTTCGCTCTTTGTGGGCAGTGTGTCTTCAACCCTGCTTTCAAAGTTCTATTTCATCCATAAAGGTTCGAGCATATGGGTGTCAACATGGGTTCAATCTGTTGGATTTCCTCTCCTCCTCCTCCTCATTTACCTGCCCCACCATCTCTTCAAATGCACACAGAGGCGACCCTTCACAAGTTTCACTCCGAAGCTCCTCCTCTTATCAGTTTTCATAGGACTCATGTTAGGCCTGAACAACTTTCTCTTCTCCTGGGGAACCTCCTACCTACCTGTATCAACTGCATCTCTCCTTCTATCATCCCAACTGGCCTTCAATCTCATACTCTCAATCATCATCGTGAAGCAAAAGATCACATTTTCTAACTTCAACTGCGTGATTCTTCTCACCCTCAGCTCCATCCTCCTGGCCTTGAGTTCCAACCATGACAGACCAAAAGACTTGACCCATGCCAAGTACTTCATAGGCTTCTTCTCCACCATAGGAGCAGGCCTGCTCTTTGCTCTCTATCTCCCAGTGATGGAGATGATCTACAAGAAAGTTTACTGCTACGAGATGGTGATTGAAATGCAGCTGGTGATGGAGATGGCAGCAACGGCCTTGGCCACCATTGGAATGGCAGCCGACCATGGGTTTTCAGAGATGAAGAAGGAGAGTGAAATGGTGTTTGATCTGGGTCCAAAGGCATACTGGTTGACACTGGTATTCAACATGGTGACTTGGCAGTTTGCCTTCATGGGAACCGCAGGGCTGGTGTTCTTGACAACTTCTCTGACCGGAGGAATCTGCATGACTGCCTTGATGGCCGCGAACGTGCTGGGAGGTGTCTTGGCGTATGGAGATAAGCTTGGAGGAGGAAAGGTAGTCTCCACCTTGCTCTGCGTCTGGGGCTTTTGCTCCTATGTCTATGGCATGTATGTTAAGATGAAAGAAGAAGAGAAAAACAACAATCAATCAATACAACTGCCTGAGCAGCAAATGGTTTGATTGATCCATCCATTTTACTGTTTCCTTCGTTCAAGCCTTCCAGATGTAATGAATAATATTCATAGACATTTCAAATTTCCTTATCATTGCCGGCCGTCAACACAAAGAAACAATCTACGGATAGGGACTTTAACCCTCTTCAAGTTCATAGCCCGTTTGGGAGTGGATGCTTTCTCGTAAAAATTAATTGTTTATAATTTTTTTTTAAATTAATTTTGTTTTCTCATAAAAAAATAGAGTGTTTCATAATTTTTTAAAACCTGGAGAATCGTACGTGATTCTTCCAAAAATCATTTTTTTTATTATATATTACATCGTTAAAGCAATTCTTTTACTACATGTCATGATTTTTAGTAGAAGCACTAGCGCTATCAATAAAAGCGCTTTCATGTCTTCACTTTGGAAATGATTTTAAGAGGCCTTAAAACATTCATTAATCATGAAAAGTGTTCTTTTCAAATATGTGGTATTTGATAAATTTTTTAAAATTTTAGATAATCACTTGATGTGGATCATCATTTGATAAATAATTTTTATTTATATGATATACTTTTATATCCAAACACAAAGCTTTAGTTTCTGTCTTTTTTTATTTTTATTTTTAAATATAAAATTCTATCAATGAAAGTGTTTGATGCTAAAAACGCTTTAATTAGAAATAATATCATGTCGTGACGCCGTTTTTCAATATGGGTGATGCCATGTTTGGATAAGCATGAATTTGACTTTATTATATGGAGGTGGGGAGAATTGGCATAGTCTTAATGGAGGTGATTGTGGGTCATTATTATCATTTACTTTTTGGATTGCATTGAGGGGAAAGGAGAGGGAGATTTAGAAATGTTTTAATGTGAATAAGGGACACAAGTGGTTTAATGTGGGTGATTCCCTCTTAAATAAGTGGTGATATCATTTACTTTATTGCAGAGGAATTGATCGGAGGAGAGATTTAATATGGTGAGGTAACTTTTGCCCTTTTCTTTTTTTTTTTTTTTTTTTAAAAAAAAAAAAAAAAAAAATTGTTCTTTTGGGATAAGGATTGATTATTTTATTTAATTTGGAGAGAATATTAAGATTTTTTTTTCCTGTAAAATTCCTGACGCTTCAAATTTGAACCATTAATGTTCTCCAATGAAATTCAAGAACTTAATACCATGGAGAAGTGAACATGCACAATCAACTTCATATTTATAACGATAAACTTCTTATTTGTTTATTATTTCATAGTTATTTTTATCCTTTTATTTTGATTAACTAAAAAGGATTTCAAAATCCTTCCATTTTAATTAAGGCACTTTTGAATTATGACATTCTTTTATAGACAACTTTCAATGAATGAGAAACACTTTTACAGTTCTTTAAGGGAATTTAGAATATATTTGCTATAATCTTAATTAAGAAAACCATATTTTATATGTAAACGCACGTCATTTTTGGAATGTTTTAATTTATTAAAAATTCACAATGTTTTCTAATTATTATTTCTAGAGCATGAAAATAAAAGGGAAGATGGTCATCCTATTTTTAATTCCTTCCTTATTTAAATCTAAATTTAATTTTTATAAATATGATTTGAAGGCATTTTTTAATGTTCATTAATTCCCAAAATATTTATTAAATGCTAAAATAAAAATAAAGTATGTGAATCCAAATGCTTGAACGGAAATCTTATATTTATTACATTCTATGAGTTTATTTTCAAAAATATTATTTTCATTTCCAAATTGATTTTTTTTTTTCTTTATGAAGTGTAAACATTTTATTATCATGGAATAAGTAAATACAAAATCACTGTCCTGATCATAACCATTATGATAAAAAAAAAAAAAAAAAAAAAAAAAAAATGCCTACTCTAGATATGGATATAAATGAAAATAGACATTCTAAAATAAAGATGATGACATATAACCTTAGGCTTAAAGTTAGGAGAGTAAAAAAAAATCCCTTACAAAGTTAAATATGGGTTATCAAAAGTTAATTTAGGAATTAGCTTGTACATAACATGAAATTGGAGACACTTTTTTCTTTCTCTTACAAATAAATAAATCTTAATATTTTTTTTCTTCTATGCTTAGAGAAAGGTACACTATATTTTTTTTTTATTGTATTTAATAAAAGAGGATATTTATAGTAATGTTTTAATGTGAGTAAATAATTTTCACCACTTTAAATCTGATCATTAATATTTCCCAATGAAACACAATAGGTACTATGATAATTTCAATATTTAGAAAATTGTATAATATAAAAATTTTAAATAAGAGTATTATGACTCAATACACAAGAAGAATGGAATGGACTTCAAGGATGCACTAAGAAATTTACAAAATTTGATTAAATGCACTTAAATGAAGAGTTTTTAAAAAATAAAAGTAAATATATATCTAATTAATAGAAGTGTTTCTTCAAATTGATAAATGATAGTTTTTTCATTCATTCTTTCATTTGTTCATGTATAGAGTATATATGAAGGGTAATCACCATTCTAAGAATGGGAAAGAATGATATAAAGAAAGAACAACTAATATTCTAATATCTCAACTTTTCTAATATTTAAACATTCCTAATATCTCAACACTGAATGATATAAGGAAAGCATTCCTAATATCTCAACACTCCCCCTCAAGTTGGTGCATAGATGTCACACATGCCCAACTTGTCTAAAAATTTTGAGAACACTTGACTTGAGACAGCTTTGGTGAGGATATCAGCCAATTGATTTTCTGATCGAATCTTAGGCAATTCCACAATCTTATCATCCAACTTTTCCTTAATGAAGAATCTATCCACCTCGACATGCTTTGTACGATCATGTTGTACTGGATTATGAGCAATGTCACATGCGGCTTTATTGTCACAAAACAATCGGATTGGTTGCCTAGATAGGTAACCTAAATCCTGTAAGAGGAGTCTTAGCCATAATGCCTCACAAAGTCCTAGAGCCATACCTCTAAATTCTGCTTTTGCACTTGAACGAGCGACGACATTCTGCTTCTTACTTTTCCGTGTCACAAGATTACCACCTACAAAGGTAAAGTAACCAGATGTAGATCGCCTATCATCCACTGCACCAGCCCAATCAACATCAGTATATACTTCTATACTCTGATGATCAACATTTTTAGCAAACAAAATTCCCTTCCCAGGAGCATTCTTCAAATACCTCAAAATATGCATGACTTCATTCATATGTTGCTCTCCAGGATTATGCATGTATTGACTCACTACACTCAGTGCATAAGCGAGATCTGGTCTTGTATGAGCTAAGTACATTAATCTCCCCACAAGTCTCTAGTATCTTCCCTTGTCAGTTGATACTTAATTAGGCTCAACACACAATTTCATTCTTCTTCTATTGGTGTATTAACAGGTTGACATCCCGACATTCTAGTCTCTTGTAAAAGATCTAAGGCATACTTTCTTTGAGACAGAAAAATTCCTTCACTTGATCGAGAAACTTCAATCTCAAGAAAGTATTTCAGAGGACCTAGATCTTTCATTTTGAATTCTCTAAATAGACAATTCTACAGAGCTTTTCTTTCTTCAGGATTATTTCCTGTAACTACCATGTCATCCACATATACGATGAGTGTCGTAATCTTATCATGTTGTTTTTTCAGGAACAAAGTGTGATCTGAGTTACTTTGACGATAGCCAAAAGCTCTCATTGATTTTGTGAACGTTCCAAACCATGCTCTCAGGGATTGCTTCAACCCATACAATGACTTCTTCAATTTTCACACCTTCTGACATCGTTTTTCTGATACCATGCATCCTGGTGGAAGATCCATATATACTTTTTCAGATAACTCGCCATGTAGAAAGGCATTTTTCACATCGAACTGTTGTAATGGCCAATCCAGGTTTGCAGCTAAAGATAGTAATACTCGAACTGTGTTGATCTTAGCTACAAGTGCAAATGTCTCTGTGTAGTCAATTCCATAAGTTTGAGTGTACCCTTTTGCTACCAGTCTTGCTTTAAATCGTTCAATACTACCATCTACCTTGTACTTCATAGTATAGATCCAACGACACCCAACTGGCTTCTTTCTTGGTGGACATTCTACGAGTTCCCATATTTCATTCTTCTGCAATGATTTCATTTCTTCATTCATGGTTGCTTTCCACCTTGGATCAGCTAAGGCTTCCTGTACACTGTTAGGAATAGCTATAGTAGATAATTGATTTATAAATGACTTATTTGATTCAGACAAACAATGGTTAGACACATAGTTGCTTATGGGATATTTGACTTTGGTAGACAATTCAGGTTCATATGTGGGTTTAGGAATACCTCTATTATGACGGTGTGGTAATCGTTTCATGAATGGATCAGGTTCTAAATTAAGAACACCCTCAACAAATGACGATTGGTTTGGTATTTCAATGAAGGCATTTTCGAACCCAAATTGTTCAGATGGTTCAATTGTATTGTCTCTCCCCTCTTCTATCACTTCTTCAACTTTTGAGTGGTCATTAATACTTGGTTCTAAAGTTGTACCACTCATATCCAATTCACTCGCTTCTTGGTTCACTAGTTCAGATTGTTCAGATTCATCCTCCTTAGAGATATGATAATCATAATCGAGAGTCTGAATTTCCTTATGGTACTCCCCCTGAAGTTCAGACTTAGATGAAAAATACATCGAATCTTCATGAAACACCACATCCATTGTAATAAAAATTCGTCAAGTTTGAGGATGGTAACATCGATATCCTTTTTTGTGCAATGCATATCCAATAAACACACATTGCAATGCACGGGAAGTTAACTTGGTGCGTTGGTGTTTGTGTAGATGCACAAATGCCATGCAACGAAAAACACGAGGAGGTAGATTTGGGACGGTTGGGGCAACTACGGCATTAGTAAGAGCTTGGAGAGGTGTTTGGAAGTCAATTGAGCTGGAAGGTACCCGATTGATCAAGTATGCGGCAGATGTGATTGCTTCTCCCCAATAAGATATTGGTATTTTTATTGCTATCAAGGAAGCACGAACAACCTCTAACAAGTGTCGATTTTTCCGTTCAGCGACTCCATTTTGTTGGGGTGTATTGGAACAAGTAGTTTGATGAATAATGTCATGTCCTTCCAAATACTTTTGAAGATCAGAACTCTGATATTCTCCACCATTATCGCTACGCAGAACCCGAACCTTTGCATTGTACTGAGTTTCAATCATTTTATGAAATTTTTGAAACAACAAGTTCACTTCATCTTTGGTCTTCATCAAGCATAACCAGGTCATTCTGGTACAATTATCAATAAAAGTAACAAACCAATGTGAGCCACTTAAAGTTGGGACTTTGGATAGGGCCCAAACATCAGAATGTATAACCATAAAAGGAAGCAGACTTTTATTCAAAATTAACGGAAACAAAGCACGATGGCTTTTAGCCAATTCACAAATATCACAACAAAAACCAGAAATATCACTCTTTGCAAACAAACTAGGAAAAAAAAAATTTAAATAACCAAAGGAAGCATGTCCCAGACGTCGATGCCACAACCAAATTTCAGACTTTTTCTTCTCCCTTTCAGATCCATCTGCCATCAAGCTTGTTGCAACTTATTTGAATCCTTTGACTACAAGTCCAAGTAATAGAGTTTTCCCCGCTTAATACCACAACTAATCGTATGTCTTGTTTGGATGTCCTTAATAACACAAAATTCAGGCCAAAAAATGACAATACAAGATAAAGCTGCAGTGATTTGAGAAACTGACAAAAGATTGTAATCTAAAGATGGAACAACTAAAACAGAATCCAAATTCAAAGTATTAGTAAGAGTTAAGGATCCTTCCCCAATGACTAGGGTTGTGTTACCATTGGCTGTGGAAACAATTTTTTGTGAGAAAGGTCTAACGAGTGAAACTTGTCTAGAATCAAAAGTCATATGATCTGTAGCACCAGAATCAATTATCCATGCACTATTAATAACAGGTGTAGAAGTATTTAAAAACTTACTACCATAATCTGTAGCGGTTACCAATGTAGAGGCTTTCTCAACAACATTAGCCTCTGTTTTTATTTCGACAACAGCTGCAGTCGAGGTTTTCTGGGAATCCTTCTTCCATTGATCACGATTATTATCATTAATAACAAAGTGGTGATAGCCTAAACATGATCTAAAGGTCCATGGTTCAAACCCTCAGTTCCTCATTATTTTCCTGGTCATACCAAGAGTCGTTGCTTTGAAATTGTGGGATATCCAGACTGGTGGGATCAGTCTTATTGCAATGAGTGCATTTGAAGGTTGACTTATCAATATGAGGGCTTATCTTAGGTGGTTGATCGTTGTCGGACTACCATAGCGACAAAATGTCTAGGATTTCAGTTCCATGGCTCTGATACCATCTTCAAATTGATAAATGGTAGTTTTTTCATTCATTCTTTCATTTGTTCATGTACAGAGTATATATAGAGGGTAATCACCATTCTAAGAATAGGAAAGAATGATACAAGGAAAGAATGATATAAGGAAAGAAGAACTAATATCCTAATATCTTAACTTTCCTAATAACTAAACATTCATAATATCTCAACACTGAATAATATAAGGAAAGCATTCCTAATATCTCAACAGTGCTTTCTACTCAATAAATATAAAGAAGCTCTCTAATTTATAGAAAACCACTTTGAGCACTTGAAACAACATAAAGAGATTTCAACCAGAGAGCTTTAGTTTGTTAAATTTATCTAATTAAATGCTTTAAAATTGAATATATATATATATATATATATATATATATGTTTATGATTTTAAAATTTTATTTTAATTCAAATTTTAAAAAAAATTGAGAAAATGTTGTCCAGATGTGTAGTATTAGATGTCTTGAGGAGTGTTTAGAAGTATAGTAGCCAACTTTGTTAAGAGTATCCAAAAGCATGGTTAAAATGCCCAAGGATTCCTAAAAATATAATGTTATACAATTTTAATATGTCCGAAACTTGGAACAACTTTAATGACACTTTTTTTTAAAAAGTTAAAAAATTGCAAAAAAAAAAAAAATTAACACATATCTCTATACTTCTTGTATCATTGAAGATTATTATCTACTTGTTCATTGTGAGAAACAAAACTTTCTTAAAAAATTTTGTTAAGGTTATAGACATATTAGAAATGAATAAATGAAGAAAAGAAAGAAGAGGGAGATGAAATTAAGAAATTCTCAAGGCTCCCTCCAATTTTTTAAGTTATGAACTCTTTGAATAAAATTAGTCAAACAATTATAAAAGCTTTTATCGAGTTTAGAAAAAAGATTTAGTATGTCACACTTAAAGATGAAGTCATGGTAGTGTAAAAAAAAAAAAAAGTGATTGATAGAAATAAATATGGCGAAATGAATAAAATTAATAAATTAAGTAAGAGAAAAAAAAAAGGTAGAAATGTTTATGGAGGATCATTTCTTCATAAAATTAGAAGCATTCATATTTGTTGCATCTACTAAGTCTAAAGAGTATCATTTCTCAATAAAATTAAAAGTACCTATATCTATATCTACCAAATATCTCTACATATCCACCTCAATTAAATTTTTTGGTATAAAAATGACCCTTAACAAAATAACCAAAATACTCTTAAAATTAGAAGTGTCCAAAACTATACTTCTATAGATATTCTTAAAAGCATTGAGAATTATACTTTTTCAAGTTTGAATATTGTGAAATCATTATTTTTTAACTTATCTGTATTAATGTGATACACACTAATATGTTGAAATTATCGTTATATATATATAATAGCTGCAACTTGAAAACTATTCTCTTCCACTCAGATATTCTAAACAAGTCATATTGCATAATCCTCAAAAGGATCATGTGGAATGAGGTTGAGTTTCCTAAAACTTGGCATTTTGCTAATGTTGTTCCAACCTTAGAGCAAAGATCTGAGAAGATTAAACAAATTGTTCAATACCTAGATAGAGGTGGAGATTTGGTTTTCTCCAACTCTTTCAGGCATTCTAGTAACCCTAGAATCTCATATTATGAACCTTCTAGAGCTTCAAGTTCATCTATCCTAGTAAGAACCACTAGGATAGAAGAAGGATCCACTTCAGCAAATCCTAAGAACATTAAGTTAACTAGTGTTAGAAGTCACACCAACCTTGCTAAACCTTTTTACACTGAGGAAAATGAGTCTACCCAAGGATCACATTAGGATGAATCTCCTGATTTGTCTCCTACATATTCCCAAATGATTAACACCGTAAGCTTAGATGATGAGGTTTTTGAGATTAACAAGGATCTCTTAAGAAAAGACTTCTACTCTGAAGCCAACAAGGAGAGAAGAGATTGGTTCTTTAGCAAAGTCCCTAAGGTCTTTAAAAACATCTACCAAGAAGAATTTGATGCCTATTTAAGACAAGAAAAGAAAAATATTAAGTATTGGATATGGTTTGAACTCTTCAAACAAGAAAAATATCTAGATTACCCTAGTAAGCGTGTTAATAACACATCCACCAAAACTAAAATCTGGAAAACTTGTGACAATACTGTCATAGAATCCATTCACCCTCTAGGAGCTAAGATAGAAAAGAATATTAATGGAACTATAATAAAAGCTTCACATTTTAAGACTAAGCCTGAGGATAAAGGAAATGTTAGTATAGTAGATATTAGAAGAATTATGGAACAAAACAACTACACTAACATGGTTCTTAAGACTCTAGGTGATCGACTCAACAAGGTTGAGGAGATCATTGAAACCCAAGACCACATTAAGACATCGTTTGTCAAGAAAGATAATAAGCCTTTATTTAAGCTGTTTGAATTCTCTAAAAAATTCCAAGAAAATCCTTATATTGATTAAGCATTAATAAAAAAGATTAGCCAAAAAGTTAAAGATAGTTTTGTTGTCCTAGAGACACCTCAGCCATCTCATAAGAGAATCAATGCTATTAAGGAAGAAATTAGTTCTGAAGCAGAGGCCGATGAACTAATCAAGATCTTTGAGGAACCACCAAATCAAAGAGTTTTGAGGATTATCCATAACCAAGAAGCCCCTAAGACTAGGAATTTCTACCCTAGGCCAACCTTCTTGATATGCAGTATGAGAAAAGAAATCAGTATACTTAAGCTTTCTACACTAGTGGTACTATCTATGAATGGAACATAGATGGCATGACTGAGTATAACATACTCACTAAGCTTTAAGAAATGACCATGGTTAATACAGCCTATAAGTTAAATAATAGATTGTCAGATCATGTTGTAGCTCAGACACTTGATGTTGGGTTTACAGGTCAGCTGAAAGGATGGTGGGATAACTATCTCACATTTGAGGATAGGAATGACATCCTAAAAGCCT
Organism: Vitis rotundifolia; assembly: GCA_030254885.1. Lineage (NCBI taxonomy): Eukaryota > Viridiplantae > Streptophyta > Magnoliopsida > Vitales > Vitaceae > Vitis > Vitis rotundifolia. Next base: position 31,191,129 of record CM058168.1, on the reverse strand, counting down.
ATAGGATTAATGAGAAAAATGAAGTGGTTAAGGATGAAGAAGCACAAGATATAGAGGATGCAGTGGCTACTATAATATTCTTAATATCAAAACACTTCATTGGAGATCCTGCAAAGATTAAGGACAAGACTGCAGATCTCTTAACCAACCTTAAGTGTCCCAAGCTTCATGACTTTATATGATATATGGATGTTTTCTTAACCAAAGTCATGCTAAGATTAGACTGTAATCAGTTTTTTTGGTAAGAAAAATTCATCTCAGGATTGCCTAGACTTTTCTCTGAAAGGATTAGGATTAAGATAAGGGAACAATTTAATGGTCAAATCCCTTATGATAAGCTAACTTACAGAGAAATTATAAGCATTGTCACAAGCAGAAGGAATTAACCTGTGCAATGACTTTAAGCTTAAGCAACATATGAAAAATGAATAAAGGATCTGCAAGAATGAGTTTGGTTCATTCTATAGCCAATTTGGATTTAGCCAAAAAGAAACTAAGCCTCCTTCTAAGCAACACAAGAAAAAACAAATAGGAAGAAAGCCTATTAAGGAAAAGTTTTATCACAACAAAAGAGGTACTCATGGGAAGTACAAAATGAATGTAACCAAGAGATCAAGACACATCCAAAAAAGAATGAACAAGGAAGCCCAGAAAAAATTAGAAGCCCCTTCACAATCTAAGCCAGTTTATTTTAAGTGTGGTAAGGTAAGCCACTATAAGAAAGATTGTAAGGTTAAAAAAAAATTAATAACTTGAATATCTCAGAAGACTTAAAAGACATGTTGTATGAAGTAATGCTAAACTCCTCAAAGTCTGAATCAAGGACCAATTCAGATAATGAAGATGATATTAATCATCTAGATAATGGTAATGAGATTTCAAGTTATTAATTTTCTTTTTAACCTTACAATCTTTTTTATAGTGGCTTACCTTAAAAACTTAAAACAAAACCCAACTTTCCTTCCCGTGGCTCTGATACCATAGACACCCAAGATGAGGTAATATGCAATGAAAAAATAAATTATGCCAAAACTCAAAATCTCCCTAACTATAGTAATCAAGGATAAATTTGTCCTTAATATTGTTACTTTGATTGATTTAAGAGCAGCTTTGAATTGCCTCTAAGAAGAACCTTTTCCTTTAAGTCTCTAACTAGGATGAAGGTTTGCTTAACGCAAATGCCTTTGTTACAAATGTGAGCATTTGACAACTTGTACTTAATGGTAAGTCTTTTACTATTGGCTCTTGAAAGAGTTTGCCTAGTTTTCTCATAAAAATGGGTTAGTACAAGGCCTTCTTGTAGGCAATTCAAAGCTACTCCTAAATCAATCAAAGCAACAATATTAAGGACAAATTTATCCTTGATTACTATAGTTAGGGGAACTTCCCACCTTTGGAAAATAACCCTGCTAACAATATTCAAGTATGCATTTGCCACTTCATCATTAGCTTGTGAAGATTCTAGAACCTCTTCAAGGTTTTTCTCCGTATCAACAAGGTTCCCTTGGTTAATAACAATCCTGTTAATTTGTTTTTGGAGATCTGTAAAACCTAAGCTTGTGAATTGTCTCAATTCCTTAATTTCCTTCTTATACTGTCTTACTTCTTCTTGAAGGTCCTTAATGGTTAAGTCTTTGGGACTCTTCTAATTAAATCTTGTCAAGATTTCATTTAGATTATAAAGGATTACTGTCTTCTTAACTTCTGGCTTACCGACAAATTTTTTAAAGACTGCAAAAAGTTCTTGCTTAACTTTTTCATCTACTTTTCTTAAAACATCTAAAACTAGTTCTTGATCCTGACTTATGATATTTATAGTCTTAGGTTGGCAATCACAGTTACCCTTAATGCAATCATCTTGATCACTAGAAGTCTGGCTTGAAATCTCATCACCACTATCTAGTTGATTAATATCATCTTCATTATTTGAATCAATCCTTGATTCAGACTCTTAGGAGTTTAACATTACTTCGTATGACATGTCTTTTAAGTCTTCTAAGATATTCAAGTTATTAATTTTCTTTTTAACTTTACAATCTTTCTTGTAATGGCCTACCTCAAAAACTTAAAACAAAACCTGACTTCCCTTCCCGTGGCTTTGATACCATAGACACCCAGGACTGGTATCAGAATGCTCCAGATCCAATGCTTGTGGTCATACTCTTATAGGCAAATCTTGTGATGATGGAAATAAGATTGTTTCTTTTCTTAAACTTAAATCCATGGGTCTTAACATGGAGGACAACCGAATCTAAGATGTCAGCATCTCTTAATCTAAATATGAAATTAGGGTAACATTGGAAATAAACAGGACCATCATTTAATCCTGCTTAGACTGCTTCAATGATAGAATCTCAATAATCAAGATGTCTATTATCCCTTAAACACATGACAATTGAGGTGTTTAGACCTATTCTTGTCAAAGGCTTAGTTGCAACTTGAATCATACCAAAGTGTATGAAGTTGCAGTCACACTTATGTCTTTCTATGGATCTGCTATACAAGAGTTTTCTCACTTGATCTTCCTATTCTAAGCTTATGGTATGTTCAAGTGTCTTAATGGTGTAGTTTATAAAGAACTTAAAGTTTCATTTCTTATAAATTTCTTGATTAGATACCTTGGGTAGCTTCCAATCATCTAAATCATTTTGGGTCTTAGGATAATTGATCTCTTCAATATTTACTACAACATCTTGAGAATTTGTGGATTTCCTAGACATGGTTTTGAAAATCAAACTCATTTTAAGGTCTTGATCTAGAGTCTAATAGCAGATTGACAAACCTAGTGAGTAATCACCCCAACCCTTTTATAGCCCTAAAAATGCCTAACATCGTCTAACGATGAGCTTAACCCGATAGGGATTGCCTAAGGCAGACTGCTATTTTTCCTAAGATAGATTAAAAACTTAAAACAAAACCCGACTTTCCTTCTCGTGGCTCTGATATCATAAACACCCAGGACGAGGTAATATGCAATGAAAAAAACAACTACACGTGGCTCTAGGTGTCTATGGTATGAAGGTATCCGTATATATTGTTAAAAAAAAAGTTTTGGAGAAAAGATTTTGTTTTAGGTTATATTTAGTTCTCAAAAAATAGTAAGGGAAGAAAAAAATGTTAAAGAAAATGATTCTCATATATTGGTTTAATAAAATAAAAAATTAAATATAATTAAAATTAGTAAATAACATACATATTTTTTAATTATTTAGCCTTTACATAAAAGATTTAAAATAAATAAAGTGAGTTTGAAGTAAGATATTAGACTTTAAATTTAATTTTTTATCTTTTTTTATGTTTTTTCTATTTTTTTTCACTTCCACATTTTCTCTCCAATGTTCTGGGAATTAAATATAGTCTTAGGGCAAGATAAAATTTGAGGGAAAAGAAAGAAAAGATAGGTGTGGAAGAAAATAACGAGGCAGGGATTTTAGGTTTTATGGTAAATTTATAGGTGATATGTTAACAGGTAATTTTGGCAATTGGATTTTTACATTAATCCACGTGTACAAATAACCTTTTTTTTCGAAAGAGCGGTACAAAATATAAAAAAGCCAAAGGCAATCTATCTCCATTACTGGCCACGAAAAATCCACACAGCGCAACTCAACTGGTGAGAGCTTTGCCGCATTGAATTCCACTGCTCTTCCAATTTTCCAATCAAATGAAGGTTCAGTAGCATTCAACTGGGATTTTCGGATTTATGATGATGGCAATGGGTTCGTTGCAACTCGTCCAATTCCACCCACTTGCATCGTCCTCTTCTTCTTCTCTTCCCCCCCTCCTCCGCCACCACCATCCGCCGTCGACCACCGTTTCTCCCCTGCTCCTCCATTACCACAGCCCTCGCCTCAGGAGGAGGAGGACGACGACTGCGCAGGGACCCGTGTTCGTGGGCAAGGAAGAAACTGAACTGCGTGTTTCATCCGACCAACAAGAAGACCCAAGCCCCGAGGACCTCGAATACGTTAGCCAGATTCAAAGAGTTACCTCTACTCCCTCTCACCAACCTCGCTTTCTATTATTGCTTTTTCCTTATTTTCTGTTTGTTTGCTGAGACAATCGAAGAATTTAGTGCATAGTTGTTAATCCTAGTAGTGCTATTAGTTTTGATCGATTGGGGTTCAGAGCTAATGAAATGTCTGACACTTAATTATCTTTTAGTTACTTTTATTTTCCTACATTTCTCAGAAAACAAGCAAAATTGTCACTAATGACCGCTTTGCATAATCGTATAGGTTTTGGAGCGTCTTAGGAAAAACAGAGATATGATTTTCAGCGAGGTATTTCTGTTTTTGTTTTCTTCTATTGTAGTCTAAAGTAAACTTTTCTTTGTTAAAATAGAAATAATATTTATATACACTTGTAACTTCTTTTGATAATACTAATTGCCATTTTGTCTTCCATTTCAGTTGATTATTCATCTATTCAAATATTTCGTGAAAGAGTATGACTTTATATTTCTTTTTTTATTGGTTCATTTCTATGCATTCCCAGTCACTGCTGTGGCCAAAGGATGAAAATATTGGAATTTCACAGAATGATGATTGGATTTTGCGGAAATATTGAAAATATTGACTGTAAATTTCGGGAAAAAAAATTTCAACATGAAAAAGAAAATATTGTGACAAATTTGTATGAAACTTTGATAAATGGTAAAGCATTGATGATACATGTATTAAATTGGTTTTTTAAAGAAATTAATGTACATATGATAAGTAGTATTAGAATGGATATATTGGTATCAATACCAGGAAATGAAGTCTATATGACCATAGATAAGTATTTTGATTTCTTCTCACTGCTTGTCGTGAGTAGGAGATTTTTTGGATTTCTCATTATCCTATCTTTGAAACTCTATACAACGCGTGTAGAGGAGGATGGTTAAATATTGATGGAATGTTGGTGCCCCCTCTTTTAATATTGGTACCCCTAAATTACAGATATTTTGATGGAAATATTGAAAATCTCATGGATGTTTTCATCCTTAGCTATGGCAATTAGCATTATTATTATTTTTTATTTTGTAGGTGAAACTGACGATAATGATTGAGGACCAGAGAGAAGTTGAGCGTAGGAGACTGCTTGGCATTGAAGATCCTGATGCTCCAACAAGAGAAGACTTAGTTGAGGCTCTAGAAGAAGTAAGTTCTTTCTTCTTCTCAGTTCAATGAATCTTCTAGGAAGGACCCAATGGCCACGCAAAATAACCTTTTATTAATGACATGGTCAATTGATATGATCTAACAGCATAGCATATTGACTATAAGAATTTGTTAGATTTCAAAAAAAGCTTTCCGAAGCATTTGAAGTGCACACTCTGATCATTAGCATGCAAGATTTGAAAATTGTAGGTACTTTGTATTTTCTTTTTCTCCCTTTACCAGATTGAACTCAATGGTGTAAAATCATAATTCCATCTCCTTTTTATAAGAGGTACTAATATTATTATATAAAAAAATAATTAAATTATTAAGAAAGATAAGAGATCCTTCAAATAAGAAACATTCCTTTGTGTGCAGATGTAGCTGCAACATGACAAAAGTCACAGAAAAAAAAAGGCTCTGCTGTAATTCATCAAATAAATTATCTCAATGCTTGAATTGAGGCAGAACAAGATGAATGAATTGAGATAGGTGTACAGATATTGGTGATAACAGTTCAACCAGTAGCACATATGTTCAGAAGGCTATCCTGTATTTATTGGTTCCTATAATTGCAATTGGCAATGGAAGAATTGTGAGCAAATAGCTACTAAGTAGGTGGCTCCTATAGTGTGCTCCACTATCACCCACGAACACAAGCCAAAATGAGAATCAAACGCAGTGCCCTTGAGCAAAAATGTATCTTCATCTTGTAACAAATCATATATTAGTTTACTAGTCAGGTTAAGTGTAAGACTTGCAATTTTCCCTAGCTTATATTATTCATGGATGTTAAATTTATGGTAGCTTGCTAGATTCTTATCTATTGTCATTTGAAGGTCTAATTCATTTAAAGACAAGGATGCAGTTGATGAATCTTTTAGATATATTGTGGATTTTTCTTTGTTTATTTTTTAATGTTCAACCCTAAACATGTGTGGTCTTTGGGGAAATTTTCTGATATGATGATTGAGGTGGAATAGTTAAAATGGAAAGAATTATCCCTCATGATTGGTCAAAGTATGAGATATGCCTATCCAAGCAAGATTCATATGCAAACATTGAAAGAAAAAATGGAAAGCTGAATGAGAAGTTGGTGAATGACTGAGGGCTAGGAGCTTAATTTGCCATGCCTTGAACTATTGTTGCATAGCATCATCGGTGAAATTTTAGTACATTTCTTAGTGGAAAAGGAAATGGGGAGTCATGAATATTGTAAGCCTGTATATGATGAAGCCCAACAAATTGATTAGACTTCACTTAAGAGGTACTTACCATAAGTATCTCTAATCACCTCAGCAAATTCAGTAAAAAGTTTTTGTCCATTGGTGAGTATTCCCATTAGATTCTTGGATGCAAATAAATCCTTATTTGTCCATTCTTTGTTTGTGGTGTGGGAATTTGAAGTATTGTATGTCAAGAGTATGTTGTAATAGCCTTCTCAACAATTTGCTGACAAGAGGTTTTGATTTTTGATGCTTGTGTAAGAGATAAGAATATGAAGGTATAGACCCGTGATAGTAAGATAAGTTCAAGGTTGAAGTTTAAATTCGGGTTAAGCATTTTCTCCACAAATTGGAATTTCTTTATTGAAGTTATGGTATAAATCACAGGTTTTGCATGAGACAGCAATGATTAGATAGTTTTAGCGCTTTTGTCTTTTATTTTTTGGTTTATTTAAAAGAAATAAACAAGAAGCACAGGGTCCAGCATTACATGGTTGATGTTGGATTTATTGCTCTTTGTCCTTTAATATGATGTAATTTTTTTTATTAATTACGGATTCTCACAGAAGTTGGCTACTTTTCCAACTACTAAATGCTCTATAGCCCCTATCAACTGTTTGATGTCAAAGGCTAGGTTAAATTGTGAATAATTCCATATTACCAGTTGGACTACAAATCTGAGCAAGCTGAGACTCAGCTAATTGTAGCTCTGTTCTCTTATGTAATAAAAAGTGTCATTGGTGCTGTTTGAACTTTGAAGGGATCTTGGTCATTCCTCTCTTATTTTGTTATAATAGAGATAGTACCAATCTAAATTGGAGACTTCGGTCTTCTTCTTTTTCTTCAGTAAGACCATGTTTGGCTTGTCAGGTAGGAGGTCCACATGAGATATAATTTTCCAAGGCTATGATATATATAGTTAATGTTTGGTTTCTTTTTTTCTTGGAATAAGGATGAGATTGGAAAACACATTCCACCTATTTTGGGAAAACATAGAATGAGATGGGATTCTCAATCCCTTGGATATGTATATCGCACCTATTTGAATGGGATTTTCAAATCTCACCCATAGATGATTAGAAACACTGACTGGGTGACTTATCTAGACCCTTCTCCCATTCTATCCACATCCAAACAAGGGAGACAAACACAGTCTAAGTCCTTTAATGAATTTCAGTTGAAAGAGATTGTTATTATTTTGGATCGCCATCGGTTGTGTGCCAAAATCTGCAGATAATTTTTTGTCAACAATTGCTAAAATGTTTTTCTGAGCTCTGTTTATATAGAATCATTGTCAAAACATTAGGTTTTTCAAGACTAAAAATTTCCAGTATGACGAAAGAACTAATTTCCTCACAAGATTCAAAATAACCGTACCTGGAAACTATTGAATAAATTCTGTATCTAACTATAGAAGCTTCATAACAAAATAGGAACTCCTAGGGAGACTAAGAATTCCAAGTTGAAGTATATACTAAATTAGAACTCTCAAATCCGAGACCAGTCTAACATAGCTAAAATGGATAATGAAGTAAATGCTGAAATTTGAATTTTATTAATTTCTAAAAATGAATTGCTATTATAGATCCCATTGCCAGCTGATTTTGAAATCAATGATTGCAAAGTTGAGTCAGATGGGAAGAAGATCCAATACATGTAACTAAGTACTCGATTCCTATTTGCATCTTCATAATGGAAAGAAGTTTCATTTGTGACCAGGACTGATGGTGTGATTCCTTATTTATGTAGGTAAATGAAGGAAAAGTCCCAGAAAATCGAATTGCTCTCCGGATGCTGGCTGAGGAAATGATCCAATGGCCTAATTTAGAGGTACCATTGTAGCTTGAGCAGATAATAATTATCAATGGTAAAAATGATATATTTTATACATGCTCTATTATAGGTAAACAAAACAATGTTTGCTTGATTCTAAATATAGATGAGAACTAAATCCACAAAAATCTTTGTCAAATATATCATAAAAGCCCATTCAACTACATAGGTAATTCTTTAACAGAGTCAGTGAAAATTTTATTGCTGTTTATCTCTATCTTTCTCTCCTTCTAATTCATGTCCATGGGCCATTCTTCTTTGAGGTTGTAATTCATGTCAGCATGTTTAAAGGGGTTCCAGGCCTAACCCTCAACCTCGATACCTGGATGAATTGCTGCTTTACAGCCCCAAAGATGTACTGTTAATTTTTTATGTGACTTCCTAAAACTCAAGAACACCTTTGCATTTTATTGAAAAACAGAACTGGACATGGAGATTTTATCATTCGAATTGATCATGTGAGAACCACTCACCTGTCTTTCTGATTGATGTATTGTGTTTTGATCTGATCTTTTAGGTTCAGCTCTGAAGTGTCATGTAAATAGAACTGACTCTCAAGTTGTGTTAGTTCCCTCAGAATTTTCCTGCATGTTGTGTTTATTGTATAGGTTGAAGCACCAAAGAAAAAGGCTAGCAAATCTCTATATGCAAAAGCAACAGACACTGGAGTTGACCCCCGAGAGGCTGCTAAAAGACTTAATATGGATTGGGATTCGGCTGCTGAGATTGAGGATTCTGATGTCAGTGATGAGACAGAAGTTCCTCCAGCTGTGGTTTGATTCCTTAGCTCTCTAAAAGAATTTAAAAAGCATTCATTCATTTATAGTAGAATCAATATCCACATGATAAATGGCTTTATGCTGTTAAGTTTTAACTACAAATGATCTTTAATACCATTTTACTAATGCTAATTACTTTCTTAAACTAAATGCTCAACTCGTATTCTTGTTGTTGAAAACTAAACAAAAGTGGAAAAGATGCAGAATGGCAACACTGAGGCTATGTTTGGTTTCCGAATACCACAAGTAAAGTAAAGAAAATGCTAAGAAAAATGATTTTCCTATCTTTAGATATCATGGAGAAAGGTGAGGTAAGAAAATGCCTAGGAAAAGAAGGAAAATGCTAAGAGATTTTCTTCTTATTTTCCTTGGACAAAGGTGAGGAAAGTTTGGGAAGAGTGAAATCATTAGATATTGTTTGGATACACTTTTTGTTTTTTGTTTTAAAAATAGAAAATGATAGTAACTCTTATACAAAATGCAAAACCCTTTGAAACTTATCTTACAAAGATGATGACTTTTAAAAACTGTTTAAAATTTTGAGATATTAAAAATTGTTTAATACCTCAAATTTTAAAAATTTTAAATATAATCTTTTAACTATACGAGTCAAGTTCATACTTTTTACGTGAGAGTTACTATATTTTATATAAAAGTTATAACTTAAACATGAAACACTTAGCAATTTAATTTTCTTTTTCTCAAATTTTTCATAGACAACCAAATAAGAGAAAAATTTGATAATTTTTCTCTACTTTTCTCTCTCTATTTCCTTTCCCTCAAACTTCTTCAGGGAACCAAAAATGATGGCCACATTCTTCATTATCTTCTATCATAACATAATGTAACATGATTTCCTTGCCCTACTCATTGGATTCATAGTAGGGAGCTGAGGCTACTCATGCCTTTTACCATGTCAATATCTATTTATAACCCACAGTTTGAAACAAGGAATTATTCTCTGGGTTTGTTACCAAGGATTCTTCTCTTGCAGGGATATGGAGCACTGTACTTGGTCACTGCTTTTCCGGTGATCATCGGTATATCTGTAGTATTGATCCTCTTCTACAATTCTCTGCAATAGAAGTTTTGTATTGCCATCTAGGGTTGAAGCATAATCTCTGTGCTTTGCAAGTGCAATGGATAGAAGAGTTCCAATGGCCTTCATTGCAGTTGTTTTGTACATTTCACTGAGACATGAAACTGATTGTTTCAATGAAGGTGTCATGTGCGGCAGTGGCAACAATTTTGCAATTGAGAAGCTTTTCTTGCTTAAGTGAATATGAAAAAAGCTTTTCTTGCAACAATTTTGCAATGTCTATATGCTGTTACACTATGCATTAGTCACTACCACGTTTTGTACAGAAGCTAAGAATCTATTTGGCATTGCTTTTAGGAACAGTTTCAACCAGTTTGGATCTCAAATATGAAAAAAGTTTTATTTTGTATAATGGTATCCCCTTAATGCTACTCAAGGCCTTAAGTGAATATCGTTCCAAATATAGCATTCTATTTCTCAGGTTCTACTATATCATCAAAATGTACCATTAATTATGTGGTATCACATGTGCAGATGGGGGTGCTATTGATTCTTATCTTATGTTTGGTCTCCCTGCTCTCTACTTTCATCACAATACTTTCTACTTCTCATTTGTTTGTATTCTATTTTCATATGTTTTTACCTTTATTGAAGTACAATTTGAACGGTGCAGATCAAAGGTTTGGCATAGTATTAAATTGGTTTATTAGATTTTATGTATCTTAACAGTGTTTTTACAAAATTGGAGTTTAAATAAAATGTTTTTGAGCTTCTAATTCATCCACAAGAATATCAGCTAAAACTAGGAGTGAGAATTAAAGGTTTGGTATGGTATACATAAAGAAGGTACTTGTTTTGAAAATGATTATCATATTACAACTTTAAAAGTATCCAAGAAGAAGGGAAAATTGCACTAATTAATTAATTAAAAATAAATAATAATAAAAATTAAATAAATCATTTAAAATAAATAAGAAGATAAAAAATATACATACAAAAATAAGTTTTAAGTTTTAACAAAAAGAAAAAGGAATGAAATTATCGTTTTAGTTTTAACCAATATAGAATGTGTTGAGTAGGGACTAAATTTGGTTTTTGACCCGAAGTCCAGCCCAAGTTCGTTAAATTTTTTTGGCCCAAGCCCCATCAAAGCATAAATATTATAAAGGGAGAGAGAGTAGAAAAATACAAAAAAAAAAAAAACATTTCCATGAGGCTTTTTTTTATATTATACTTTTATCAATAAATGTAATTATATATTTATATATTAAATAGTTGGGCTTTCCCGGGCGAAACCCAACATAGAGGCCCCGGCCCGCCCCGGCTCGCGTACTCGCCTGGGCACTATTTTATTTATTTATTTATATTTTTTATTTTATGCTACGGCGTCTGATCTCTGTTTACACAAAAGCATTGTATGGTTCCTTCTGCAAACGCTGCCTCTCGGTCGATCTCTGAGTTCTAAGGTACCGTTTCAATTTCTGTTCCCAATTCAATCAATCGAATTCCACGTTGGGTACAATCGTTTGGATGTTGAGAAAATGATGAGAATGAAAGAAAATTTGAATCACCATCCAGGGTTGGAAAATTCAAAATTGCACATTACCTGGAACAAAGTTGAAGTAGTAAATAAAATCTCTTCTCAAACTATTGAGAATAAAATAATGTTATGATATTATGGATTAGGGCATCTTAGTTTTTATTATTTGCAAAAACTCTTTGCTTCATTGTTTAAACACAAAAGTCCATCTTTATTTCAATGCGAGGTTTCCAAATTGGCTAACCACCATAGGTCTCATTTTTCTTTACAACCTTATCAAGAATTTGCACCTTTTGTTTTTATTCATAGTGATGTGTGGGTTCCCTCATGTGTTACTAACATTTATGGAACAAAATGGTTTGTCACCTTTATTGATTATCACAGTCATATTTGTTGTGTGTATTTACTAAAGGAAAAATCTGAGGTGGAAAAAACTTTTAAAGACTTTTGTGCTATGGTTCAAAACCAATTTCAAGCAAAAATTTGGGTGCTTAGAACAAAAAAAGGAAAGGAGTATTTTTCAAATATTTTAGGAGAATATCTTTTACAAAATGGAATTATTTCCTAATTAACATATTTTGACACATTACAACAAAATGGAATTGTTGAAAGAAAAAATATACATTTATTGAAAGTTGCATGAGCAATTATGTTTGCCACTAAGGTTCCAAAATTTTTGGGGAGAAGCTGTTCTTACAGCCTCATGTTTGAGAAATTGTATGGCTACAAGGATCCTAAATTTTTAAATTCCATTGGATGTTTTCAACAATTCTATCCATACACTGAATTGTTTACTTCATTACTTCAAAAGTTGTTCAGTTGCACTATATTTGTTCATGTGCACAACCATCTCAGAAGTAAATTAGATCCTTGTGCAATTAAATGTGTGTTTTTAGGTTACTCTCCAAAAAAAAAAAAGGGTATAAATGTTATGATCCTATTTCAAAAAAAATTGTGTCACTTTTGACATTACTTTTATTTTGAAAAAGAAGCTTTCTTTCCTTAGAATTTAAGTGAAGATAAGTTTTGGGAAACTTTGCCTATTCCCACTTTTCAAACTGCGCCCTTTCAAACTAAGAAGGTCAAAACTAATCCATGAGGAAGCCTTGATCTTATAATGCCTAGTACTATTGTTGGGAGACAACCAACAAAGCTTTGTGTATACTCTAGGTGACAAAGGTCAGAAAAAGACAGGTTAAGATCCTTCAAAGTAGGGTTGTAGTTCAAACCATGAAGCTAAGGAAATGGAAATGAGAGAAATCCATGAGCCTTTTGATCTTAATTCCTCATCTTCTATGGAGGATATAAATGATCTCAATGTGCCAATAGCTATTAGGAAAGGAAATTGGTCATGCAATCTTCATCCTATATCAAATTTTGTGTCTTTTCATAGAGTCTCACCATCTTTCAAAGCTTTCACTCATAATGTAAGTGGGTTTTCACAGTCAAGTATAAAGCTGATGGAATTATTGAAAGGTAGAAGGTGAGACTAGTTGCAAAAGGCTACGCACAAATATATGGTATTGATTACCAACAAACATTTACACCAGCGGTTAAGATAAATATGCTTAGAGTCCTGCTCTATCTTACAACTAATCTTGGTTGGTCTCTTCATCATCAAGAATTCAATTCTTAATGAAGAACTTGAGGAGGAAGTTTACATGTTACTACCCCTAATTTTTGAGAACTCTAAATTAAAGAGAAATGTGTGTAAATTAAAGAGATCTGTCTACGACTTAAAATAGTCACTGACAACTTGATTTGATAGATTTTCAAAGTCCATTTAGGCCTTTGACTTCTCTCAAAGTTTGATGGATCATGCCTTATTCTTCAAGCATTCCATGAATGATATATCCTCATTGGGAATGATGAAGTCAAGATTGGACAACTTAAAACATTGCTATCAAAGAATTTGAGATAAAGGACTTGGGTCCTTTACGATATTTTCTTGGAATGGGGATAGCTTGATCAAGTAGAGGAATTTTATTTTCACAAAGAAAGCATCCACTTGACTTGTTACGAGACATAGGAATGCTTGACTACAAATTGGGAGTTGTTCCAATTGAACCAAATCAGAAACTTTGACCATTCGAGAAGAACAAAATAGTAGATAGGGAATGTTATCAACGACTAGTAGGTAAGCTTATCCATTTATCACACACGAGGCTTAATATAACATTTTCTGTAAGTGTGCACACATGGAAGCTATAGGTAAAATACTTGGGTATTTAAAAAGAACACTTGGGAAAGATCTACCCTTCTAAAGGGATGAACATTTAAAAGTTGTGGCATACACTTACGTTGATTGGGCTAGACTTGTTAATGATAGAAGGCCAACCTTAGGTTTTTGTGCCATGATAGGTGGAAATCTAGTCATGTAGAGCAGTAAGAAGCAACATTTGTGGCGAGAAGTAGTGCATAAGCGGAACATAGGGTTGTTACTCAAGGAATGTGTGAACTTCTATGGTTAAAGAGGTTATTAGAGTTGAGAGTAAATATGGAAGCTCCATTGAAGCTTTATGATGACAATAAAGCTTCTATAAATATAGCCAACAATCTGGTGATTTTTCTCTAGGAGGAGGGGCCTTAGAGCGGAAACCCCATTTGGTTTGGTGGGTAATAATCTTCTTGGTAAAAAGCAAGGGAGGGTTGAGGGTGAGGCACCTATCGTCCCTCAATACAACATTGTTGTGCAAGTGGAGTTGGTGTTATGTAGTGAATAGGGGGGCTTTTTGACGAAAAGTCATCAACGGAAAATACGAGGAAGAGGATGGTGAGTGGAGATCCCACGAAGTGAGAAATGGGTATGAGGTTGGCCTTTGGAAAGTCATAAGGAAGGAGTGAGACTTTTTGAGAAGGAAAGTGGCTTTTTCTGTGGGTAATAGGAGGAGGGTGAGATTTTGGTTAGACAAGTGGTGTGGAGATGAACTACTAAGGTCATCTTTCCCTTTTTTATTTGCTCTAGCCACTTCCAAAGAGGCTTAGGTAGTGGATGTCTAGAGCCCTTCTTTTGGTGGGGGTTGTTGGGCACCCCACTTCTCTAGGAGGCTCGATGATTGGAAGGTGGATGTGGTCGAAAGTTTCTCTTGAGATTGCAAAGGTGGAGGGTGATCAATGATAAGGAGGATAAGTTGGTGAGCAGGAGAAAAGAATGGAAAATTTTCTATTAAAGCTCTATACAAGGCTTTGGAGCTAGGAGGTCCTTTGAATTTCCTTTTTGTTGCCATTTGGAATTCTTAGGTACTGCCTAAGATGAGCTTCTTTGCTGGGAGGCTACTTGGGATAAAGTCTTAACTTTGGATCATTTAAAGAGGAGAGAGTAGTTAGTGACAAATAGATGTTTTCTTTGTTATGAAGAGGAAGAATAGGTTGATTACATTCTCATCTATTGTGATAAGACACGTGTTGTATAACATCTTTTGTTTTCTCTTTTTATTATGTCTTGGGTGCTGCCCTTTGCAGTGAGATAGATGCTCTCAAGTTGGCACTGGTCCTTTGTGAGTAGGAAAAGGAAAAAAGTTTGGCGGATAGCTCCTTTGTGTCTTTTTTGGACAGTTGGGAAGGAAAGGAATAGTAGAGTGTTTGATAACAAAGAGCTTTCTAATCAAGGAATTAAACTTGCTTTTCTTTGTAATCTTTGAGCATGATCCAAATTGTTTATAGCTCTGAGCTTTTCCTTTATTGTAGATTTTGTAGATTGGATAGGGGCTCGTTGAGAAGTGCTGTTTTTTGTTAGTCCCTCTTTCTTTTTTCCTTTTTTTTTTGGTGGCGTTGTTGATGCCCTTTGTATACTCCCTGTGTACTTTGGAGCTCTTTTTTGGCGTTTCTCTTTTTAATACACGTTTTCTCTTTACCTATCAAAAGAAAAAAAAAACATTTGACTACTTGACTAGCAAGCTAAGCATGATTGACATTTATGATCCTGTTTGAGGGGGGTGTTGAAAATTGCATTAGTTTAGGAGATTTGATTTAGTCAATTTCTTAATTTTAGGAAGCTAAATTTCATTGTTTTAGGGAGCTAAATTTGGGATTACGATTTGCAATTCAAATTTAATTTATATTATAGATTAGGTTGATAATTGTATAGTTTCCTATTTGAATAGGTCTTGTATAGGCTATAAATATCATATTGTACTCTTCAAATAATGTAGAAAAATTACGGATTCAGTCCATATCTGTTTACAAGAACCATTAGCAACTTTAATTCTCAAACCATTGGAATAAGGTGAATATGTTGAGAACAAACTAGCAAAACTGGTCATAAGTTTTGATGTCCTAGAACTAATGATTGAGGAGACTTAGATTTAGCAAAAAGTATGTAAGGCATTCAGTGAGTTACCTTTTGGGCCAATGAGCAAGAGGGTGATGGATTTTGAGAGAGCTGGGACTCATTTATCAACCTGTACAAGTACCCTAGTTGTTCCTTGCTGAATGGTTAAGGATCAATATATCCAGGTTGGTTCTCAGCTACCGCTTGCATTCCTCGGCCATTTCTTTCATGAAATATGTTGTTTTTCAGATTTGGAGGTTTCCAATGAAGTTTCCAGCAGGTCTCCTTATGGCTTGTTGAATAGTTGCACCACACCTTCCCTTTTTCATCACATCTCTTTTGAATTTTTGGACCACTAGCAGCAGTTGCAGTAGTAACCAAAGCTAAGTTTTCAGTTGTGGTAGAAATAACAGAATTTCCCATCATAACATGTCTCCTGCTTGTCTTTCTCCTAACTTCAGAGAACACCTCTCAGATCAAGGGAAGTGGCTCTTTGCCAAGGATTTGACCTTTCACTTCGTCTAGTTCCTTGTTAAGCCCGACAAGAAATTCAAATACCCGTTCCTTTTCCAACATTTTCTTGAACCTGGCACTATCATTAGCACAAATCCACTCAAATACATAAAATAAGCCTAATTCTTGCCAAAGTCTAACTTAAGAGTGTTATAGTATGTAGTTACATACTGAGTTCCCTGCTTAGTCTCATGAATTTTGGTTTTTATTTCATGTACTTGTGCAGAATTTCCCAAGTCAGTTTATGTTTCAGTCACTGCATCTAAGAAATCATTTATTTTTGAAAGGAATAGATATGCCTGACTGAACTCTGGAATTAACCAGCCATGATATGATCATGGAATTCTCTGAATCCATGTAGAAAATGTTGGATCATCTTCCTTTGGTGCCTTGATTTCACCAGTCAAGTAGCCAAATTTCCCATGACCTTTGATGAACAGTTTAACTGATTGAGATCAGCAAAGGAAATTCTGTCTGTTCAGCTTAGGGTGGTGATTTGAATTGTTGGATTATCACCAGTTCGATGAGTGGTATTCTAAAGTGGCTGTTGTTGAAGAGGCATTGGCCTTGACTATCCAGAAACTTCTTATTCGATCACTCTGGACATTTGATCTGCTCCCATTTTTCTTGGCTAAACTCTGGACAAACCAAATAGAGAAGAAGTTCTTTCTTTGATTCCAACAATAAAAGGCAAAAAGGAAAGGACAAAAAAAAGAGGGTTGATTTTTTTTAAGCTGACTTTAGAGTGCGTTTGGTAGTGTTTCTACTCGAAGTGTTTTCTCTAACAATGTTTTTAGGAAAATTACCTATCAAGCGTTTCTCCATAAAACACTACAAGTGATTTTTTAGATATTTAAAAGTGCTTCTTAAATTTTGCAAAACACCTTTGAAAAACACTTTTTAAGCTAAAAGCTTCCTAGAATCACTACCAACAGACTGTCAGTAGGGAACCTGGTTCTGATGCCATGCAGAGAAAATCTATTGTCCTCATTCAGTAAAAAATAAATGGTGTGCAGAGGTATTTAAAGAGTACATTAAATATACAAGAAACGAAAACAACTGCACAGAGAAAATCTAAGCCTAAACAATAGAAATGGAATAAAATTTGAAATTTGAAATGTAGCTGTGATCTATAAAATGTTTGTTGACTTATTCTCTGATTTAATTTTCCTCTAATTCAGCAGCAACTCAGACCCGAATCTACTCTTGATTTTTGTGACAATGATAGTGATGAGGAAGAGGAGAATATGGTTGTAAGGAATTTTATGGTTTCCTACAGATTGTAAAGGAAAATAGTAGGCCCTCAACAACACCCAGGCTTTCAAGCAATTGATAAATGTTGAGGATAGGTTAACCTGCCCCAAAATAGAATGGTAGCCCTCTATTCCTTCCAACCAAAATCTGACGCACAGTTAGAAAAAAAGAATACTTACTCTCCTTGAGGCTACCGGTGGTATAAAAAATCAGAAGCTTGAATCCTAGTATTGTATACTTATATTCCTTATGGTAATGACCACTTAATTCATTCAAAAAAATTGAGACATTTGCCTTAAATCTCAAGAATAGCTTACATGTAACTACATCTTTTCTTTGTTTGCAGTGCTGCAGCCAAGAGATAATGATAACATTGATGAAATAAAATAAGAAGACAAAAATATCATTTGAACCTAATATATGTCGTTCCGAGGCCATGATATTCCACTTGTTGCCTGCTCTTGAGTTATGTGGTTATGAATTGTTTACCTTTCTTGTGCATGATAATGACATGCTTTGCAGATTGCAGAGATAAATCTTATCTGCACAGTGGCCAGTTCAGGAATTGAATGTGTTTGTAATGATGCCAATGGTGGCTTAATACATTCTTTGTTCAGCCACAGTCCATCTGTTAGTGGTGCTTGTCTTTCTGAATCATGTTGTGCATAGATTTTCATATTATACTTCTAGGTATTAATATTGAAGTTAGGATTCTGTTCTCTAGTTCTTCATTGCTTAGCTCTTGTTGGAAATTAGGATTAAACTGAATGCTGGAGAGATGTTCAATCTCATTTTAGAAGTCTTTTAATGTAAAGAATTTTCTTTTGTTATGGCTTTAAATTTTTAGTTACATGCTTCCAGATTTAGCCCTATGCTCTAGCTGAATTCCTTTTGTAAAGCTTGCGGGTACTCCTCTGTGTCGAAGAACCTGGTGAAGCAGTCTGCTACTCTATAAGGCCTTTCTCTTTGGTGATTGAAGAAGGGTGGAATATCCCATTCCAGCAATGGCTGCTCAATCCCTGTGAGATTGTTTCTCAGAGTTCCAAGCTCAAGCCCAAGCTTGACAGCAGTAGCAACAGCAAGAAGAAAATTTGGAATGAGCTGTCGTATGTCATTCAGCAGTGAAAACAGCAGCAGCGGCAGTGGAAGCAGAGAATTCCTAGGGTTGTCAGATGAACAGTTGATGAAACAGTGCGAGATGAGTACATTCAAGTCTTCTGGTCCAGGTGGCCAGCACCGCAACAAACGAGAATCTGCCGTCCGTCTCAAGCACCTCCCGACCGGCATTATTGCCCAGGTTTCCCTATTTTTTTTTTCATTCAATCTTAGGGTTTCAATTTCCACAAATGACTAGCTTGGCTGATGATCCAATTAATGATTCTAAATTTAAGGAAACTGAATTACAATTTGAAATCTAATTATAATTCTCATTGTTTTTAAAGGCGGTTGAGGACAGATCACAGCATAAAAATCGAGCATCAGCCCTAGTGCGCCTGCGTACTCTATTGGCTCTGAAAGGTAAATTTGCTAATTTAAATTGGCATTTCCCTATATTTGGGTTCTTGGAAAATTTGAGGGAAAAGCAAGAGAAAGAAAATAAAAAGAAAATCATTTACCTTATCTATTTTCTTCCTTTATTAGTATTTTTCTAGAACCAAAATGAGGGTTCAGGTGTTGTGTTCTATGAACGTGAGATTACATTTCGTGTTATATTATTTGTAAGTCTCTAACTAATTTGAATTATATTTGATTTTCTTTTAATATTTTCCATAATAAACCAAACTTGAAAATATTGTCTTCGTTACCATTTTTTTTTTCCTTATTGTTTTCCTAGATCCAAACATAGGATTCAAGTGTTGCATTCTGTGAATGTGAAACTGTATTCTGTGTTACATTATGCTGATGGGTAGCTGTGTTATTGTTTTGAACTAGTCAGGAACAGTATAGATCTTGATACATATTCACCTCCTCTGGAGCTTCTTCAAATTCTTCCAGCAAAATCAACAATCAGAACATCAGATTGTGGTCCACAAATTGGCCCAAACAATCCCAAATTCGCTTTGGTCATTGCTAGCCGTCTTTTTTACTCTCAAAGCTTTAAAAGTTTCTTCCTTGAAATTCAATCGTGGATTGTTAGAATCCTTGTTCATGTTTACCTTCTTTTGTGCACAGGGAATGCTAGCTTTGTTGGATTTAATTTTTGCAGTGGAGGGCTCTATATCAGATGCAGCAAAGTTGTTGGGGTATATGATATTGACCTCTGAATTTACTTATTTGTCTGTAGATGGGCCATCATGAAATGATTTAACACTCCAAACAAGGGTCTGAAAAGTTGAGTTCCCTCTTAAAAGTTGCGGTCCCCCTCAGTTTGCAAGTAGAAATATGTTTAAATATGTTTGAGGTTTTCTTACACAATAGGAAGCATCAGGATAAGGAGATCAATTTTCATTCACAAGTTTATGGTGGCTGAAACTATGGAATGGTAATGGGACATGCTACTTGAATTAATGGCTTGGCTAGGGGGTTGTTTAAGGGGGGCCATGGGTTGTGATGAAGAGATCTTGTCTCCTTATTCACTCTAGTGTTGGATGTTCTCAGAAGGTTCATTCCTCCCAGCTGCCATCCTACGCATAATTCAAGATCTTAAAGTGGATAGAGAGTATGTTTGGAATTCCAACATCGACAATTTGGATGGCACTATATTGTTCTCCTTGAGTGAGGAAGATAAAGTTACTTATCAGATCATCATTCTTACATATTTTTGGAGATGTCCTGGGGCTAAAGATGAAACTCGATTAAAGTGCCATTGTGGGCAGCAAAAATTGATAAGGATTGGTCAATTAGGGCCTATGAGATTCTGCATTGGCCAGTTACATACCCAGTTCTTACTAGTGGTGGAAACCTAAGAACTCATGAATTTGGGAACTTAGCCTTGGTGGAAAATTTTAAATATCTAGATGGTTGGAGAAAAGCATTTTTCTTTTATGAGTAAAAATTCCATATCCAATTTTTCTTGTTTACTATCTTTAGAATGCTCAAGAATATTATGGACAGAATGAGGGAATCCAAGTAGAAGTCTTCTGGATGGGCCTTGGGAACATAAGTATGGTGTTCAACCAATCAGTGGGATGCTAATCCAACTTTGTGGGAAACCTATCGCTATCCTTTGAAAGTCATTTATTGGGTTTTTCAGGAGTCCGTTTGCCACAAAAGATTCATTAATGGAATGCTTTTATGCTAATTACTCAATTTGAATCCACAAATGTTGATCACTTGCAATCTCAATCTAAGAACTCTTCACAAACGGATGCTCATCTTGCAGATAAAATCGAATCCTTGATCTGCAGTAATAATAATACAGTTTTAAAGATTGTGGAATCCTCTAGATTTAACTCCTCTATGTCCTCAAGCAGCACTCAAATTCATGAACAATAAGATGTAGGAGAGGAACTCAGGACAGGTGAAAATCAGATTCAGAATCCAACTTGAATTCTGCCATCTTTGGTTTATTAATTGATTGACCCATGTTTTTTTTTTAACTGGCCCAAGTCTCTCAAAGCTGAATTGATCAAGGAGTTATGTCTTGGATCTGTCCAAATAATTGTGCTTTTATCTATTGAATCAAATGCTCTTATCAATCAAGCATCTGTTTCTCAGATGTTCTATTTCAACAGTTTTGAGATAAGATTCACTTAATTAAGATTGAAAAAGAGGCCATTGAGGATTTAACCATCGTGTGAACCTATGGTCTCTAGCTAACTTGCCATGCCTACATGTGCATGAGAAGTTGTTTTTTATGGCCTTCAATACACATGCAACACACAATAAAACATATTTGAATTGGTCATGCATGCTACAACTTCCCTAAATTTGTAACAAAATATGCCAACACTAGAAATTCTTTCCATAATCTCTTTAAGGTTAACTCTTGTTTGGTGGATGAACTTTTGCTTATAGAGTCATGAAACATTACCCCTTAAAGTTGTCTTTATTGAATATTACAGATTAAGCACCGGGGCTCTATCACGTTTGATTCTCTCTGATGATTCTCTTCGGATGGCAGTGAATGAGCTGAGGACATCGAAGGTAGAACTCCTCAAGCTCTTTCTTTCTTCTCTCCTATATAATAATTCTGGAATCATGAACTTCATGGTTGTGTTTCCAGATTCACTCTTTTGTCTAAATATCAGTAATAGGTCCACACTTGTAATTCCTGAGTTATGTTGTCTATGTAAATTTGGTCGACATGATGTCTGTCATCGGTGCACAGCCCCACCAATGAAATTTGAAGGACGGAAGGATTATGATCCATTTTTGATATATTCAATCCTCCTGCTGACTAGAAGTAAGTGATTAACAAGGAACTAGTATACTGAACTAGTATAGTTCAAACTGCCAGATTGTTAAAAGACACAAAACACTCAGTTTTAGTAGGTTGCATTGGGTAATAATCTATATGGAATATTAATCCAATGAATTGACATGGTATTTTGCTCAGTCAGAAAATTCAGGAACGGGAACCCTTTCTGTACCCCAAAGGACATGCAAACTGTATGGTGATTGCTAGTCTGAGAGAATCCACTAAGACAAGCTTTACTATTTGAGGTTTTATATCTTCCTTATTCATGGAGAGGAACTTAAGAAACCACCTGGATTTAGTAGCTCCATAACTACTGAATACCAACTGTGTAGGACCTAAAAGAATCTTAAGAAGGCCAGCAGAAAAAAACTGGGATCTAGCACGGCTTATTGAAGTCACTTGTCTCCCAAAATATTGATCTTTTAGAGCTAATTCTTTTGTAGTCTGTTGGCCCATAACTCTTGGGAAAGAGTTTGGTTTATTAGGACAGTTTTTACTGGTTAAGTATATTATGTGAATTATAAAATTACTCTTTGATTATAAAATGATGGGGTGTATTTTCTATTCCTCCCATGTTCTCTCTAGCCAATTATTTAGTCAGAACTTACTATTTAAAGCACACATCCTTCTTGTGTCTTGCTCTCAATTTTTTTGGAACTAAACTGGCTAGAATGCTTGGGAAAGTTACCAGGAGCAAGACTTCTGCCACCGACACACTGAAATTCTGGTTAGATGGTGGCTTTTCCGCTCAATGAGTGAAAGAAAGATAGCTACATCTTTATTCTGTTTGAGTTTAGGATTTACATAATTGAAAGTAACC
This sequence comes from Vitis rotundifolia, assembly GCA_030254885.1. NCBI lineage: Eukaryota > Viridiplantae > Streptophyta > Magnoliopsida > Vitales > Vitaceae > Vitis > Vitis rotundifolia. The sequence goes on along the minus strand of CM058168.1, from coordinate 31,168,351 downwards.
AACTAGGTTTTCGATGAAACCTAGAAATCACTGGAGGGAACTGCAGCATGGAGAATTTTTGGTCTTGTTGCTAGGCTCATTTTTAGTTGTGGGCTGTAGGGTGGGCTTCAGGCAGGCATCTCTATCTTTTGCATAGACTAGCTATGTGTCATTAAATACCAAGGAATCATTAGGGTCTGGGATGCCATGTTTTTAGGAGTTATAACAGTAAATAAATAAGTTCTTCTTTCATTGTGTTAAAGAAGTATAAGAATGGCATAACAGAAACATGGAAAAGAGAAGTCTCACATGTTATGGAGTTGCAGTATCATTTCTGAATTTCTTTTTTGGCTTGACACCAATTCATTAGAAGGAAAATAAATAAATAAAAAATTGCAATATGTTTGGAAATAAAAAAACCTGGCCATAATATAACTAAAATGCATTAACTAATGAAAGAAATTTCACTTGTCTGGGCAATTAAATATAAAGGGTTTGCAAGTAAACGAATAGAGGACTGGTAAATAAGAGGAGTTTAAATGATCTAAGATGTAGGGATAAAAGGAAAAGGAAGCCAAAAGTCTATAGGAAATCTGAAAAAGGAGTAAGAAAAGATAAGTAATGGCATAGTAGCATCAAACTAGTAGGGTTCTAAGATTAAGGAAGAGAAACAATACACCTTGTGGGCTGAGTGAAACAAATCCTGCATCATAGACGCTCATCATTTTAATCTCCAGGCAAGATAAACAAATAACAGCAAAAACAAACACAGGCAAATAAGAGAAGATTTTCAGTAGCTTGGCTTTATAGATGAGATTGTGACAAAGAGGATAGATCTCACTGGGATGGTTCATTGAAGAAGCTACTATTGATTTGAGCAGTGAAGCATTAGAAACTGTCTCTAGAGAAATCTCATGTCCTGACTAACTGTGAAAAGGATCTACTAATTAAATCAAGTGATATGCTGATATGAAGTCTCCCTAAACAAGGTAAAGTATTGAACAAGTTAAATATCGGGGGTTCAATTTTTTACATGTTTCAATAGCATCATTAATTAAACTTTTGAAGAATTTAATTCTCTCACCATGTCAAATTTCTTGCTTAGTTATTCTTTTAAAAATTTTCATATATCTTATGGGGTAGACTGACCCTTGGGAACTTTCTGTCAGTGCAAGTGAGATAAGTCTAAATATATATTATATGGTCATAAAAACAAGATACAAAAGAAGTGCACAATATGATGAACATGGAGAGTGGTGAGAAACAAAATTAGAAATAAGATGTTGTATAGATGAATTAATCCCCTTATTAAGAGGTGATCAATGAATTTTGTCGTATCAAAACCAAATTTATAGCCTAACATAATCATGCTAAAGTAAAATTGCTTGATAAAAAATGGTTTTTAACAAAAGTTACAGTAATATAGCAGCTTTAGGTGTTATCCATTAGGATGATGAATGTGTTTGACAATTAAGAGGGAAAATAATGAGAATTGAGATGATGATAAAAAAATGAGATAGTGAATAATTATAGATGAAAGTTGAGAAAATTTGATTGTAAGTAAAAAGATAAAATTGACCAAAATTAGAGAAAAATATATTTAGGAAAAGGTTCTTGGATTCCAAATTCACTAGAAATTCATTTCTATGGTGAAAGGGTCATCAAGATCTATTTTTCATCAAGTTAGGTTGAAGATCTTAAAATCTTACCTAAACTGATATTTGATTTATCTTTAAATCTAGATTCATTAAAATCTCAAATTAGGAATCCTACTAATTTCATTCATTAATTATTCACAATTAAGCTCAATTCATCTTTAACTACCTTCTAATAGATCTTACAATGAAACTACATGATCTCACTAAATCTAATATTAAGCATTCAGTTAATCAATTGAGATTTCATTATATTCCTTATTCAAGGCAATTAAAAGATAAAATTTCCTCATTATCAATCAATCAATTCAATAAAAATTACCTTTTAATCTTAGCTTTAAGTGACTAATCCACCATATGGATCTTGACTCTAGATCCTTCTTCCTTTGAGAAAATGGAAATCTACTCACTCATGTTTGTGAGATCTACTCTACACAACATGTTTGGCTAGTGAGAAAATGAAAGTAAATGTAAAAAAAATTAGTACGAAAACTTTCTTACAAAAGATCTAAAAATGGCTAAAAACCAAAATATATAAAAGCTAAAAAGAAATTTCAAAAAAACTAAAAGAATCAAAATGAGAGTTTCAAACTCCTATTTATAGGCCAAGGTGAAGTGGACATTTGGCATCATCTCATTGGCTTTTTAGAATCTTCCAATTTAAAAAATCTGAGATTTGGTGCCAAAAATCAGCAATTTCACACAAAGGATCTAATTTTGCATGACTATGTGAAAACTAAAGTTGATTGGCAGCAAGTTGGAATTCTCTCTGGACCATTTGGCATCCTCTTGTGAGATTTCATATGATGGTGTAGACTCAAGTCCTCAACTGCTTGCAACTTCCCGCAACTTAACCTCCTCTGGCTCATTTGGCATGATCAGGCTAAATTTCGAATGACCATGTGAAATGGCTATTTCCTTCTCCATTTACTGATCTCATTCCTCCTTGTCTCGGTTTCATTACTTGTGCAAATTTAAACATTTTGTACAATACCAACATCATCTTCACTATCTTCTCATGAGCTTATTTTCCTTTATGCACATTTTGACATCAATCACACTTTAAAATCACTGGTAACCTTTGCAAGAACAATAATATGTGAATTGAGTGTTTTAGACATGATTTCTACCCAATAGGTGTAAAATATACAATTTTTTTTTTTTTTTTTTTTTTTTATAGGTAAACACAAATTATATTAAGGGGGCAAAAAGCCACAAAGCATACAGGGAGTATACAAAGCGGCCAAGGGCAAAAGTAAAAAGAAAAACAACCTCACCAACCCTTAAGTGGCCGCAAGCCACTCCAAAAAACCTAGAAGTGAAGAGGACTTCTCTCCAATGTACACCCTAGCCCAACTCCACAAGTTACAAATAAAAGAATTTTTGAGCTTCTGTAGAGCTAAATTTCCCCCCTTGAAAGCTAATCTATTTCTTTCCTTCCAAACCGTCCAAAAAATACACAACGGGATGGAATTCCAAATCTTTTTCCTTTTTTTCCCCACAAAAGGACCCCTCCAACTAACTAACACCTCTTTCACCGACTCTAGGAACACCCATTGAACCCCAAAGAGGGCAAGGACGATCTCCCAAAGGACCCTTACCACTATACAATGTACAAGAATGTGATTTACATTTTCCTCTTCACAACTGCACAAAAAGCAGCGATTAGGGAGTTGCCACTCCCGTTTTTGAAGCTTATCCAAGGTGAGGATTTTCCCCCAAGTGGCTTCCCAAGCAAAAAAAAAAACTTTGGTTAGGACCTTATCCACCCAAATGGCCTTGTTTGGGAAGGCACAAGTAGTGGGACTAACCAACAAATTGTAAGCCTCCTTCACCCCATAAATGCCATGACTCCCTCCTTTCTAGAGCACTGAGTCCTCCTCTGAAGAAATCCTGAAATCCCTCAGCAAAATAAGCAAATCCCTTATCTGGTCCAACTCCCAATCATTAAAATCTCTAGAAAATCTGAGATTCCACCCTCCTTGGCCAAGGTTTGCGTCCCACACTTCATTGACCGTTGCATTCCTATGAACCGCCAAAGTAAATAAGTGGGGGAAGATTTGAGACATCGCCTCATTGCCACACCACTAATCCGTCCAAAATTTAACTCTAGTCCCCTTCCCCACTTTGAACTCTATGCTCTCCCAGCACCGGTTTGCTTCTTTCATAATCTCCTTCCAAACCCCCACACCAAATGTCCCGCGAGCTTCCCTTGTCCTCCACCCTGAACCCTCTTGACCATATTTTACACCAATCACCCTTTTCCAAAGATTGTCCTTTTCAGAGGCAAATCTCCAAACCCATTTACTTAGCAAAGCTTTGTTCAACATATCAATTCTCTGAATGCCTAGACCGCCCTTTTCCTTATGGGTGCACACCACCTCCCAATTGATAAATGCACTTTCTTTTCCAAGCTTCCCCCTCCTCAAAGAAAGTCTCTTTGTATTCTTTCAAGCCTTTTAGCAACACTCTTAGGTATTCGAAAGAGGGACAAATGGTACATAGGCATGCTGGCCAAAGTGCTCTTGATGAGGGTTATGCGCCCACCTTTAGAAATATAATGGGCTAATCTTCTCCTCACTCTCTTCCACCCTATCCCACATAGAAGTAGCTTTGTGATGGGCTCCAAGGGGCAGCCCCAAGTAAACAGTAGGCAAGGACCCCACTTTACACCCTAGTTCCACTGCCATTTCCTCCACCTCAACAACTTTCCCTACCGGGATTAACGCACTCTTAGCAAGGTTAATCCTTAAACCAGAGGACGCCTCAAACCAAGCCAAAATCCAGCTTAGGTTGGTTACTTGCTCTTTTTTAGCTTCACAGAAGATAATTGTGTCGTTAGTAAAGAGCAAATGGGTGACCATCATCTCCCCGCCCCCTTTCCCCTGAAGACTACAACCTGACAAGAAGCCCCCATCAGTAGCCCTTCTTAACAGAATGTTGAAAACTTCCATGCCCAGCACAAAAAGATAAGGGGAAAGCGGGTCTCCTTGCCACAGCCCCTTGGTATTTGAAAAAAAGCCTGCTGGAACCCTATTGATTAGGATAGAAAACTTGGCAATTGATATACACCACCAGATCCAATCCCTCCACCGCGACCCAAATCCCATTTTAATCAAAACCCTCATGAGAAAACTCCAATTGATGCTGTCATAGGCTTTTTCAATGTCCAATTTGCAAATCAGACCTTTCTCTTTTCGCTTTTTCCAATAGTCAACCACCTCATTAGCTATAAGCAAGGCATCCAAAATCTGTCTTCCTCTCACAAAGGCATTTTGATCCTCAGATACTAACTTATCCAGAACCTTTTTCAGCCTGTTCGCCAGCACCTTGGCCAAGAGCTTATATAAGCCCCCTAGCAGACTGATTGGCCGGAAATCCCCCAAGTCTTTAGCACCTCCTTTCTTAGGGATAAGGGTTAAGAAGGTAGTGTTAAGGCTTTTAACGAAAGATCTCTGCTCATAAAACTCCTTAAACAGCTCTACAATCTCCTCCTTCATAAAATCCCAGCAGGCTTGCCAAAAAGCCAAGGTGAATCCATTCGGACCAGGGGCCTTATCGCCATTCATCTCCATCAGAGCATGGTAGATTTCTTCCTCAGTGAATGCCAACTCCAAGGCTTCAGCTTCTCGAGGATTAAGACAGTTAAAATGCAGCCCCTCAATCTCAGCTCTCCAGCCCGTCTCTTCTGATAGCAAATGCTGAAAAACACTCACAATCCCCTCCCTCATCTCCTGATCGTCAGTCATCCACACCCTATTAATTTTAATTCTGTCCATGGAATTATTCCTCCGGTGTGCATTTGCCATACGGTGGAAAAATCCAGTAGTTCTGTCCCCCTTTTTCAGCCACAGCTCTCTTGACAGCTATCTCCAATGGAGTTCTTCCAATAACACCCACTTTTCGAAGGAATCCTTAGCTTCTTTTTTCAGCTCTGTTTCACTCTCAGAAAGACTCTCTCACTCTCCACCCCATCCCAAAACTCAACTTGTTGAAGGGCTAAGTTCTTATTAACTTCCAACCTTCCAAACACCTCTTTATTCCAGACTTCGATTTTTTGTTTCAATTCCTTTAATTTAAAGGCCAGTCTGAAACTGGCCCTCCCTCTCACCTCAACCCCCTGCCACCATCCCCGAATAAGGTTCAAAAAACCATCAACCTTGAGCCACATGTTTTCGAACCTAAACGAGGAGGCCCCCCTCCTTAAACCACCCCCCATCAACATGATAGGAAAGTGGTTAGAGGTGGGTCTAGGCAATCTTCTTTGAACGACCCCACTGAACCTATCAATCCAGTTCTGGGTCACTAAAAACCTATCTAGACGAGCCCAAGACTGGTTGTTCCTGCCCCCACTCCATGTAAATGTGCCCCCTTGTAGAGGGAGATCGAGAAGGTCTAGCTCATTTGCAACCTGGGCAAACCTTCTCATGGCACCAGTCATCCTTCCCTAACTACTCCTTTCCCTTTGAGATAGAATGACATTGAAGTCACCCCTTAAGCACCACGGATCATCCCAGATACCTTTGATCGCCCCTAGCTCCTCCCACATACAGTCCCTGTCTTCTCTGGAGAAAGGCCCGTATAACCCAGTGAAGATCCAAGTTAGCCCGTCTTCCACGTTCCTAAGCCTGCAAGAGATTGAGAAATTTCCCACCTCCATCTCAAGCATCTCCAGAGTCCTTTTATCCCAACAAATTAATAACCCTCCCGCAAAGCTATAGGCGTCCAGAGCACCCCAGTCAAGACACCTACCAATACCTAAACTTCTTACCAGCCCCTCAAACATTGCTTGAATTTTGGTCTCCTAGAGACAAAATAAATCCACCCTCTGACTCCTAATCACAACTTTGATCACCTTTCTCTTGGAGCTGTCATTAGCTCCACGAACATTCCAGCTCAACAGTCTTATCTTCATTTAATTTCCAAAACCTGGCACCCTCCTCCTTGCATTCCCTCATTCTGTTTTTCCCCCCCTCATAATTAATGGAACATTTCAATCTTTTTAATTCCCTCTCAAACTTGGATTTCTCTAAAAGAGTTTTACTATGAACTCTTTCCCGTCTTTTTCGGATTTTAATAAAAAAATCCGCTATGTCTTTCTCCAATCCTTCTGTTGGAAATCTCAAAAACTTGCTGAATTTAGCCAACTCGCTTTCTCCCCAGCTAGCCTCCCCCAACCTTTTACATCTAGAGGCGCAGGTTGAAATAGACACAACTCCTTTCCGCAATCTTCATTGTTACTATTGCTGCCTTTGTTGTTCTTTGTCAGCTCCTAGCGATTAGCAAACTCAGCTTCTGAAGTCCCCGAACCATAAGATAGCCGAAGCGGGGTTTCCCCCTCACCAAGCTCCCTTCTAACCCCAAAATAGCCGTAATACTCCCCAAAGGAGTCCGACCGGAAAATAAAAGAGGAGAAGAGGGAGAGGCAGAATCCACAAAGTGATTAGGGGCATCCTCATACCTTGACGCTTCCTCAAAGAGAGCAAGGTCGGTCGTCGACAGCTCCTTGTCTTGGAGCTCTACCTCAACTTTCCTTCACTGATCATCCAACTCCCAGAAGAAGGAAATTTCAGCGTCTGGGCTCCTCGATGGAACTGGGCCAGACCACTCCAGCGGTGAGGCCTCGCCAACACGGGCTTTGAACAGGCCTTGGTTGACTTCCTGCCTAGCAGGCCCATACGTCACAGCTGCCTCATTAAACTTGGGCCACCTGATTCCTCTACACGCAATAGCCCACTAGAAGAAGGCCCAGCCTCAAACGGAGAAGAAAAAGAAAGGAGTGGCCCATCGGGCCCAAGGCCCAGAAAGGAGCCTTCAGGAAGGCCTGGCTTGATAGGCCCGCCCAAGCCCTGCACCCCTCCCAAAAGCCCAGTCGGCACCCTAACAGGCCCCCGAGGCTGATCCACCAGGCCCCCCAACCCACTTCTCTGCGCCCATGTCCCATCAACAGGCTGCAGCAAAGCTTTGGGACTAGAGTCTCCATCCCCCATCCTCACGCGCTTACTCGCGCGTGCAACTCCCTCACCCTCAACCTTTCCTTCCGTTCTAATAATTTTCCCTTTCTTTCCAGCCGGCGAAGATTTCAAGATCGGCCTCACTTCCCACCACAGAGTTAGCGTGTAACACTCTTCTTCCACCCAAATCTCGACAGCGTTAGGAAGCTCCTTGCCTTTGAGCTTCACCAAAATCCTTGCCCATTGCAGCTCCTCCATCTTCTCCGTTTGAGAATCGATGGCCAAGAAGCCCCCGCATTCCTCCCCAACCCTTCTGAGAATGGCTTGATCCCATAATGAGACGGGAAGACCCACGATTCTCACCCAAGCTTCACCTTTCCTCTCCCCCTCCAACTGACAACCCGTCTCACGGCTCTACTTCTCCAGACGCACAGAAAAACCTCCTACTGAAATTTTCCCAAGCTTTAGAACTTTCTCAGTTTCGGCCAAAATCTCAAATTCCATCAAAGCCTTACCCCTTTCTAGCTTAGCCAGACCTAAGTTGCCCTTCAACCCCCAAGTTTTCGCCATTTGGGTCCCCCAACACCTCAAGTCATCCCCTCTTCCTGAGATAAGGTCCCAAAATCCAACGAGACAGTGAGCCAACTTATCAACATTACGGCTTATGTCCTTGTTGCAGACTTCCACCCTAGCCACTGTTTTTTCTCCATTTCTTGGATGCCTTACCACCTCCGCGAAGGTTTTCCCCAACAATGGCTTCGAAGAAAGCACCTCAGCCTTCTTACTCTCTCTCATTTCAGAGGTAGCATCCATGCTCCGAAGCGCCTCCACCATTGAGGCCCATCCCCCTTTTGCTCCTTTTCCTTTGGGTATAAAAATACTAAATCTTTTGTTTTCTAGATCTACAACCCCCAGACGGAGGAAGCATCCCCCCTTATTTACATCGAGCACTAGCGAATAGAACCTCCCGTTTTCTTTCCAATTTCTCTCCCATTTTCCTTTCCCCAAATCCTTGATGCAAAGGACCAGACAATCCACCAAGATCTCAAGGCTTGTCGGACCCATCTTAACCCACGAGGAAACCCCTCTTTTCCTCTCCACAATGGTGATTTGCATTTTACCCTTCTTCTCTTCAGCCTCTATCTCGAAGGTCTTCGATTCCACACCAAAGCTGCTTTTCCTCCAGCTTTTGCGAGACCCCGAATGGACAAAGCTCATTACTCCCTCGCTCTCACTCTGCAACGCTTGCTCTCCCCCATCGCTCTAGCTCTCTCTCGCTCTCTCTCCTCCATTCTTTTTTCTTTTAGTATGAATGCAATCATTTGTAAAATATACAAAAATTAACACAAATAATATGCACTTTTTTAGTAGTAACCTAAAGTTATTGGTAAATTATGGATATCAACCTTTGGAAGAATAGGAGGATCATCGATGGAAGGATTACAGCTAGGACATGGATTTTCACGTGTAGCTGAAGTAGCTGAAGAACTTTGGAGGTTTATGCCCTTAGTCAATGACTTGTATTATTTAGAATAAACCATGAACAATTAACTCCTCATATTGGGATCTTACCAATCTGCTTGTGATGATTCTTCATGACACACAATTTAGCAAAAAAAATATTTTCTAGTAGACATTGTACTGTTTTGTTTGCACATATAGTAAAGCATACTCGGAACCTTGATCCATACTTTTATAGTGGAACAACAAGGTATAAACAAAATTCATATTACTAGATTGTCTTGTATACAAAAACTACGATTTTAAAAAAGATTAATGTTATTTGATGTTGCTATGACGTGTGCTTTTAAATCATGAGTTGTGTGTCTCTTGTTATTCTTTCTTCTCTTCATTTAGTTTGACTCATAACTTGGAAAGTAACTTTGACAGCATGGCCAATGATTGTTTCATGCATAATCTTTCTTGATGTCTGCAATTTTCCTCTCAAGAGGTCCTCAATCCTTTTTTTTCTTTTAAATACCTATATTACAAACATGTATGGCCATCTTTTCAAGAAATCTGTCTTCAATTTGGCTCAAATTGTTGTTGCCCCCATGGCTTCCTTTTGCTTTCCATTTCACCAAAATTAAAAACAAAAAAAAAGAGTCTAGTTATGGAAACTTTTATTGGATATGTGCAGGGGTTGAAGCCTCTCAAGTAGGATTGACAGATTGGGAATACATGCTTTGGGTACAAGTTGCTGTTGATTTATGTTTTAACTTCAATATTCATAAGAGTACAGATGACACACCACCTGTTCTTCATGGGAACTGGTTTTGAACCTCAAACAACCATCCCACCTTCTGCATAAAAGGCGGGCAGGCTATCATTGTAATGAAAAGGAAGGCTTCTTCTCAACCATGTTTCAGAAAATTATAAAGAAAAAAGAATGTTAAACTCAAAACTCTTAGACATTTAGCAACATTATTTTATGAAAGAATTGGTCTATTTTCTTCCAATTTATCAGTCAAAATGAATAGAACAGTTCTTCTTAACCTCCTTTCTTGTTTTTAGTTCTTTTTTTTTTCTCTGTTGACACCCCTCTTTAATATGCTATGCATTTAAAAGTGCAGGAGTGCAGAATATCATGCTATGTAGGTTTCAGTTGTTCCAGTTGTTCCTTGGTTGGGTTTCTTGACTTGCTCTATCCTTCTCAGGGGATGTGTGATTAATTGAACTAGGGTGCGTAGTTCAGGGTATTGATGGGTAACACCATAGATGTAACGGTTCAGTTTCCCCAAGAAACTACTAAGTCAGTCCTTGCTTTGGAAAGGTTTGAACTTGTACCATCACCCCATAGATTTATGTTTTTATGAATAGAGTCTGTACTCCAACAACACCAGCTCACCAATATCCTACCCTCTGCATCGACTGATCAATGTTGAGGATCTTCACCCAAACCATTTCCCAAGCAATGATACCCCATGTTGGTCTGAGCAGCAGAACACCAAACCGTTGAGTGGGAACAAGAGAAGGATTTGGGGAGATCACCTCTGTGAATGCACGCCATGAAATAACACCATCTCAAGCTCTTGATCATTTGAGTCTTCTGACAAAACAAGGTCTCCTCTGACTTTTACTGCCAACCAAGCTTCACCCATTCTGCTGCTTGAAGCTCCTCAATTAATTGTCCCGTCAAAAAGACTTGGAAACTAATCCATAAGAGACCTCTCTCCACAGCAAACATCATGTTAAATTTTGGTTGCCCATCAATTCCCTAATGATATACTACTCAGTAGGCCTTTTTGTCTAAGCTCATTAGAGCTGATTATGTAAATCTCAATAAAATTGCCATTACAAAAAACTGTTCTACTATGATTTGTTTAAATCTCCAAGAAGTAGTGTATTGGAATTTGTAAAGAGAATGACATCTTAGATATCTAGAAATCACAACCAAAACCCTTAGTAGAATAATGTTATTTTTGTATAGAAAAGAGCTGAATTACATTGCATAGCTGCTTAATTGTTCTCTGTACTAGGATGATATCCCAATGGACTTTTGCGCTATGTTGGTCTTTGTTGAAGTTTAAAGTAAGATTGAATTTCCTTTGTTTGGTCTGTTATTTCATTGATTTGTCATTTACATCACCCGTACTTCAAAGTCCAGAGGAAGGTTGCATTAAACAGACTGTCCACTGCAAACTAATCCTGAAACCTTCATGAACAGGATGCAAAAATAGATACTGATAGAACCAGTAAGGAGTGACTTCACAAAAGAATAGAGGTGTTACAGTTTTGAATGTTTTTAGGAAATGCTGCATCACTTGGGCCTTATTTGGATTTGTCTTATGAGAAGCTAAAAGCTTTTTATTGAACTCAAGTAGTCTCTGGACCTGCATGGGTAATTTGTTGAAGAACTTATGACTTTAAAAGGAGCTTAATATAGAGGCTCTGAAGATATTGTTTCATGAAAAAGTTCAATTTTGGCTCATGCAATAAACTATTTCATGTTTAATGAAAACTATTACAATACTAGTATTACATACTATTTTGGCTGCATTCAACTTCTAGTTCAAGTCCAAAATAAAGATCTATCTCAAATAGGACCTTAAATGAGTTTCATGGATAGGCGAAAATGTTTATCTCCATGCTTCTGCTACAGGTGGGATGAGAGACAATGAAGTTGTCTAGTGCTTTATGGTATTGTCTTGTTATCTGTTTGAGCGTGTGCAAGCTGTAGTTACTTGTTTTGAGGAGAAAAATTGAAGAGAATAATTATAACTGCTCAATTCATGAATTAAGTAGAGTGATGCACAGATCAATATTGTCAATGATGTATATCATGCTTGATACGATAATGTAGAAGCTTCTTTTAAGGAGAAAAATCAAAGAGAATCATGACTTCCATGATGGATAAATATGCCTGATGAAATATAGCATCATCAATACAATAACATCTAAGTTCAATTATTGTTTAGCTCCAGTTGCTTGTTTTGAGGAGAAAAATCAGAGAGAATCATTGGTTTTCACAATGAATCCATGAATTATAACCAATGAAACATACATTGCTCTACAAGATAACTTCTCTTTTAAATTATGTTTAGCTCTAGTTGCTTGTTTTGAGGGAATAAATCAGTATGGCAATGCTCAATATGATTAACATTTCTTTTTAGATAATATGCAGGAAAGGAAGCAAATCTGCAGAGGATACCGACCGATGATATGAATCGCATCTTCAAGAATTAGAGGGGACAGAGATGTTAGCTCTAGGAATAGCAAAGGATGGGCAAGTTGGGGTTTTGTCAAAGAGTGTTTGTCCAAGTTGAGGGAGGAGAATATTTTACTACAACCATCATTTCCACCACAATTCCAAAGCAGGGCATTGGAGGGGACTTTACAACACATATCTAAGGTGTATGATCATTATCTTAAGGTATATATAGAATATGAGGGTGCAAGAATTTTAGATTGACACAAGGGGTCTTGACTTGTGTGGAGATAATGGGTTTTATAATAGAATAGGACAAGCCTTTTTTTCTCTTTTAACTAATTTCTATGCAGGGTGAGGGGGGGTGGGGCTTCAACATCCATAAAGGAAAGGAAGTAAAGAAGAAAGGAAGTTTGAATGATAATGAAGGAGGAACCACTGAATGAGATAAAAGAAAAGGTGTCTCAAAGTCAAAGAGGTTTGTATGTTTGCAAATGGAGAGAGATTTTGATGCAGGAGAATGAGAATCCTATTCCCAGGGAATGAGGTTCTTTCCCCCACCACTCAAACACCTTTCTTTGCTTGGTTGACTCTTCCAAATATATTATATTCATTTGTACCCACAAACTCAAAAGTACTTACAAAGAAAGCTTCTAAAGCACTCTTTCTTATTCCCCTTTTCATATTCATAACAATCAATTCATCCTTGAAAGAGGTCATGCTAATGAACACTAGTTGTATATTTAGTATTTTAAAAAAGGGAATCCAAGGCTATAGTGGGTGAGGGCAATCACCACAAAACCCTATTTCTTCCTAACCAGGCCCCCTATAATATTCATCTCCCTTTATTCTGATTTCAAACTTTGTCTACTTAACTGCAGTCTTTTTCTTTCTCTCTCTCACATGTCGCTTATAACATGGATTGACTTCCATCCCCCAATGTCTATTTTGTTATCCCTGTTTTTCTTTTTCATTTGTCCTCTTATGTTTTTTCTCTAAAAGACAAGCTTTATGACAAACTTCAAAATCTAAGCTGCACAGGAGTTCACATCATCTTCTTGGGAGAGAAGTTCATGATACTTTCATTTAATTTATCAGATATTATCCTTGTTACTTTTAATATAACGACACCATATCACATGGCAAATTACATGATCACATCACCCAAAGAAAATAAATAAATAAGGTGATTAATCTAAATAATTTAAGCCGTGTCAACTCATCTGATGCTCTATCCCACTAATCCCACTATAAAGTATTGAGGGGATGAGGAAGCATGGTACAAAAGCAAGTATTTTTACGTGTGAGGACAAGGAGGATAAGAAAATATATATAGAAAAATGCAGTTACTTTTTTGTTGTGAGTACATTACACTCTATTGTAGTACAAATGTTGATGGTGCAAACGTTCATCAAACTGCAATGCTGAACAAGTGGGTCCTACGAAGCCATCCAATCAGATAAATCCCTCATCTGACCCATCTAAGGCATTAGTGCTAAGGATTATTCTGGTAACTTAAGACTTAAGAGATCGGTAGCTAAGGATTTTTTTGGGTAACAACCAAAAAAGCATGCACTAATAATCAAGTAATGTCATATTTAACTGAGAACCATTACTGCCTATCCGAGTTCTATTACCTTGTACCTTGTGTACGACCCTATTACTTTATACTTTGATCAATATATTTATACCATATTTAAAGAAGTGAATTTCATCGTATATTTAAAATGTTCCACTATTAAAGTTTGGGGTATTGTCCATTTTTTTTCCTTTTTCTAATAATAATCAAAGTAAATGCAAGAATTTTGGTGTAAGACAGATTGACCGAGTTGACTTGCATGTGAATCACTTAGTACGTACTGCACAGCTAGCATTATTATAGTACTGTGGTTTGCAGACTTGGACATATCCATTTTCACACAGAACATTCTGACCCATATTGTCTCCTTCGTATTTCAAATTGTTTGAGCCTTGAGGCCACTTTGTCATGTCCTAAAAAAACTAGGTTTTTGATTCTTAATTTTGAAAAGCAAAGGCTCACACGGAGACAACACACCCTTCCTTCCAAGTCTTTATATACATGTATATGTATATATGTCAGCCTATCTGCAGCAAAGCTCTCTCATCATAGTCTGGGCTTCTTCCTTCATAAGTCCAACCAGGAGAAGACAGAGATGGGGGTGGACGTACAAGGCAAGCTCCGGCGAGCTCTTGGCTCAGTGAAGGACCATGCTTCCATTGGCAAGGCCATGATATACCATCATGATGGCTTTTCTGACATAGAGGTGGCGGTGGTGCGAGCAACCGGCCATGATGACAGCCCCATTGATGACAAATACATGCATGAGATCCTCTTCCTTGTCTCTAACTCTCCGTCCTCAATAACTTTTCTTGCTGAAAGAATCTCTCGCCGCCTTGGAAAGACCAGAGACCGCCTGGTGGCCCTCAAGACTCTCGTGCTGATTCATCGCCTGCTGCGTGGAGGCAATCGCTGCTTTGAGCAACAGCTGCGCGGTGCCCATGTTTCAGGGCATCTCCGGATGACTACTGGGTGGTTCCTGATGAGTAATACCGAGCCTTCAGTTTGTTTCCTACACAGGTATGCTGCTTATCTACAAGAAAGAATGGGCTGGGTCATTAACCAAGCTGGAAAGCTTGAACCTGTCATGTCACAAGCCTTGGAGTTGCAGTTCTATGAGGAGAAGTTAATCCATACCGTGTTGCGTAGATTGCCCAGATGTCAAATCCTTCTGGATAGGGTCTTGGATTGCTCACCCTCTGAGATTTCGCCTTCAGACAGCTTGGCTCAAGTGGCCATGAGCAACACCCTGAAAGAGAGCTTCCAAGTTTACATGGCCTTTTGTGAAGGGGTTGCAGCTCTGGTAAATATGTTTTTTGATTTGACGAGGCCGGTGAGAGCTCTAGCCTGCAACATACTAAGGAGAGCTTCTCAGCAGAGCCAGGAGCTTCATGATCTGTATGAACATTGCAAAACAATAATTGGGAATAAGAACTTGGAGTACCCATCGGTCCAAATCATATCAATCGATCATGTTCTGGCATTGGAACAACTCTTAAGCTTTACACCAACTCCATATGGTTCTGTACTGACCAGCAAAGCGGCTGGCTCTAAGCCGCCTGCTATTTTGGATTACCTTACAAGGTCAACCAAGATGCAGTCGACAAAGACAGGAACAGAAGGCCAAGGCGAGAAAGATGACCACACAAGTGAGAGTACTTTATCACCAACTCTTTTTTCTTGCACGCTGGAGACCAAGGTAAGTAAAGTATGGGTGGTGTTTGATGAAGAAGAGTCTGCTGAATCACAGGTCTCTATTGAGAGACTCTTCATCAAAGGTACTGTCAGTAATCTCTCTCAATGATTTAGAACCCTTGCAGTTCTTTTAACCCATTCACTGCATGTGTGGATACAAGCATGGTTTCAAAGGTATTAGATTGGATTTAACAATTTGGGGTTTATAATATAAGTATACTTAGCACCATGCTACTTCCAAATTTCTTACTCCTTGTAAATTACATCTGGGATGTAAGCTCATGGTGTATGTTAGGAGAAAGAGAGTTTTTGTGTGTAAATGTATGACCAAAGAAGATAAGTGATCATGGGGCAATCTTGCAGCTAGTGGGGTTTGTGTTATTTTCACTCAAGCAAATAATAATAAGAAATGAAGAAAAATTTACAATCTATCAGCCGATCTTTGTTAAGCTTGCTTGCTGTAAGACATTTAAATTTGATAAATCTGGTATTTACTTCTCTAATAGTGTTTAGATCTTGAATTAAGAACCCACTCAGTGTCCTATATATTAGGGATGGGCATAAATAAATAAAAAAAGGCAAAGAGAAAAGTCTAAGAGCTTCACTTACATAATAGAAGTAAATTTACCCCTTTTATTTTTCATTTTCCAGCAAAGAACTATTAAACTACAAGGTTAGAAAGCTTCAAATCTCCCCAAAGAAGGTACATTTCACCTATACCTCAGCATAAATGAATTGTTAAGTTGGAATGGTATTGATAAACTTCAAAGAGATCTCCAATCTGCATACCAGATATAAACATTTGTGACCCTTAAAAACAAAGGGGCCTTGGAATTTGTGATGTAAATGATGTTAGCACAGCTCGAATGGCAAAACTGACCAGCTAACTGATTCAGGGTAATAGCCAGGTGAAGATGGACAGAAATACAAATTTGAAAGAAGACAACGACTCTTTTCAGGTTAAACCTTCAAGTAAGGATTTGTTGGCACGGAAAAACACTTAAAAGCAAGATTTTATCATGGATAGCTGTGTCCTGAAAACCAGTCACAAATTGAATTTACGCATGCTAATGAATGTAGCCAAAGGAGTCACATTTTCTGAAGCCAATTGTTTAGCAAAAGGTTTAACCATTTGGGTAACTCCATGTGTCCAAAGTCTAGTTTAGAGGATTATATAACATACGTACATTGATATCCAAGCAGGAACTGCAAAATCTCTCTTAAGATAGATACTTGGTCAACCTCATTTTGATTTAGAAATTTTTAAATGATTAAGATGTTTTCGAAAGTTTGAAGAATGGGATCTATAGTCATAAGATGGGAGGCATTTTCCCTCTTTCATAGAAAGCTATTTGGCTTATCAAGTATGGAGCATTATCATGAATCATGGCAGTTATCAGCTAGATATTAGGTATTGGAAGAAAAACTGATCAATCAACAAGAGCATCTAGTCTTCTTTGGCAGATGTGGTATGCTAGAACTGAAGCAACCCCTTCTTGAGGGGAAAGTAATAGGATAATTGGTTTCCTAAGTAAATTCATGCCATCATTTAGGTGAAATTAAAGTCTGGGAAGATCATTCCATTCTTGGTCTTATGGCAATCATCAAACAAGATCTATATGGTCAAGCCTTGCAGTGTAGTGCCGTATGATAACCTTTCCCTCAACCAAGAGAAAAAAAAAAAAGCACTAAGCTTACCTAGTCATGCTAGTGTCTAATCATGAATGCGGACAATCATATAGCCTATACCATAAGGATTAAAATGATTAAAACAAGACACCGATACAAATTTTATCTGTGACCTAGGAGTATTAAAGCAATTAATCCAAGGAGGACATGTATCAAAGCAACACACAAACAAGCCTTTTTTCTTTTGGCAATTAACATGCTTTTACTTTTACAAACCAGGTTGGTTTGAACAACCTTTAACTATGGTAGCGTGCAAAACCAATCTGATTTTCAAAACCCATCAATACTTATTTGACAGGTTTGAATTGCAGTTGTGCATTGTTCATTACTTAAAAGACAAGGATTTTCTCTCTGTTCTCACTCGTGACCAAAGGCATATCTTAATCAGAGCCCAAAGGCATATCAACTGTGAGTCTGATATCTTCCAGTGATCAATAGCAGGAATTGAATCAGCTTGAGGATTTATGTAGCAATGGAAATTAAAGAGTTACCTTTTCTAAGTAAATAGTGGCACTTGTAGCTTGACTTTGCTTAGGAAATAGATCTATCTCGTTAGATGTAGCATAGGTGATCAAGTATTTGTGTTGCCAATCCTTATTCAGAGTTGCATTGATAGAATTCTTAGCCTAACGGTCAAGGGAAATGGCTGTGATAAAAGAACATAGTTATTATTATGAATACAAAATAAGGGAAAAGTATACAGACATTAAAAGACTGAACCCACCCAAAAAGATATTTGATAGATGAAGAATATATCAAGAATAAAAATGATGCATACCTTCCACTGTGTTGCTCCAGCCATGTTCAACCCCACTTGGCATCTCCTTGGCTGTCAAGGCAAAGGCCTTGGATCCAAACCCACTTTTGCAATCAATGGAAATTAACACACTAATTCCAAGAATCTAGTAAACTCCCTCAAAGTCAAGTTTTTGTTTAATTGGAAGTCCAGATAATATTAAGAAAAGAACTTTATGGCTCCAATTTTGTAAGAGTTTAGGCTGATCAGTTCTAACTCTCAAGCTAAGACATCAAATATCCTGTAATTTGAAGAACTAAAAGAGAGCCATGAAGTAAAATTTATATCCATGTATACATGAAATTAAGTATTTACTAAAATATAAGGGGAACAAAAGGCAATATCTTTATCATCATAAACCAATTATCCATGAGGCTTGAAGTCAAATTTTCCGTATAATAATTTGGCCATGCACACTGAAGATCGATGAGTGCTCAAATATATAGAACTGTTACAATCAGTACATGTGAAACCCAGTCCAGTTCTATAAAAGTAGTATGTTTGAAGAAGAAGAATAATCAAGTTACAAACATGATCATCCAACAACGTAGAGGTCCAGGCACCAGGTCCAATAGCCTGACAACAATGCTGCTACAAACACATTGACAGGTGGCCAATAATTTTGTTTAGCCGCTGCTGTATTCAAGTCCTCTTAAAAACTATACATGTATGGAAAAAAAACAGAAGAAGAAACAACTTGTTTTCATCTGCCCCATTTTCAATCTTTTGTAGCTTGGATAATGCCCACAGTTCCTTGTCATGCCCTACAACATTGAATAAGAAAAGAGGACACAACCGAGTGAACCCATAGAGCAACAGAAAAAAGAATACAGAAGGTCAGCTTACAGAGCAAAAGGAACAGTAGATAAGAGACAAGTTCAAACCACCAATGCCCAGAATATGTTATCAATAAACTCCAAGATTTGTAAAACTACTCATAACATGTCCCAAGTTCCTATACATTGAAAGTTAAATAGAATACCCGAGATATGAGTAATACAACCCAAGTACATTGAGTTTCTTAAACCAATTATGAAAAGCCGTGACGCTTAGAGCAAACTGGTAAAGTGACAACTCTCTTTAGGCTCAAGAGAAGCATATAATTAGATAACCAAAAACCTAAGACTACTGTTTTCCAAAACCTGTTAGAACCCTCTCTTAGACTTCAAATTCTTATTAATGGGGTATACCTAGAAGAGGCTTGGATGCATCAGTGATTAGCCTGTTTTAAACTTATAAATGACTGGAACAAGATACACTCATCAGGAAATTTGTCTTAGGAATAATCACAATGTTCTTCTCATCAAGTTAAGTAAAAAGGCCTTTATTTAATTAACAGTAGCTTGAGTGCTTAGACTTATATGAATTAAGTCATAATGAAACAACTTTATGCATAATTAAAGGAATCTCGCTGAAGTACCAGAGACGATCATTGTAGCACATGGTTATTAAAGTATTTATGGAAGGCTTCCTTGATTTTGCTTCTTGCATTCGACATTCGGTTGGAAATGGTCAGAAAAATATTTCTAGAAGGATCTGTTTTGGGAAGATCAGCCTCTTTGCCTTACTAGCATCTATCTTGTTTAAAGATCTAGATGTCCTCCATTGTTCTTTACCACTCTTCATCTTCTAGTTCTCAAAACTCAACTTCTGGCATACCTTAACATACCAGAAGTGACTAGTCCCTTGCCTCTTAGCATTTTTTACTTCCTGTTTATTAGTGACAATCTTTTTGATGAGAAGATTTAGTCCTTGGCTCCATGCATGGCGGTTCTCCTTGATATCTTTCTTCGGTTTCCTGTCCAGCAATAATTTTTCATATATTTTCCTTCTGGCTAATTTTATTTGGTAGTCTAAAGCTCCATCTAAAGGAAGAGCATTCATGTGGCTAGTGGCCAATGAAAGTTCAAAATTTATGACATTGAAGTCAAGGACTCCTTTCAAAGCCCTTGGCCCTATTGATTTTGTTATTTTCCTGGGAAATGGTGAAACATCTTACTGTCTTTATCTTTCACTATCTAGCGGCTATGGGAGCCATGGCACAAGTTATTTGTTCTTGGCTGGTATCACTTTGGTTCCCCATAGAGATTGTTGCACATGTGACGAATGTTGCTGATGAAGGTTTGGAGGAAATTCCAAAAGTAGAGAGCTTTGCAAGGGATTACACTTAACATCCTTCGCATGATTAAGAAACAGAAGAACTCCAATGATGTTTTAGAATAAGTGAAGGTTTACGACTATGACAATGACTGCTATCTCACTTCTTCCTGGGTGGCAAGTTTGTAAAGAATTTCTTGGCAAACCCATGAGTCTAATTATGTAAGATTGGAGAAAGCCATGTTACTCCTCTAGTAGGACAACAAATGAGCTGAGGGTGGTTGCAACTGCCTCGTTTTGCATGCCTAAGATCAATTTTGATGGCTAGTTATAAGGTTATGCAGGGCAGATGAGAAGTGGTGTGGCACTTTCAGATATTCTTGTGGTAGAGGTGTTAGAACTTTCACCAAGCTAACTGGGATTAGATTAATCATTGAAGCAAAATCTCACCCTTGTTGGCCAGCTTGAATGAGGTGTTATCTTTGGGAATGAACTATCATCATAGTTCATTGGGTTACCCAAGGCAGATGAGAAATAGGGCCATTTTCAGACATAACTATGGTAGAGGAAGCATTTCAGAAATGATGTTAATCAATTTTAAGGGTTTTGGCAAATCCAAAAGGGGGTTAATTTTGTGGCAAAATGCGTGCATAGCCTTAATTTGGGTAGTGTGGCGGGAAAGAAATGCTAGGATCTTTGAGGACAAAGATAGGAGTTCAGAGAATCTTTGGGACTCCATTCATTTCCTTACTTCTCTTTGGGCTTTTTGTTCCGCGGTTTTTAAGGGCATTCCCCTTAATGTATTACAACTAGATTGGCTAGCAGTGTGTAGTCCCAACGGGATGGTAGAGTCAAGGGCACTTGCGCTTAGTTGACATAGAGTAGTATATTGCTTTCTTCTTATGTTTTTATGTTTGTTTTGGTTCTCCTTTGTTGGGAGGATTCCTCATCCTCCTTTTGTACATCTTTTTCTATCAATATATTCTTGGTGTTGTTTCCTATCAAAAAAAAAAACTATGGTAGAGGGTTTGGAGCATTGGGATTAAATTAACTATTGAGGCAAGGTCTGAGCCTGTTGGAAGGCTTGAATGAGATGCTATGTTTGGGAATTCACTATTCCATGGTGGATGAAACTCAACCAAGATCTGTTTTCCCAAAATTTGAAGACCCAAATCCAGCCTATATAATGGATTTATTTTGGAAAATGAAACCATCTCTATAGCTGAGAGTAAAAACTAAAGAGATTATTACAAAATCCTAAAAAAGGGGAGATTCTTTGTAACAAATGGAGACATTTTACACGAAATGCAAATTAGAATGATTTGATCTATACATGACATCTAAATGTTCCTGAGTGTGCTCTTGATGCTATCCACATATTACAACATGAAAAGTAGTAAAGAAGAAGAATCAGAGATCTAGATTAAGCTATAATATTCTCAGATCAACCACACTTCAAGCCCTAAGAAGAGGGAGAGCAAAAGCTGCAGACACAAACTAAGATTCATCCACAACTTATCTAAAAGCTATCATGTACAAGTTTGAATGATCCCTCCGTGAGATATTTGGTATGCCAGAGGTAAGGTGCAAAGTCAGCCCTTCATTTAGTTTTAATCCAAGGACTCTTGTTTTCTGTAAAAATAGAAATGGCTTAAGCAAGCTAACCATCCTTAAGTCATGACATGAAACAAAAATAATTACATTACCTCTATACAAAAATTCAGAATCCTAGTTAGATTTAAGGCTACTGACAAACAACTGAACCCCCAAATAGCAAATAAAAACTGGTAGCCTATAGGTGCACATCGCTCCAACACTCTCCCAACCCATTCCAAGTGACACGATGTACTTATTTGTGATAATTGTCAGTGGGTTTGGAATAATGCACTTTGACAAGGCAAGGCAAACCAAAAATTGTGGAGAAGAAAGATATAGTAACTAGAAAACATTATAGTTAAGGGGCGAAAACTGAAGAAAGTTCTTACTGATTAGCTATCCATAATAGCGTGGTGAAGAAAAGCCTTATTTTACCTTTCAACAACCATGTGTCTTGCCAAGCAAGCCTCTTTAGCCTGCTCCAGAATTTTGATTAAAGGCTTGCTCCCACATGCTCGGCCTTCATCAAGAGGAGTTCTTCCGTATCTATATTTAAATAGGAGAAATAATATTAATAAATAAAAATTTATTCAAATCTATCCCACTACTGGAAGCACAAATTGACAATAGAATAGGTATAGTAAATATATGCTCCTTGAGCTTCTAGGAATAAAAGGGAATAGAAAACTAGAACCTATTGATGGTGCCTAAATCCACAAAACAGAGAATCAATTTTGATTTACAAGGGGAAAAAAATCAGCGAACATGTAAACATAGGTATGACTGGGTTTTTTCTTTTCTCACATGGGCTTCTCATCACATACAGGAGAAGCAAAAGTTAAGAAGTAGCAAACTTCTTGAACAATAATAAGTATGGCATCATTTGGAACTAGTACAAGATATGAAGCTACCAAACTTTTCTTGAGGAACCTGTTTCAAACCAGATAGGCTCTTTATGTATACAAAATCATATTTTCCCTCCCAGTCACAACATACCTTTATGGCTAATTCCTTCAAATCACCATATCAGAAAACAGTTTTTTCATTCTACTGTTCCAAATTAGCCAATACTTGCATATGTTTTGGAAACATCAAACACATCATTCTTTTGGCAACAAATACACCCACAATTTTATAGCAGCATTATCAATGAACAAAAAGAAGCAATGAGAGAAAGCCACTAAGAAAGGGTATCAATAAACAAACGAAGAGAAATGAGAGAACCACCTAGAAAGGGTACTTGGTCAATTCCCACACATGACTTTTTCTTTTATAGGAGAAATGAATTTATTAATAAAGTGGCTAATAGAAAGAAGGTGCAACCCAAACATCAGAGGTATACAGAGGACATCAAAAAGTGAAAATAAAAATGAAACCAAAACCCTACAAGAGGATCTCAATGAATTATAAAAATTCTATCAAGGAATAGAAGTCAATGCCCAAAGACTTTCTGGACTAAACGAAGAAAGAACAAATAAGAGGCTTCTTAGTTGATTGCTCTCAATGCTCTAAGACTACAAAGAAGGTTCAACTATTTCGCTCCTACCAAATGGTCTAAAACAAACATAAATAAGCCTTTCTCTTTACCTTATTTCATTTCTTACCAATAGTGCTCCCATATCACCTTAATAAGACCTTTCTTACCAACCTCAGAAGTGTTCACGAAATATATATTATGAGTCTATATATCCTAATAGCTTACGCTCTTAGGAAAGTTGGTGACTTAACATGGTATAGGAGTTATGGATATATAAAGCTCTTGAGTTTGAGTTGCTCTAACTATTTATTCCCTCATCTATTAATCTATAATCCATAACTCGTGCAGGTATGAGGCTGTAAGTGAGAGTGGGTGTTAGCCTCAGGCACATTACATTTTAGGTCCATATGTTGACAGCTGAAGTTATAAAGAAATTGATAGCTTAACAAGAAGCATCCAAGGAAGGTTAAATAGAAAGAAACAATTGTCACTAACTCTTAGCTTTACCACAATGGATTATCATGTGGTTGACTGATTCTTCATCACTCATACAAAGGCAAAACCAATTAGTTAAAAACTTCTATTCTTCTAAGTTAGTCCATTGACCCATACAACCTTTCCAAGAAGAGAAAGGAAAATTAAAACTGCCTTTGTGGGGGTTAAAGAACCCCAACTTCCTTTGCAAGGAAATGATCTCATGAATTAGTCTCCAAAGTGTGATAATAAGATTTCAGAGAACTTCCAACTCTATCCGCACCTTTGCACTACCCTATCCTCTCAATTCCAAAACACCTATTTTTGGAAGTTGCATAAGGAAAATTTCCATATTATCTAACTCCCAATCATGAAAAAGCTATAAAAGACAAAAGTTCCAATGCCCACAATAGAACCTCCTTCTAAACATCAAGAATCCAAGCACACTTTGAGGTAGCTATAGAAAACAAAGAGAAACAGAAGGCACTCAACTGAGAGACTTACCACATCATATCATACCTCATGCAGCCTTGATTTTCCTGCCATCTCCTATTAAAAAGTTCTTTCTTGGAAGAACCTTTGCCCATTCTCTTCCTCTGGCCTTCACAACTTAACACAAAAACCTCCTTCCCCTGACTAGAGCACCAACCACCTCCCTATTCTCTAAATTTACCTAGGATAACCCATCTCCAAAGACTATGTTTTTTTGTCTCCTCAAAGAACAACATTGACCCTAGCCAAAACTGGAAACCCCCTCCTTAAACTTGAAACCTCACTAAGCCAGAGATCAATCACCCCCATCATCGCAATGTGATTCCCTCTTCCATAAGCATTGACCATTCTATGAAAGAAATTTGTGTTTCTATGCCCTTTCTTGAGACATAACTCTTTCAATTTCTGCCCATAAGAAATCTCTTCCTAGATGAGCCAATGTTTATACTTTTCCAATACAACTCTTCTAGCCCTTTCCCTTCCTAACTTTCCTAACTATCCTAATACTTAATTTAATCCAATTTATAAGCATCATGCACCACCACATTTTTTAATTTTTGTTCCAAATCTTTTAAGATTGCAAACCTAGCCTCCACCTCCTTTACTAACAAAGTCGTTTCCTTTTCTAACTTTCCTTACTATCCTAATACTTAATTTAATCCAATTTATAAGCATCATGCAACACCACATTCTTAAAAAAAAAATTGTTCCAAATCTTTTAAGATTGCAACCTCGGGGCAAGCATAAAACTAGAAGTTCCTCTACTCATGTTTTTCCACCAAATCACTAGACTCGTCCACCTTCAACCACATGTTATTAAAATGAAATGAAGTTTTTCCCCTGCTCATCCCAACCTTATCCAGCAAAATAAGATAATGATCTGAGACTAATCTCAGTGCAACCATTGTACAATAAGTCTGGACAAATAGGCCCCACCTCTTCACCACCACACCATGTAGAAAGTGTTACCAAATAGATGAAGATTTAAGAGTTAAATTCCTTACATTAATGTAGTAAAACACCACATAACTTAAGAAATTTGAGAGCGATTTCATTTTTCATGTGGAAATCTTGACAAATTGAGATGCCCCCATGCATTAGAGTCCTTCCACAAGCCTCTAACATCCTCCTAACTCTTCCTAAAAGGCTCTATGTTCACTCCCTAATATCGGACTGTACACCCTAGCATTCAAAGTGGTAGGAAACAGAGTAAATACCTTCCTCCACCCCCTACAAACTACGAAACCCCGTTATCCCAAAAACCAACTGCCTTCCACTTGTTTCCCTTGTATCCATAGCACCCCCACTCTAAAAACCTGCCCATTCCTAGACTTCTAATTAGCTCCACTGTTACAGAATCTAATTTGGTTTCTTGTAAACAAACCAAATCAGTTTCTGGAGCTTGAATTAGAGACTTAACAACCTTTGTTTTTACCATCATTCAAATCTCTAACATCCTAGGAGATGATCCTAATTTTCAATGGACACCAAAAGCTAAAATCTGGCCTACTTTCCCCCCAACCTTAGCTAGTTATGAAAAGACAACTACTAGCAAAAGCAAATAAAGTGAAATTAGAAAGGAGAGAACAACACAGATTCACATGGTTTCTTTGAACTTGAGGTACTTCTATGAGCATCATGGATCTTTAACTCTAAGCCAAAAGGAAAACAAAAATACAATGCACAAGTGTTTTGGTGGCTAGTCATCTATATTCTCCAATTAATTAGGAATTATGTAGAAATAAAGGAAAATGCATAAGATGGTTCCTCAAAGTTGTCAAAACACTGTTCCTTTCCTCTTTTCTTCATCATCTTCTTCTTTTATATAGAATAAGTGACCTTTGTCAAAGACTACAACATATATACTTAATGGATCTATGCTCTAAGGCAAAAGGAAAATAGAAATACAATGAAATAGCCTTTACATGGCTAGCCCAAAAAATAAAATGCAATAGCCTTTTGGCAGCTAGCCATCTATACCCTCAAGTAATTAGGATTCTTCCTGTTTCTACAGAATATATGACATTTGTCCAAGACTACAACACATATACTCAGTGGATCTTGCTGTAAGGCAAAAGGAAAACAAAAATATAATGCAAGTCTGTTGGTGGCTAGCTATCATACCTCCCAAGTAATTTTTAGGATTTATGCAGAAAGAAAGGAAAATGCCTAAGATGGCCCCTCAAGGTTGTCGGAATGTTTACATGTGAGGAAACAAAAACGAAATATATTCTATATGGTGGTCAATAGAAGTGATTAAGGCCTTTTGTTTAAATGAGAGGTCAGCACAGTTTCTTCAGAGAATGAAGGAGATACAGTCATTTCAAGAATATGGTATTGAACAACAAAACCCATCATGGCACATTAGCAAAATGTGGTTTTTAAGAGGAGGATTTGATTTTTTTTTTTTCTTCTGATAGGAAATAATAATATCTTATAAACAAGAGTCTACACAGAATGTACGCAATGAGTGCCAAAAACAACAACACCAAGGTACATCCAAAAGAGAGTACTCAGGAAAAAAGAAAAACTCCCTCCCTTTGTGAGAACCTAACGGATCACCAAAATCAATTAAAGGCATTAAGCCAACATCCATGTAGAAAATTTTCCCACCAAGGAAGAGGTTCATGCAGTATCGTTAGAATTGGGAGGAGACAAAGCACCCGGTCCAAACGGTTTTCCTATGATTTTCTGGCAGCACCGTGAGGACTTTCTTAAGAATGAAGTTTTGGGTCTTTTAAGGGAATTTCACACCCGAGGAACTTTGGAAAGGAGTCTAAAAGCCACATTCTTAGTTTTAATTCTAAAAAAAAGGGGGAGCTAAGGATTTAAAAGATTTTAGATTGATTAGTTTAGTGGGAAGTTTGTTTATACTTCTAGCAAAAGTTTTGACAAATAAACTGAAGAAAGTAATAACTAAAGTGGTGTTTGATTCTCATAATGATTTTGTGCAAGAGAGGACACAACCTAATTGCAAACAAGGCTATAGATTCAAGATTAAGGAGCTGAAGTGGGGGAGTGGTTTGTAAGTTGAACATTGAGAAAGCTTATGACCATGTAAACTGGAACTTTATTTTGGCAGTGTTGCAGAAAATGGGTTTTGGGAAAGGAGGTGGGTTGATTAGATCCAATTCTACATTTCAATAGCTAGGTTTTCAATCTTGGTTAATGGATCACCTTTTGGTCTCTTTCAAAGCTCAAAGGGATTGAGGTAAGGGGATCCTCTATCCCTCTATTTGTTTGTGTTAGTGAAAGGCCCTCAATATTCTTTTTAGAAAGATAGGGACACTTCATTTCAGGCTCAAGGTAGGAGGCAAAAAAGGAGTGGGAGTGGAGATTTCTCACCTCCTATTTGCAGATGATACCCTACTCTTTTGTGAGCCTTGCTCAAACCAATTGATTTACTTAAGTTGGGTTCTATTTTCGTTTGAAGCTTCTTCAGGGTTGAAAATTGATTTGGATAAAAGTGAAATGATTCCTATGGGGGAGGTCCTAATGTTAAGGAGCTTGACTCTTTGATGGGTTGCAAAGTAAGGAAGCTTCCAACTACTTATTTAGGTTTGCCTTTGGGTGCTCTATTCAAGTCCCCATTTGTATAGGATGTGGTTGAAGAGAGGTTCCATAAAAGGTTAGCCCTTTAGAAAAGACAACATCTCTCAAAGGTTGGTATACTCACTTTGCTTGAAAGTACCCTTTGTAGCTAGCCTATCCATTTTGTCTCTTCTTGTCATTCCTAAACCGATTGCTTTAAGATTGGAAAAAAATTCAATAGGACTTCTCATGGGAGGAGGAGCCCTCAAGAAAAGACCTCACCTGGTCAATTGGTCTTCCATTTGCAAAGATAATAAATTGGGAGGGCTGGGAGGTATTAACATCTTGTCCTTTCTCAATAATGCCTTCCTTGGAACATGGTGTTGGAAATTTTCTTTGGAGAGGGACTTCCTTTGGAAATGGGTTATAGTGGGAAAGTTTGGGGAAGAACGTAGAGGATGGTGCTCTCTTGTAGGGAGGGAGGGGCATCGATGTTAGCTTGTGGAAGGCAATAAGAGGAGGTTGAGAAGCCTTCAAGGCAAGAACAAGTTTTTGGTAGGCAATGGAAGAAAAACAAAATTTTGGTATGATGTTTGGTGTGGAGATGCTCCTTTAAAGGAGTCTTTTCTCTCCCATTTCTCTTTTGCTTCTAATAAATAGGCTTGGGTGCTGAATGCATGGGAGGTCATAAGGGGGCGGGTTGTATGGAACCCAGGTTTCACGAGATAGTTTCAAGATTGGGAGCTACATGGCATTGAGAAGTTACTTAGGAGGTTTCAAGTCCTTAAACAAATATGAATGTTTTGTCATCCATTACATTACATCTCAAATGTTAGAACTTAAGACTCCATTTGGGACTCTTTCTCCATCATGTTCATTCTTTATCAATGCCCTTCCTCTCGGCTGATTCCTAAACCCTAATGTGATTCCTTAACTCAAACATGAATAATAAATAGTAAAATAATTGCTAAACTCAGCACTACAAAATTTATGAATGCATTTAAATAGAAAATGGTAGAACCCACACATTTTAACAATGTTGACTGTCATTTGATGGAATGTTGGTAAACTGAACTATCTCTTCTGTATTTTAATTGTCAATTCTCACAACAAATAGTATTTAGAATTTATCTCCCTTCATTTCCAAATCATCAGAATAAATTCTAAAATTTATGATTTAGACAAACAGAGCCCATTATAGAAGGAGGGAACAAAAATACCTGTCTTTGGATAGAACATCTGCTCCAAAGTTGATCAAGATATTTGCCACAAGGTGCAAACCTTCTGCTGCTGCAAAATGTAGTGGTGTCCGTAGGTCATAGTTCCTGGAGTTTGGGTCAACTCCATTCTCCAACAAACGCTTTAATGAATCAATGTTGCTATCCATTACAGCCTTACAAAGGTACCATCCAGCATCTTCCAAATTCAAGGTTGCACCATGCTTGATGAGAAGCAAAGCAGTTCTATCATGCCCAGCCTTGACAGCCTCAAAAAGAGGTGAATTTCCAAAATTATCTGCATAACATGGGAACTGAACAAATGAGCAGCAAGCAACCAGAACTGTCACTCTGTAGGGATTATCTAGTTGATCACCTATGCAGTTAGTGTTGGCTCCATGTTGAATGAGAAACCTCACAATTTCTTCATAACCTTTCGCTGCAGCCAAGTGCTGTAAGAAACAATAAAGTTCAGCAAAATATGAACTTTGACAGTAGAACTAAAGGAAGCACACGATATGTATAGCTGCAGGTAAACCCCTTGGACAGGAGAAAACAAAGTGTCATGCCCAACAGAAATATTTAACCAAATTATGTCTGAATTTCTTCCAAGATTATTCACTTTTTCTTTTTTTTTAAAGAACTATCTCTAATTAAATAGTTAGTCACTTG
This sequence comes from Vitis rotundifolia, assembly GCA_030254885.1. Taxonomy (NCBI): domain Eukaryota; kingdom Viridiplantae; phylum Streptophyta; class Magnoliopsida; order Vitales; family Vitaceae; genus Vitis; species Vitis rotundifolia. The sequence goes on along the minus strand of CM058168.1, from coordinate 31,138,800 downwards.
CTATGACAAGTGAACAAATTGACAAACTTAAAGATCTTCAAGAATAAATAAGATGATATAAGTTAGAGTCCAAGAATTAACACAATACACCAACATAGATTTGACAAACCTTCAAGATCAAATTAATAAGATCTTAAGTAATAAGAATCAAAATATTCCAGAATCCTCAAAAGTTAATGAAGAATTATAAGACTCATACATCAATGCTATAAACAGGGTCATCTTTCAAAAATGGAATGTTTCCTTAACAATTGTGATTAACAATGAATTTATCATTAAAACTGTTGCCTTAATAGATTTAGGAGGAGCTTTAAATTGTATTTAAGAAGGATTAGTCCCAACTAAGGATTCAGTCTTCCAATGTCCAGTTTAGAAGAATGCATTTCACAGTTACCCAAATTGTGGCTAAGGTAAACCTGATTTCTATAATTTATTATTGAAGCAAGCCACTCAGACATGAGAAGAACCCACATCACAAGGCTGACACATGCATAAAAAGCTCAGCAAATCCTAGGCTGTTTTCCTCTTACTGATAAGCATTTTTTGCAAGATCTGAATCTCCAGATATATTCTAATAACTAAAAGGGATCAGGTCCATGATTGATGAGCCAGTGATAATATCTGTGGATAGTTTCTGACCATGGAGAGCATCCAACTGCTCCAAAACATCAAATGCAAGTAAATGAATGCAATATCCACATCAAGTCCAAAGTAAAAAATGTGAATTAATTTCAAATGAGCTCAGAAAAGATAACGGCAGGCAAGAAGGAAGTATAGTTAAAGAACCATAGCAGTTAAAGGGAAAAAAAAAAGAAATTGAAAAAGAAAATACAAGTGCACATCGTCCATCATAATCAGTTTTGCAAGGATCTGCTCCGGAGTTGATCAAGTCCTTCAAATGATACAAGTCTCCATGATAAGCTGCACTATTTACTCGTAATGCTAGCTCAGAGTGCTGCTTTGCAATAAGATATGCAATATCGGATTCCAGCTGTTTAATTCTCAAATCTGTATCCTTACCCTGCATGACAGAGTAGTAATACGCCATATAAAAAGGTAATAATGGATATTGAAACTACCCTTAAGTGGGGAACAGGTATTGGACTCTCAATTATCTATGTTTCACTTGCTTAGAACCAAAAAATTTACTTCACCGGGATCTCCTTTTATTACAAAACATAATAATTAATTTTGTAGTATTTAATAGTTTTTTGTTATGTAGAGCTTTAGCGCACGACCATAGTATGTAAACTTTGCATATATATTTTAAGTTTCATTCAAGAAGAAATCATGGTCTGCATCTAGGCCCATGCCATAACAGACCAAGAGAACAAATCCAGGACTAAAAAAATTAACATAGCAGAGAAGAACTTGTATTTAAAGGCTTTTCTAAGACTTGCACCATGAGTATATATGGTTATTAACATGTCAACCATTAACCATGTGTGCCAGCACAGTGGCTTCAAAGATTCACTTGATACCTTTAGTAGATTATTCAGAATCTGGCGGCTGTCTGTGAAGTAAAGTTGCAAGATACCATTCAAAGATTGTTTTTCAATTCTTAGAAGTCTGCATAATTCACATACACGAACTGTATATGGCTGAGGAATATTGCATAAGACTGCAACTTCACCAAATAGACTGCAGGGTTCAAGATTTGCAATCAATTCTTCTGATCCATTTTCTCCAATAGCAACCTCTTCCTACAGTTGAAACCAAAAATCTTTATTAGGAACTTGGCTTTTGGTAAAATGAAAGTAATATGATTAAACTTAAGTTATATTGGTTTTTTTCTTGGATATGTAAGTAGTATCAGGTTTTATATCAAAATATATCTATGTGTATCTCCAAATGATTAGGAATAAGTTCACCAGATGCAGCACAAATGAACTCCCCAGTAGACAAACCTTTATGGGCTAATTAATAGTATCAGTTGTCACTTCCTCACAAGAAGGGGTTTGAGTGAATGCCTGCAGTTGATATAAGGTTCTTAGTAGGGGAAGAAGTAAGGCAACAGGAAGGCTGAGAGGAGAGAGTAAGTGGAGAGGGTTGGCAGTAGCCCTAAAACATGGTTGGAGCTCTTAGATCAAGTGGTGTTTGGAGAATGTAAAGATAGGCTCAAAAGTTTTGGAGATGGAAATTCCTTTCTTTAAAGTGAGCGCACTGCCCCCACCTCCTGCAGATCATTTATGTTGGATTCAATGGCACAGCCCAGCTGGTGAGAGCAGGCTCAGCCAGTAGGAGGCTTTTGAACAAGGCTAAGGCCTCACATGGAGTAAGCCCAATTGATTTGTAACTTTACACTGATAGTGAGTGACAATGTCCCTCAAACATGACTGATCTCTCCTTTCCTCTAAATTGGACACCAATACATCTGACACATGTTTGTAACCACCTTAGTGAGCTTCTAACCCTATCCCTGTTAGCCAAAACTTTCAAACCAACCTTAGGAACTGATGAGAGGACTAGCCCATCACTAAGATGGACCAAGTCTATGTAGGAGCCTCCTAAACCTTACTCCTGATTGAAGCCACATTCTAAAGCAATATGTTTGTATGTATATATATAGGAGATTGCATAATGGAATGTTATTATTTAAGATCTAACTAATTCAATTGAGTTACACCTAAACATTTACATCAAACTAATGGCAGTTGATGAGTGTACTTCAGAAACAAAAAGAGTAAAAGTAAAATTCATTTTGCTTATTCTTGCATCTCTCAATTACAATAAATGCAATTGGAGCTAGTATGAGTTGGCAACAAGAATGTATATGGATAGAACTCATAAAAGAGGTGGTTACAAACACATGCCAAACCCATTATCGTATAGCTTACAAACACATCTTCACAACCCTAAAATCTAACACCAAGATTGCCTACTACTTACCTGGGACTGCTCTTAGGTCCCCTTTTAGATGTGGGCTAGGGTTTAAGAGCATTTTGAAAGTAGTAGGCTTCATGGAAGAAGAGTATTCATCCAAGACTAGCTCTTGTCAAGAGCATCCTCTCTACTTTGCCCATTTGTATATGTCCTTATTTGTTATTCCAAAGGCAGTGAAAACTCATTATGAAAAAATTTAGCATGGCTCTTCATGGGGGAAAAGTCCTCAAGGAAAAATTTGCATCTTGTGATGTGGGCATAGTTGTGAAGGAAAAGAAGAATGGGTGTTTAGGCATTAGAAGGTTGGAAACCTTAAATAAAGCTCTCCTTGGAAAATGGTTCAAAAGGTTTGCAACGGGGAATAACTTCCTTTGGAATCAAGTTATTGTTGGCAAGTATAGAGCGGTTGAGGGTGGATAGTGTCCCAGAGAAGTGGGAAAGACTTTTGGTGAGACTAGCATCTTGGTTAGGATTGGGCCAAAACCCGATATTTGGTTAGATAGATGTTGCACATAATTTCTTTCACGATCACTTCCCTTATTCAGAATAGGCTCCAATAGAACTGCTAGAGTGAGGAGGATGGCAGGGAGGTGGAAACCCTATTTTCATAGAAGCCATCACAATTGAGAGTTAGGGATAAAGAGAAGTTCCTTTGAGCACATTCAAGCTATGGATATCCAAGTACAGAGGAAGATGGTTTGGCATAGAGGGGAGAGAAGAGCAGGAATTTTTCCATCAAGTCTTATTTAGAATTTCTAGGGAAGAAGATGTAGGTTTAAAGACTTTCCTAAAAACCTTGTATAAGGGGACTGAGCTCTCCCTAATGGATTTCATTGAGAGCTTGTGTAAAGTTTAGTCTGTGCCTTCTCTATTTTGGTTTTAGTGTTTTTTCAATGGCTTTTGCTCTCTGCAGATACTTCAGTGTATTGGAGGGTTGTGCACAATTTTTGTTAGGGACCTTTAGTCTAATTTTCTATTTGACAATATATATTGGGAAAGGAAGAAGTTCCACTTCCTTATTATCAGTTGTAAGGTGTTCAATCAGGATTCATTTAAGTCATCCTCATTTCATTCCAATCATCCGAGTAATCAAACATAGGATGATAGGAAGTTTATTTTCATAAACAGAATGAACTTCAAGAAAGTGAATACATCACTACCAGACGTCCATGAGATACAATATAAACTTGATCCACAGCACTGCTTTGTTCAAGGATCACTTCACCAGGAAGAAAAAATTCTTCATTCAGCTTCATAACCTGCATTTTTTGTTACATATCATTAGAAACCACCAAAAATAGGTACATATATATATCACAGAGTGTGACATTGGACATACTATCTGCTTTAAGAACTCATCACAACATCCTTTGAAAAGCGGGACTTTCTGGACCGTCTCGATATATAAATTCTCAGAAATCTGTGCCAATATTAAAACCAATTAGCAAATGAGAATTTTTGGAACAGAATCCTTATAAAATGTGTTTATCTTATAAAGCTAACCATCTACCATGATATCACATCTGACTAGCAAGGAAACATTTTCCAAAAAACAAAAGTTAAACACAAACTAGAAGATTTCACAATGAAGAGAAATTGCTAGATTTGCTCCCCCTTCTAGGTTTGCTCCCCTTTTAGGCTCTTTATTAATTAATTTCAATTTGCCTACCAAAGAAACAGGAAGAGCAATCGCTGAAACTTTAATCTCATGGATTTTCAAATTCATTTTTTTTTTTTTTTTATAAGTAAGCAATAGTATTAAGAAAGCCTAAAGAAGTACACCTGAAAGTATACACAATGTATACAAGGCAACAAGGCCAAAAAGAAAAGGGAAAGCAAAAAGTCACCCCCTTACATCCCAACTAATCAATGAAATCGAATATGGACCACAATCTACAATCTACTTGCACCTTAAGCCAATCCAAAAACATGCATAGAAAAGACCGTAAAATAGTTTGATCCGCTAATTCGGTATCTTCAAAGGCTCTTTTGTTTCTCTCCTTCCATAATGTCCAAGATAAACATAAAGCGGCTGCATTCCATGCCTTTTTTCTTCTCTTCCCAACAAAGAAGCCGTGCCAACTAAGGATGGTTTCCTTGATAGAGTCGGGCATAACCCACTAAACACCAAAAAGAGCAAAAATAAGGTGCCAAATCATGGCTGCCTTGGTACAATGAATAAGCAAATGATTTGCTGATTCTTCTTCCGCTTTACACAAAAAGAACCTGGTCGGTAAAAGCTAACCCCTCCTTTTTAGTTGATCCATAGTTAGAATTCTCCTCCAAATAGCTTCCCAAGCAAAAAAGCTGACCCTCTTTGGAACCCAAGGGTTCCAAACAATGCTTGATGGGAACGTAAAAAAATTAGAGCATTGTAGCTCTATAAATGCAAAAGAGGAAGATAGAACTTCAGGCACATACTGTTTGTGGAATGAAATATTGTAGATCTCTCTTATAGCGAATAAGGATTATTACTGAGATGCACATGAAAAAAGCTTAGGGAAATCAGACTATCAATAATAAATAATCATGCATTCCATGAATATGAAACTCATTGAAGTGGATTGTAATTTTGAGCAAGATATAGTGACAAGGAAACAAATCATGTTTGTAGGTTAGATTAAGAGAGAAACTAGGGATATGTGTCGAAAGCTTTTAGTAGCCCACAATAGATATTATGATCCAGCTCAATGATCAGCATTTAACATGCAGTTTATGCTCCTTTCTTATATTTTATTCTTTGTCTCTCTCTTCTCTCTCTTGGTCTCACCATTCTAACATCATTCAAATAGCTTAGAAGTAAGATTCAGAAGGGTTTTTTATTTTTATTTTTTGTTGTTGATAGGAAAAAGAAAGGAGTATATTAAAAAGGCCTAAACAAAAGGAAGCAAACCAAGTAAAGCATGACTCAGAATAGGCAAGCAAATTATGTGGAAAGATGGAACATCATTAAGGAGCAAGAGAATTACCTTTGATCGGAGAGCTATGGGAATATCATCAAGAACACTACCTTTAGTATAGGTATTCTCATACTGTAGACTCAGATGATCTTTTATCTGTGACCTGATATCTTTATTGAGCTTATTCCGATTCATATATTTTATAAGATCAGTCATTTTATCCCGAAATCTCTCTGTCTTGGAGCCTTTGACAGTCAGAGCTGTCATATTACCAATCAAATACGCCCCAAGAATCATGTCAAAAGAGACAAAAATCATAATAAATATCATTTCCCTCAAGTTAACTGCATGAATATCCCCATAACCTGCACACACAAAAAATGCATAAAAGGTAGAACAAACCCAAGTTCTTAAAGCTTTACAAATATTACCATTTAATTAATTACAAAAACTTTCATGAAAATTACATCAAATCAAAATCTAGGTAAACATGTCTCCAAATACATGTGAATAGATTTACACTGGTAAGTTTCAGATCAAGGAGGCAAAAGTTCAAACCCGAAATTCAATAATTTACAGATCATCAATAACAAAATTTCAAGAGCTAAAAAAGCAACAACCCCAGAAACGATACATCTGAAGAACCGTTCAGTCTTTCAATATCAATAGATTGACTGATCAAATCATAATGGTTTTCTTATTCTTCAAAAATTTTAGCGCACCATTAAATTATAACAAACCAAGCAATCCCCGTATGAATCTACAATGTCAAGCAGCACCACAAAGCAATAACGTTGTTTGGTTGCTAAGAAAAGAAAATAAAGCAGCACAACATTGAGATTACCCCTTCTTCTTGACGAATTGCCAAAACGGGAAACCATGTTTATGGCTTAAAACACAGCATTTTGAAACTACTTTTCTTGCTTCCAAGAGCAATTTCGAAAATGGACATAGATTTAACCTCATGTTTCTTCTGTATCTCTATCTGAATCAATTAACAAAACAAAACCTAAAAAGAGCCGTTGGTGTATCTGTATCTGAATCAATTTATTAGAAACCCTAAAAAGAGCTGTTAAAAAGGACTAAAGGAGACTTCTAAAAGCTCTAACTGCCTCTCTCCTTCCCCGGGGAGCCAACTAAATACCAACTATTCAAATTAATAAAAAATAAGGGAGAATTGGTGGGTCCACAAAATTAATAAAGGATGCTCCAAACACCTATAATTGATTACAAAGATATAAGATTTGAATAAACAAAAATACCTCATTTGAGTTACACCCATCATTTTTGTCTTTATACTACCACTCTTTACATGCCCCCATCCATAAAATTTTCCTTTATTTAATCATTTTTTTATTTTTCATTATTTTTTAAACTCTTTTAAAAATAATTGAAAAATCAGCATTATTTTTTATTTTTAAATTATAAATAAATAAAAATTATATTAATGATTCAAAAATTATTTTGGAACATACTTTTGAAAAAAATATTAATTTAAATGAATAAAAATTATTTTTTACATTTTAAAAGTAAATAATTTAATAATTTAATGATTAAAACACTATTTAAAATAAATATATTTACTATTTTTTTTCTTTTATACTAAAAAGTATTTTAAAGTTTATTTTTTTTTATTATAGAATAAAAAGTTTAAGGTTTTTTTTTTAATCTTTTTCCTTTCATATTTTAATAATTTTTTGAACATAGACTTTTAGTAATAAGTTATATGAATGCTCCAAATTTGTTTATTAAGGAATTTTTTTAATGATTTGAATTAATTGAAAATTTATTGAAATAAGAAAAAAGAAAAAGAGAGAAAGAGGATAGATGAAGAGTTTTTATTTTAAATATCCAACTAAAATATTTTCGTATTTAGAAATGAATTATATCAATACATAGTATAGTGGAGATTGATTTTTTTCTCATACAAAATGGTTAAATGATATATTTACTCATTTTAAATAAAAACAAGTAGTTAAAAATTATATAGATTATGTTTGAGTTTGGTTTTAAAATATTTTTTCTAGTTTTTATTTTTAAAAAATATTTTTATTTTCTATATTGTCTCTTTTTGAAAATACATTTAATTAAAAAAATGAAAAATATTTTAAAAAATGAAAATTGAAGACCTTGTTTAATCCTATTTTTTTATATGAAGATAATAAAAAGAATTAAATTTCATTTATTGATTATTCTTTTTTATTTTTAAAATATAATATGTTCACAATTAAATAAAGGAATTGGTCAATTGTATATTTTTTTCACAAAAATGTAATATGTTCATAAAAAAATTGGATTGAAATTTTTTGTCATTTTTTTAAATCAAACTACTAGAATCATGTTTAATACACATATAGGCATACATGCACTATGAGAATATAAAATTTGTGTCACTATACAAGGGTATTTACTAACTGTATAAGGGGAATGTACTACGTGTACAAGCACGGTATAAGATTACCATTTATAAAAAAATTTAATCTATTTTAAACCACTCCTTTATTTTCCTTGTCACCCACAAATTGCATACTTATGTCATGCACTTTATTTAACTCCCACATGGAAATTACGATATTTTCCTAGTAATGATGTTTAGGAAAAAAAAAACTAACCTTAATTCATCCATCCTTTTATCAGTTAAACCATTAGAAATATGGTTAACACACCTACATGGACACATTACTTAGGAGAGATATATTGCACCATTGTACAATGGTATTACACTAATTGTACAAGGGAAATGTACTAAGTATACAAGGAAAATATACTTAGTGTACAAGGGTGTATAAGGCTGCCATCTATGAAAAATTTTAATCAATTTTGAATCACATTTTCATTTTCCTTGTCACCCACAGATTACATACCTATGTCATGCAATTTATTTAACTTTCACATGAAAATTTTAATACTTTTCTTAATAATAATGTTTGGGGGAAAAAATTTTAATCCTAATTCATCCACCATTTTGTTAGTCAAATCATTAGAAATAAGATTAATATACCTATGTGGACACACAACTTAAGAGAGATATATTGCACCATTGTACAATGATGTTACACTAACTGTACAAGGGAAATGTACTAAGTGTATAAGGCTACCATTTGTGAAAGATTTTAGTCGATTTTGAATCATTTCTTTATTTTCTTTGTTACCCATAAATTATATATGAAATTTGCACTATTATATAAGGGTGTTACACTAACTATAAAAGAGTATTACACTCACTGTACAAGACAAATATACTAACTGTACGAGGCAAATGTACTAATTATATAAGAGTGTACAATGTTATCCTTTATGCAATATTTCAATCAATTCTGAACTTTTTTTTTTTTCTTGTTACATAAGGATTTAACACTTTTCCCCCACACATTCTTTCACCTAAAAATTGTTTTAATTTTAAATTTTAAATTTCATCATCCAGAATTTGTAATTGCATATTTCATTTAAGTAGTTTTAACAATTTTTTTTTTTACTACATTTACATCCTATATAAAGGAAAATTAACCATAATATTTAGGTATTTCATTTTTTTGTGAAATCAAATTAATATAAATGGATAACACATTAATGTCATTCTTTCAAATGACTTAAAGACAATATAAACAACATATAATAACTATTAAGGAAAAATTATGAATATTTTTTACCAAACTATGTCATTTAGATTTTCCCTACCAAAATTAAAACATAGGAAATAAAATTAAATTAATCACATTTAAAGTGTTTATTACAAGTAAACCGAATGAAATATATATTTTTACTATTTTATCTTTATAAACATAATGTCAGCACATATTAAAAAAATCATATTTAAATAGAATTAAAAAGGATAAAAAATTATCTTTGTAATTTTTTTTAAAAAAAAGTCATTAATTTAAATTATCAAGTTAATTTAAAATAATTTTTTTGTTGTAATTATAGTTTTGAAGATTCTACAATTTTTATATTATTACTTTTAATTTATTTTCTTTGATTTTTTATTTTAAATTTCATTTAAACTTATTTTTTTCTTACATTTACATGTTTTCTATTATATCCCTATTTAAGGTGATTTTTATATAATTTGTGTTCTATTATATTCTCTTTTCAATTTTAATGTGTTGTTATACCTCTTTACATAACAAAATATTTTGTTATTTTTCATCTACAAAACTTTATACAAAAAATATCATGTACGAGGAAAAAAAATAAAAAAGAGAAAATTATAATATAATTTACATATACATCTCTTAATAAGATACATTTGCTTGACTTAATGACATCGTGCTTTAATAATTTAAACTATGTCAAGTCCACATCTATTTTAGATTTAAAATGGTATTTTAATATTTTTCAAATTATTAAGTTATAATACATTATTCAATTAAAAATTAATTATCATCATTAGTTAAAAGATGATCATGTTACAAAATAATATATTAAGACAATATCAATGTATTGTCCATAAAATAGAGAAAATATTCAAATAATTGTCTATAACCTTAAAGATATTTATTTATATATATATATATATATATTGGATAAAAAAGAATAATAATATTTTTTAAGGTGTTTAAAAAATATTTATTATATATTTTGTAAGTTTAAAAAAAAAAATTTGATGAGGTGTTTAAAAAATATTTATTTTAAAAATGTAGTAATAATCATTTTTAACAATTGATTTCCAATATTCAATTTATTAGGCATGGTTTTTGGGAGAAAAATAATTGTTAGAAATGGTAACACCTTCCTAGTAAGGAATTAATTTACATGTCCCACCAATTAATATGTGAGAGAGAAAGATAAGGTGAATGATGAAAGAGAGAGGGAAAAAGAGAAGAAAGAGAGTGACAAATTAGTTGTTTTCTTTTCCTTTTTGACAGCAAAGGGCATTTTTGAAAAATTAAACATTTCATATCATTCTTCTCAATTTGTAGACTTTCTTTAGGTGTTGAGCTTAAATATTGAAGTTATGTGGACCACACCTTAATTTTTGGGCCCATCTGGGCCCACAACACAATTTTTCCAAAAAATAATATATATATATATATATATATATATATATATATATATATAAGAGACATTTTCACAAATAATTATTTTTTGGAATAGTTTTTAAAAACGGTTTTTATTTATTTTTATTTTTTAAGAAGAAAATTTTATTTAGAAATTAATCTCTCCTTATTCTATTGTGTGTAATAACGTGCAATACAATGGTTATTTGGTCTATTCATCACTTGTTTGAGGAAATACTCTTAAAAAAAAAAAGTCAAAACAATTTAAATTTATTCTCAAAATCCATTCTAGGGCAAATTATTAAAAACTAATTACCAAATGAAGTTTTTTTTTCTTCAATAAAACTATCCAAATATATTGAGCAAAAGCCAATTAAATTGGAGTGTGATTTAATTATCCAATTATCTTTTATTTTAGTTATAGCCCAAGAAAAAACAAAATATAATTTTAAAAAGGAAATAATATCATATGAATTATTTTTATTTTAGTTATGAATTATCTTTTATTTTAATCTAAAAAGGAAATTTTAAGGCTTTGTTTGATTCCTGAGTAAAATTGAGGGAAAATATGAAATAATTAAAATAGAGAGGAAAGGTCAAAGGAAATAAAATAAAGAAAAATATCAAATAAATTTAAGAGAAAGAAAATATTTTTATATATTATTTTAAACTTATTTTATTTAATTATCACCTTTTTTTGTAAAGATTAAATAATTTAAAAATAGATGAATTTCTAACTAATTTTGATTATATTTGATTTTTTTTTACTATTATCATAGTAAAACCAAACATAAAATGATAGGGGTTATTTGATTAAAAGGTCATTCAATACCCATTTTTAGAAATATAACCCTCTATTTTATTTTATTTTATTTTATTTTTTTGTCTTATTTTAACAAAAATATTCTTTAATTTTTTTTAAATCTTATATTTAAATACTTGAAATAATAAAGAACATTTATATATATAAAAAAATGAGTTATTTTTCAAATAAAAATATAGAAAAAGTTAAATTCATAATTTTAGGATTATTTTATCTCTTTTAATCAATTAATTCAAATAATATTATGAATAATATTATCATGCTTTTAGTGTTAAAACTCTTCGGCTATTCACAATGCTAAAAAAGCCTTTTTTTTTTTTTTTTTTTCTAATATCCAACAATGTAAACTAATTACAAAATGTGATATGCTTGAAAATGATCTTATCACTTTATTTCTTCTTGGTCTCAATCTTTGTACTTGGATGCCTCTGGTTTGTACCATTTATACAACAATCCAAATTTTATTATGTACTTCAATAAGTCCTAATTGCATCTTGTATGCTAAATGGAAAACGTAGCATTTTCCTAAACTCTTTTTGAAACCTAAAACTACCCAAATACATCTAAAAACTATCTTCTTAAACTTGAAATAGAGTTTTGACTTCTCCAAAGAATCTAGGCTTATATGAGTCTTCAAATTAAGTAATAATAATTTTTTTTACAAAAAAAAAAAAAAAAAACTATAGCATCGATTCGCTACCATACTGAACTTTCAATACAGGTTGAAAGTGTGCGATAAAATTTGGACCCTTAAGGTATAAATATATAGGGTTAAGGTTCCAAGAAATGAAATTATAGTACAAGATTAGATACAAAGCAATGAGACCAAATATAAAGTAACGAGACCACTTGCAACATGCAACATAATATAACACAAACCAAGCAATGAGACCAAATATAAAGTAACGAGACCACTTGCAACATGCAACATAATATAACACAAACCCCAAAGCAATAACACTGAGATAATGCAAAATAATATGACACAAACCCCAAAGCAATAACACTGAGATAGGATCAAGTGCAGATAAAACACCTAATTGGTGGTAACTTTTTATCTTGGTACCATAGCCAAAGCCTTCTTGATTTTTTTCCCACCTTGTGAATTTGCAAGTTGGGTAATGAAACTAGGGAGAGAGACAACTTACCAACTGTGGCCATGGTGACAATTGCAAAGTAGAGTGAAGTGATATATCTGGTCCAAAAATCAATCTCTCTGAAATTGATGTACTTGTAATCTCCCATAGTTAAGCTTCCAATCCATGTATACCCCTCTTCTGCTGGTGGCAATGTGGTGGCCAAGTAGTAGAAGATGCAGGCAGCTGTGTGTGTGCAGTACAGCTCCACTGTTATCAGCTTCACTATCCTAGTGAACAGGTAATTGATCCTCACATCCTTCTCCATTCTCTTGAAGAACTGTGCCACCTTTCTTGCTCGACACAGTCTGATCCAAATCATATATCTCATCACTTCCCTTTTCCCTGAGGCCTTGTAGATGGCATCCCATGGCACACACCCCAGAAAATCCACCAAGAAACTGCCCTTTGCATAGCTGCATGTGACGCCCACAAGCACAATTGTCTTCAATTAGTACCCAAGTCCATGATTTTAAGTCTGACATTTGTAGAATTGTAAAGATATGCGCCTAACCATATAGATATTTTCATTCTGAATCCACGGAATCCTTAAGACTTTAAAATGCATGTGTCTATAAGATTAGGAGTATATAAGTATATACTTTCAAAAACTTTTTTCTCCTGTTCCATATGAAATATTATAAAAACAATATTCACCGTATGGCAATGCTTTTTCTGTTATACACCATGTTGTAGGAATGGAGGTCTTTGTAGGCGATGAAGAACTGGAGGACCACATCAACTAGGAAGATGATCTGTGCGCTTTCAAGACTGACTAGATGGTCTGGCAGGCCTCTGAAGAAGCAAAACTCCAAGGGTGTGAAGAAGGATGAGAACATGGACCATAAGAAAATGATCTGCTGCCAACAGTTGCAGAATCTGCAAATGAGAGAATATTAATTAATGAGTGGTTCACTTAGAATGGGAAAGCAAACATCTCAATGAACCCTTGAACACTAAATTAGTTGATAATTCTTTCCGTCATATTTGATAATTGTTTTTTTGTTTTTTTATTTTTTGATTTTTAAAAAATCATCCTCCAAGAAAGAAATTAACGAAACATTTTCTATTCTAAAAAACAAAAAATATGATATTTTTAAAAAAATCTTTTAATTGTTTTCATATTTTCAAATTATTTTTAAAAATAATTATATAAATATAGGAAATGAATAAAAAAAAAACATTGTATATAAAATTTATTTTTAAAATATATTTAAAAAAAAAAAAAACATGTTAATAATATTTTAAATTCTTAGACATTAAAAAATATTTTTTAATAATTATTCTAAAAAACTATTTTTCAAGAACTATTTTTAAAAACACTTCTCAAACATAATCTTCTTTTTTATTTTTAACAACCGAATATCTTCTTCTATTTTCTAATTATTAAACATTATTCGACCTACTTTTAACTTTGGATAGCAAAAAATTCATTTTCAATAATAATTGCCAATCACACATTAGTTTTTATATCATTTTTGTTGAATAGTGTGTTAAATCCTAAAAATATTTGTAAAGATTTAATATTGTATGAAAAATTATTTGATGTTATAGATCACGATAAGAGTTACAAAATAAGATGGGCAAATAGTGTAAATACAAGAATGAAAGAAACACAAGATGCTAAACCTAACAATTGTTTTTTTTTTCTCCTTCTATCCTTAAGATTATTATATTATTTTTTATGATGTGGTCGATTGATTTTTTCATCTGAGGGTGAAGATTTTACTGAGCAAATCACATTAAAACCTTATATAGTTTTTTGTGGCATTAAAGTTTGCCCTTACACAAATAGTCTACGTGGCACACCATTTTTGGATATATCCCAACTCCTTTAGTTAAGAAACCGTTTTGTCCATATCTTGGTCAGTTGGATGGTTAAAAAATGGAAATGGAAATCCATATCATACCACGCCTAAAGTGACATTCTAATGGATTTGGAAAGGAATTAACCATAATCGAAAGTTTTCTGGCTACCTTCTTCTAAATATAGTGTGTATTGGCCTCTTCTATATAGATCATAGCACAATCTGCAGTTCATAAACAATCTAAATTACTCTTATCCCTTCCCATATATGCTTCTTTTCTTCATCAACAAACCCATAATCCAGTAAACTTCATTGAACATATCTAAAAACTTCATCTCTATCAATGGGTTCATCAGCTAACTAGCTCAAGTTCCATGGATGGCACTGTTACATTAATGAAAATGGCACTACTGTACTGCATAAAAGTGTAGAGCAAGAAGAGAGGATATCGATCGAGTACGAACCTTGATCTAGGATCGATGACAAAGTCTCCACGAGCGCAGAGGGTGGAAGCAGTCTTCCTCATTCCAAGCTCACTGGAAACCAGACGCATTCTGCTCCCAACAGAGCCTGTGATGGTATCTTCCACCTCATTCAGCTCATATTCTTCTGGTCTGCTCCTCCCCATCTTTTCTTCACATTATATCTTTCTCAGAGAGATGGGAAGTTATATGCGTTTCATTAATTAATGAATAGCTAGACCTAATATGGGAGGAGGGTAGCTCAAAATTTATGGGATTGAGTTGAAGTTGGCCACACACAATGGTCACTCATGTGAAGTGGGTGGTTAAAGGTTCATGAGGGGTCCGTTTAGTTTTGTCATTATCTTTCCCTTAGGCGGGATATACTGACCTCTAACTTTCCGATGGTGATAGATTTCAGGTTTACTCTTGTCCCTTTTTGTCAAAATCCTCTTTCTTAAAGCATGAGATTTTCATTCAACAAAGAACATCAACAGAGGAGGATTACATTGTTATTAAGAACACTAAAATGGATTTTTCACAAACTTTAAAAGATGAGTAAGAACTTATTTGATATTGATTTTAGAAAATGATTTTAATCTTTCTAATACTTGATAAATTTTTTTTTTTATAAAAATTTTGAAGTATTAAAAAGATTAAAAGTGCAGTCTAAAATAATTATCAAATGGGTTTTAAACATTAATCCTAATTGGTCTCGCAACGTCTATATATATTCATTATAACATAGATTATTGTAGCATTGCAATTACTTAGAAATGCTAATATAAACATATATTTTAAAACATGAGATTTTGGTCCAAAACAATCTCAATAGAACAGATAATAAATCATTATAAATGGTATTAAAGTCGATATTTTACAAATTTTAAAAGCTTTAATTAGTATCTGAACTTGTCTTGCAATCCCATGGATCACTTCTTATGACCTTTTCTCAATTATGTAATTTTTTTTTTTTTTTTTTAAAGTTGTGAGGGCTCATTAGATTAAAGTACCTAATATCTATATAAGAAAAGTTAATTCATTGTTTGGGAGATTATTATAGTGTAATTACTTAAAAAGTTTAATGTTATGTTTGATTCTAAAAAAAACACTAAAAAAAGAAAAAAAATATTAAAGAAAATGATTTTCTTATATTTTGTTTTAATATGAAAGAAAGTCAAACATAATTAAAATTAGTTAAAAATATTTATATTTTAAATTATTTAATATTTATGTAGAAGAGCTAAATAAATTAAAAGAGTTTGAAGCAAGATATAAAAATAATTTGTTGACTTGAAGTCCAATTTTTATTTTCTTTCCCTTTTTTTATTTTTATTTTCTTTCCTTCATATTTTCCACTTTTGGAGAACCTAATATAGCCTAAATATAAATTTTAATGTAGCACAATTAGAAGGTTATCAAAACACTAATTCCACTATTTGAAGTATTGAATAAGGGATTTTTCCATGGTCTAAGAAAATCTATTAGAGGTCTACTTAAGCAAAATTTTTCTTATTGGATCTTAATATCAATATATCAGGAGATTTATTTTTTTTAATGATATTTCTTTCTAATCTACTTAGTTATTAGATAACAACTAAACTTCTTATTTTTGAATTTTTTGGAGTCTTTAAATAGAACTCTAAATCATGAGTTTCACACTTATGATTTACTCCTATTTTGAAGAAACAAGAGACTTTTACTTTTTCTCAAATATTATGTAGGAAATATATTTTTATTTAACTAAAATCTTTAAAATATCATAATTAACTTTAATTTTAATAAAATTACTTTTGAAATATAATTTAGTGACAAAGCAATTGCTTATAGTAAAACTTAATGAATTTAATAGAAGATAGGGGTTTAAATGATACAATGTGAGTGATTTCTTTAACCCATTGAATGACCCCATGAGGTGAGAAAGAGGTCCTCCTAAATTGGCTACTTTGTTCAAGACATTAGTAGAATCTTTATATAGAAACTTTCAAAATGATTGCAATTTTTTCTTTTGGTGAATCCTAATTAAAGATGAAGATTACGGTTGGATTAAAAAAAAAAAAAAAACCACTGGAAGCAAAAAATAAATAAATAAACAAGTATTTGAAATTTTTTTTAAATGCAATAAAAATTAAAACAAAAAAAAAAGAAGAAGAAAAGAACAAGAAAAACTACAACTTGACTTTGGATAGCGAAATAAGCCTCCAAATTTGGCATGCCAAACCTACAGTACCTTAGGAGGAAAATTCGCGTGTACGGATCAGGTGAAGGCGGGCCCACCTCCACCGCATGGCGCACGCCATCATCCTCCCATGGCGGCCGCTGCCGCCGGGCGGATTGAGAAAGCAATGGACTCCCAAAAGGGGTGGCTTGCAAGTTGCAATTGAAGATTTCTTCCCGCGATTCAGCTTACAATGCATTCAAATCAATGTTGGAGAAGTCGGAAGATTCCACCACCACAACCCAAGCTCTGTCTTCTTGTCCGATCTTCAGAATCACTTCCACTCTCATTCCGATTCTTCTTCCTTCTCTCAACTTTCCCTTCACCATCAGTCTTTGTTTCATGTACACTAATCATATTTCAACATTTTGTTTGCTTGCCCTGTAGTGAAAAATGGAAAGGTTTCCTCACTCTTGTGTAGTTCATTCTGATTACTAAATGTGTTGCATGTGATGTTTACTACCACATCCATTGAACCGACTAGCAAGAGGAACCTGGGTATTGAAATACCATGGCCATCAACTAAGAGCTTCAGTGTTTGAGTCAAATGGGTAGCTTAGATTTCTGTTTTTCTGCCAGTTCTAGGCAACCAAACATGATGGTTTTGTCTTTTTTGTTGAGTAGAATATGACGAGAGGAGGAGGAAGAAGTTGACAATGATGGTGATCCCAGCATTTTTATACCAGAAGACAGAAGACTGGTCCTTCACTTTCTATGAAGGTTTGAACAGGCACCCTGATTCCATCTCCAAGGACAGGACTGTTTCTGAGTTGGTTGTGGAAATGGCTGGATATCGATTGCCCTATCTGACAAGCGGTCTCCTCTCAAGGTCACAAAACTTGACTGTTTACTTAGATTTCAACTCATAGTCTTCTTGTTCACTTGGTAAACCTGAAAAAACAGAGGTTTCCCTTAACTGAGCTTAATCCATTTATCAGTGGGTTGAGGCTGATTTCTGGTTTTGCACAAGCCATAAATTCATTTCATGTTTTTCTTGCCAAACAGGGGTTTAATTTAGCAATTCTTTACAGGTTTGTGTCCTTGATATCAATCTGAGAGCAATAAAAGTGGCAAGAATAAATCTGTATTCAAATGCCATAGAATGGGCAACTTATCTATGATAATGAGAATGAAAGGTTGCTTGATAGAGTGTAGTTCATGAATCCAATCTGCTTTCTTATTGTAGAAATCGTGGAATAGAGCTGTCATAAATGAATCAAATATATCAGTGTATGATCGATATGCTTATCAACATTTTGACATTTAGGATTATTTCTTTTAATTCCTTGTATTCAAATGTAATTGAACTTCAATATTTAAGCATTTTGAGTTCTCAGAAAATCCATGATATCGAAAAGAACTTTTTCTTTTTTTCTTTTTTCCTTTTTTCTTTTCCCAACAGTCACTGAGATCTACTTCTTTTTACTGGGGAACCGGACATTGTTGACATTACAATGTTGAATGATTTTACTTGCACAATGTTTGTTTTTTCCTTTGTTTAGCATGCATGGACCAATAACTGTGAAAGTAATCAATTTACCACAGGAGACAACTGGCAAGCCTTGTGAGATGGCCTTGTAGTTACAGAGGCCTCACCACAATCAGATTTGATGATAGAGTTGATTGAATGGTTCAAACCAATGTTTGTGCTCATGGGAATGGCTTGTTTTGAGGCAGTTACTAGTTCATCCTTTCAACTTAATGAGCCTTATTAAGTTGATGCATTCTAAACTTCCCTAGGATTAAACAAGATACATTGTACCATTAGATATGCAATGAAGAAGTTGTTAGGCCTGAGAGAGCAGAAAGATGGGAGCTTATTAGAGGCTGTTGCAGAACAGAAGAGAGTTCTTGGAAACAG
Source organism: Vitis rotundifolia (assembly GCA_030254885.1). NCBI lineage: Eukaryota > Viridiplantae > Streptophyta > Magnoliopsida > Vitales > Vitaceae > Vitis > Vitis rotundifolia. The sequence continues at coordinate 31,119,713 of CM058168.1, read as the reverse complement.
ATCTTGGTGATTAGAGGAGGTAAGCTTGTCACTGTTGTGGAATCTTCTAGAAAAAAATTTATTTTCCACATTACTTTGTGCTTATCATGTTCCTTGTTTCTAATCCTGAATTCTAACTAAAGTCAGGTTAACTCAATTCAAAAAACTTGATGATGATCCAAAGTTGTCCTCCATTGAAAATAGAAAATTGAGCTCTCATCTTAATTTATCAATCCAATTGTGGTGCATTTGCATTACATCTTTGGGCCAATAGCTAGATAGAACATATTTGGAGTAACGCATTTAGGATATCGTGGATGGATATAGAATTTATTATCTAAAGAAAGAAGATGCTAAAATCATATTTTAAATACATCATTAATTTTTTGTTCACTAGTATCCTAAGATTTGGGGATCAAACCATTGAGACACCTAGAAACACCCTGATACTTCAAACAATCCCCAAGGTCATGGATAATGTCTTATTCTAAATCTGTCTCATGTTAAATTTAATGCTGTCTTGAGTTTATTTCCAAATAACCATGCATACATTTGATTTCTTGTATTAACTGTTAGACTACCAACTTAGGAGAGTTGGTAGCTTAACACGGTATTAGAGCCATATGATAAAGTAAGATCTCGAGTTGAAGTCTCTCTTACTGTTTATTCTCCATCTATTTATGTACAGCTTCTACTGATTTGTTTCTCCAAGTGCCAGTGTGCAGCCGAATTACAAATGATTCATGTGATGCTGTTTATGATATTGGAGTATGGACATCTTTTTTTTCCTTGTTTTTCACTTGTGATATCTAGGCAAAACTTTGAAGCTACTGGGACTGTCAGAAAAAAGAGATGGACCTAGTGATTCAGACAATTACAAAACCAAGCTAGATGACTCTAACATCAGGGAGGCCATTCTTAGGGCCACGATTTTGTGCATTAACAGTGGCTTGTGGACTGGAATTCCAGGCTATTGACAATTCATATTTCTTTAGGAGACATGGAATTTGAACAAGCATTGCATCACATTGTCAAATTCAAGAAAGCTTACTCTCTAATTAGAAAACTCTCCATTTTTTCCTTCTGTTCAGATGCCACCACTGGGATTTTGGTGTTGTAAAATATGTTGTTTGTGTGATGAGTGTTGCAGAGGCCAGCCATGGTCTTCAGAAGGACACAGGTGACTCCAACTGGGTGTTGCTTCATTTCCCTTTTTGCCTAGATGTGGCTAGGGAGTTTCAAATTTGCAGTTTCTTCAGTGAGGTGCAGAGATATCAAGGTCATACTGAGATATTTTGATATCGCTCTAGTTATTAAATTTGTTTAGCAACATTGTGACAATATCAATGATAATTGCATATCAAAGGCGCATTTTAATTATCCTGCCCTTTTCGGTGTCTAGTTTTGGCTTCTTTGAAAACTTACATGTTATATGATATTTTAATGTGGAATTGTATGTTAGTATCCCTTGTTCTGCGTGTGCTCACATTCATGTCTTTATTTCATTTATGTAATTGACCTCGAATAAGGCATGTTCGAAAGTCTCATTCAAAATTCCCATGTTGAAATATGAATTTCCCTCACTTCTCTAGAAGGAAATCATGGTTGAGGAATTGTTGAGATCTCTCTCAATATCTATACTTCAAAACCCTTGATATCTCTCTTGTTATCATTTATAGACATTAATTCCACGTTATTGTGTTAGTTTTTAGCATCAATAGCAAGTAGTTGTAGGTGGGCATGGTGAGATATGAGAGGCAGATGTCAAAACAATTTATAGCTTCCCATTCTCCAGTCCTTGGAGACTGTTTGATCGTTGTTTTATTCTATGCTTTTGGGACCTTTTCTTCTTAAATGGGTAAAGTTAGAATTGTGAAACAATCTTCCTATAGGAAAGTACAGATGAAATCAAGATTTCTGTACAATTGATCGAAATATCAGAAATAAACATAGAACTGAAAGTATAGCACATTATAAAAACAGATAAAATGCATCTGATTTGAGCAATAAATCTGTAATAGCTGCAGGCGTTGAGGGCTTAAAACTTTCATTGGCTGCTAATCCTGGATTGCTCCATGTCCGAAAACTCATAATAGTCAAAATCATTGCTCTCAAGGATTTCATCTAATGTCCATTCAGGTCCAGTTGCCAAATGGATTTCCCCTGAGAACATGGCTACCATGTCTGAGGATGTGGATGCAACTTCTGTGGTCATTTCTGGCTTCTTCTCCCTATCCATTGGGAAGTTGACTGAAGAATTATTTGAGTTTGGCATATCGAGAGGGTAGGTTCTGCTGTTGCAGCCAGTTCTGTAGTTGTTAGTTACGGATTGAAGAGCAACTTTGATTCCTGATATGACAAAACGACGGTGTGACGACACGTAAGAGTTTGTTGAATGAGTTGAAACATCACAGTTCTTGCAGAGTAATGCCCTGTCCTCCAGGCAGAAAAAATACCCGCTTTTCTCCTGCATGTACAATGCACCAACCCTATTCACCACTTGGTAAATGTTCATTGTAGTTTACTCAGAAGGGAAGGCAAGAATAGAGAACCATGTCAAGTATAACAAGAGTAATACTCATATAGAGGGCAAGGGCATTTTCATCCTAGGAGTTTCTGGTTAGGAGGTGCTACCTTGTTAGATCCAACTATAGGAAGCTGGGGCTTACCAGATCCCAAATGCTATTTTATCCAATAGGAGCAGGAAACAGCTGGTTACTAGTGTGAGCTAGCTTGTATGAACACTTTGCATGTGTTTAGATATTTGTAAGTATACAAGTTTGGGCCAACAAAGTGAAAGATAAACTTTCCCCAAACCAAGGATTGAAAGTTCCACGGCGCTCTGACTTAGCTAGAATTAGGCAAATCCCAAACCTCTTCCCATGAAGTTGACAGTGATCACCTTGTTGACATCCCTACTTTGATCAAATAACTGAAAGAACATTATCAGATTGGTCCAAGTTAGGTCTTTTTGCATTGATTTTCATCCATGCTTTATGTTAAAATGCACGTGACCACTTATCTCTCACTTTGAAAATTTCCCTTGTATGTCAATCCATGAGCATAATTGCTTAGTTCAGTTGACAAGCCAATGAATCAAAGGCATTTCTTCATCTCAATGCAAATGTGTGAACATTAGTGGGGTAAAAAAGGAGATAGTTTTGCTGGTCCTTGGGAGTTCTAGCAACTCATCACTTTTTCCTTTATTCTTAATCTGGATCCCAAGAATACTTCTATCACTCCAGCACTTTCCAAGTCCATTTATTTGGAGCACTTGCAGTGAAATCATTTCATTAGTGTTATACTCTTCATCAGAAACAAAACACAGGAAAGCCTTATATTTAAGATTCGAGTGTGGGCCATCATATTGAAATGAAAAACAAGAAAAGGGTGGAAAGAAAAGAGCCGATGTCATGGGAAATGAAAAAGAGTGTTTTCTCGTGTAGATGGAGCTGCAACAACAGCGTTTGACACAGAATCAGAAGCTTTTGTAAAGGGAATGGGTAGACATGTGAACAAAACAATGTTACAGTATTTTGTTTACTTGATTCAATCCTAGATGCCGCATTTTGATCATGGCTCAAATCCCCCCATTTCTTATTCTAGGAAATCGATACTCACCCATGACTTGTAACTTGTACTACTTATCAGGATTTCTGGTGCAATTACTCATCATAGCATTAAAATAATTCATACCTACTTCCACGTGCATGAATACAGAAGTTTATAGTATTGAAAAGAGATCTTTGCTCATTAGTCTATAGCTAACATTTCATTTATCAGAAATGTGCATACAGAGAGAGCTCAAGACACAGAGAAAGCTGAAAAGAGGTGTTGGGAATGGAGAGAGCAGATCTACCTGGCAGATATCACAAGGTGGCAGCTGAGAAGGGGAAGTGGAGGGTGGGTGTTTGAGAAGAGGGACACGTTGATGCTTCTGGGACAGCTTGTTAGCTGTGTGCACCCTTTCATCGCATCCCCAACAGAGTACTGCCTCATCGGCACTACATAGAACCTCAGCCTCCACATTCCCGCATATATCACACAGTATCTTCATCTCAGGTTCTTCTCTTATTCTTCTGCTGGATCTAAAACTGAGGTTTGAATCTCTCAATTTGTGCTTCCACTTCTTTCCTTTCTGGAATCTATTGAGCCTATAGATGTTGGAGATTTAGCCTGTCTTTTATATCTCCTACAAAGGAGTCCCTAGAATGATAGCTTGCATGGATCTCTTTATATAACCCCTCCTCTCTTTATAAATGAGGTATAAGATTTTGGAAGGATTTCCATATGGATCAACGACCAAAAGGACTCGTTTCATTTTCACATGAGGTGGGAAAGGAAGAGGATTAAGTTGGTAACATTGTCAAGGAATGATGTACGGTGGTCCCAGAATGATCAGTTGATCTCACAAGAAATTATGGTGCCACTGTGGTTCCATGTGTCAGTATGAAGAGCAAAACATCATTGATTTAACCAGTATGTCCTGTATGGTTAAGACATTCCTTTAGGGATTCCAAATGGCCCCTTATTTACCATGAAACGTTCCCAATTACTCAGCATCTACCCATAAGTCTCAACCATTAGTTATAAACTCCAAGTTTCCCAGTTGTGGAGCTGGGGTAAGTTGCAGAATAGGCTGCATGGAACTTCATTATATATCTATATTCAAAGAATTAAACTTAAGTTTGGGTATAGTAACTACTAAAATTTCAGGTTTAGGATGAATCCTGTATTTTCCTGTTTTACTTTCCTCCTTTTTCTTTCCCGCTGTTGTGACACTCAAATGATCTCAATGCTAGCTTATCATAAATTGCTTTTGCTATTTAGTCTTACACATCAAGTCCTACAATGCCTTTTTAAGTCTTGGTTTGCTTTCCTTCTGTCAATAGGCCAATGCTTTTATGACTTCAAGAAAGAAAAGGCTAGAGATTCATGCATGTTCCCCTCTACATCCTCGTATGAATATAACCGCCTTAGTTCATGGCTTCTCATTACATGACAAGTCGACTCCCACACCAATTGAATGCCAGCTATGCATTGTCTTAGATTGGGTTTTGATTATCTTATCGGAGCTCTAGAGAGCTCCAAGAATCCCTCCCCTAACATAAGGCTCCCTATGACTTAAACCCATGACCCTTGATTCTGATATCAATTCGACAATCTCATTTGAAAACCAATTGATATTAAATAAGGGTAAATCAAGCATTTTATGACATTTGACATCATTATCATTTCAATATCCCATTCCTGAGCTTAAGAGCAATATTATCACACCCCAACATTCTCCATTTTCTGGCCGCCCTGAGGTTGTGCTGGTGCTGATATAGGGGCAAAATACTTTCATCGAGTTTTTACTCAGCTTGATAGCACAAATGCAATGTTTTATGAGAATGCTTGGGAGGGGTCAAGTTGTGTAGGGTAATTGATTAAGATATTTCTGGGGACAAGGGTAGGTAAACAATAAACATAAGGAATCAAAAACATATCTTCTTCAAGTTATGGACTGTAGCTGCGAATCTGACAATAAATGGAAAGCTTCTCTATCTTCACAACAGGCCAAATTAAGACATACTCCAGTCCAGAAGCATCTCTTTCTTATGGTAAGTGATGGGGTGTCAGCTGACAAGTTGGTCCAACTTCCATCTTGGACAAGTAGCATATGCACAGAAATGGAGAATTTTACAGCGTGACATGGACTGGAAACCTGAGGTGGCAGCCACTCACTGGTCAGCATACAGCTTGTGGACAACCCAGAAAAGAGAAAATCCATTTCTCTCTCTCTCTCTCTCAAAAAAAAAAAAAAAAAAAGGTCATTGTTACATCTATTTATGCATATGGTGGTCTATCTCTTTTGGGTCATTCTGATGGTTAAGTGCACAACATACATCAAAAGAGAAGATGATTCTGCACTCGGTAGTCATTTAACTAAAAATGAGTGATGGCTTTGAAAAGAAATATAAGTTATTATACAAAAAAAAAAAAAATAAAATTAAAATTCATTATCATGTCAATTTATAAACTCAACAAGATCACAAGCTGCCTGCACTCTCATGGGTTGGAGCCTGGAAGAGGAGTTTAAAGGATTGGTGGGAGAAACCTAGAAGAATCGAAGGTTGCCATGCATTTGTCTCCTCCATACCCATTACTAGGGCAAGTGGCACCACTTGGACTGACAGTGGGAGAGGGACCATAGAGGCTAATGGTGGGACCATTCACAAGTTTTGGAGTGAGGGGTGAAACCCATGAGCCCCATCCTCTTGAGTTTTTCTTCATTGTTTGGGGCGTGGGAAATGAATGACATTCAAAAACCCCCCATCCCCCCTCTTGGTGCTTATCCTTGATGCTTACTCCCTGCCAAAACATGTCCTGCTTGCAGTGCTCTTGAGACTTCTGGAGCTCACGCTTGATCACCATCACTGTTTATGCCCATAAAATTACTTGGATGTATCATGCATCATGTATGTAATATTTGAGATGATTATTCAGCTCTCGTTACTTTAGTGCAACAGAACTCCCCATTTGTGAATGACTAATAAACTTATTACGGCTAGTTTATTATGTATTTAATGTCTTGAGAGAGTTCTTGATATATTTGGAGAGAGTTTGCATTATACCTTACTCTTATTAGGATCCCTCGCAGCGGACTGCATTGGCTTGTTTGAGTCATTTAGGAATCGGGTTTTCAGTTTTGATGTGTAAAATGACTATTTTGTTCCTGGGTTAAGCTGCCGGCCTGTCAGAGGCTGCACACGTAGTTTAATTATAGGCAGAAAAGGACAACTCTATGATTCTCAATGCCTTAGGTGGTACGAAAAAAAATCTATGGTATCGAACTAGTTAATTAAGTTTAGATCTGAGTCATATAAAGTGTACAGTGAAATTTGGGTCATTGAATAAGATACAAATATATAGAATAAAGATACAAGCAAATGGGATCCAAGGATTCAAGTTGCATATCTAACACTACGCGACTGATGATGCTTTTCAGTTGCTTGATGATTGACATGCCAAAACTTTCACTTCTTACAATGGTTTGCATCTCACACAGGATTTTTTTGGGTTTCAATGCTTGGGCCGAGTTTGGGTCAGACCATGGACCCGGGCTCAGCTTAAAATATCAAACCAATATTGGGCCTAATCCTTAAAGTAGGTCATCTCCAGATCCCCAATATGGGTTTGGCCCAGTTAGAATTGATCTTAATGGACCAGGCTAAGCAGGCCCAGAAACATGATTGGGCTGACCCGACTGGTATGAAATTGGGTGACTCAGCCCAGTCATGCCTCCAGGCAGCATCACGCAAGGAGCTGGAAGTGAGGGTGGTAGCCATGTAAAAGAAGCCTCTGGAACCTGCAGGAACGTCATTCTAATGTAAGCCAGCTGCTCTTTCCACCTCATCATATTCATGCATAGATCCATCTCAGAACCCCTGGAATCTTCTTCCCATTTCCATTCCTATCCATTCTTTCATGTACCAGAACTTTCAAGAACGCACCCCCGCCTCTATAAGTAAACGACATCAATACACACCAGATCAATACAACATCAACATCAACATCAATATCCAAAATGAGACACTCTCTTGTTTCTTCTTTGCTGCTATTGCTTGTGTTCTTCCTGGCAGCTGGGTCGACCCAGGGGTCCCTGTTGGACATCTGGTCGGACCGTTTCCCAGATCCATTCCGGGTTCTGGAGCAGATCCCCTTGGGCCTGGACAGGGATGCGGACATAGCCCCCTCTCCAGCCAGGGTGGACTGGAAGGAGACACCTGAGGGACATGTTATCATGATGGACATCCCGGGTCTGAGGAAGGAGGAGGTGAAGATAGAGGTGGACGAGAGCCAAAGAGTGTTGAGGGTGAGCGGGGAGAGGAAGAAGGAAGAGGAGAAGAAAGGTGACCACTGGCACCGGATGGAGAGGTCCTATGGCAAGTTCTGGAGGCAGTTCAGGCTGCCTAATAATGTCGACTTGGAGGGTGTTAAGGCCAAGCTTGAGAATGGGGTGCTCACCTTGTCTTTGCCCAACTTGTCGTCTGATCGGATCAAGGGTCCCAAGGTGGTCAGCATTGCTGGAGGAGATGAGGAAGAGAACCCCAAGCTCAAAAGTGAAACCTCGAAACAGGAACTTTGACTTGAGCTGAGAAAGGCTGTCTGGTGAAAAGCTTTGTTGTCTTTGAGAATAAGTTTATAGTTTGATCTTCCCTGTGAGTTGTGACTATGATGAGTCAGGGTGTGTTTTCCCAAGGCAGTTAATGTAAACATGAAGTTGTGATATATTATTTCGTCTTTCCACAAAATTTTGTTCCATGAGAATATTATATACGTGCATCTCCACAACCAAGTAGACTGAAAAAAAAAAAAAAAAAAAAAAAAAAAAAAAAAAAAAAAAAAAAAAAAAAAAAAAAAGAGTGAGAACAGGGATACTTCATAACCAGTCCTATGCATGAAGTTAACAAGATGTTCTGAAACTGCTTGTTTTCTGAAAGAATCTACAGATTGCAGATGATATTGAACAGCTTATTTCTGGTCTGGTCGCACAGGGTGGTGGTGACTGGTCGGATGACAGATCCAAAGAACCAGTACAGACTGATAAGATGTGTTCATTGATGCTCAACTATCAGAATTTAAGGTCACAGAAAATGTTGGAAGGCTAATAATTAGAACATCATCTTCTTCTGTGGTGTGCAGTTCATGGAGTAATCCCGCCCAGGGGGTTGAGAAGTGAGGTCAACATGATCCGCCCCTGCACTGATCTCTCAATAGTCAGAAGCTTGGCATTGTTGTTGAATGTAACAAACAATTTGCTGTCTTAGAAGATGATAATCTCGTCTTTGATTCATAGACACCAAAATGATGGTACAATAAAACAATGATGCGTTCCCTCAATCTTAATAGGAACCTCGGGTTCATAAAACCAAGATGAAATAAACAGGATAGGAAATACTAGCAAAAGAAAAAGCGAAGAGATTGACTCCAGGCATGAGACATCTGATTTCCATATAAGAGAGAACCAATACCCTCTTTCAACTTCTATCCTGACGACTAATTAATAAGATCTTTCATTATTCAGGTTGAAGATGTCAGCAGAAATCTGAACAGAAAGAGGGAGGATATCCATGGAGAGAGAATGAAGAGAAAAATTTCCATATATTACTTAACATTGAGCCCCTATCTTACCTAAGAAATATTTAGTAATGGCTGTTGCATGGTCCCAGAAAAAAGAATCATGCAGGAACAATTCCCGCTAGATAAAGAAGAGAAACCATTCAATATCATTGGAGACCAAATTAGCTTGAAGGTTGGATGTATGAAGGAAGAATTTCTAAGAAATGGGTTTTAAGATGATAACTATCCAATTCTCCCACACTCTACAAACTCAATATCCAACAGTTTTCTTATTCAGAAGTTTAATCACATTAAGATTCTTCTCCTCTCCCCCACCCAACCAGCACCAAAAGTTTAATCAAACATGAATGTATATAACAAAGACAAGATTTCCTCAACAGACTCACAACCCAGTTAATTGAGTTGTATCCGTAAAGAAACTAGGACAAATTTGAAGTTCAATATGACACCTGAATTCCAAAACCCTACTCACATTATATATATCAAACTGATACATTATGATATTTGGTTCTAGATTATTACCACTTAAATCATTTTTTTTTTTATATAGAGAAACACAATACAGACATCTAATCATACTAGGAAATTGGGAAATAATATGAAAAGAAAGATGAACAGATGAGATCAACAAGCATAGAAACTTGAAAATAATTTAAGAACTCGCACAAATGGGAGTTGAGAGCTTAGAGCTGTACCTGAGAAACCCGGACTTGTCTGCCACATACTCTCACCTTTCTCCATCAAATTCCTAGTAGAGAATGGCTATAAAGCTAAATTGATGAACCCCATTTCAACCATTCCGAACTCATCTTTGGCTTCAAACCCGAGTTCACTGTATGAATCAAAAGACCAGGATGAGGAGTAAGATTAGGGGATTAGGAAGCTCCTATATCTGTACTATCTTCTTGTTGAGTCAAATAGAAGTCCGGAAGTGATAATGAAAAAACTCCAATCAATCCCCACAATGTCAAAATGAATGGATAGCATAAAGTTTTCTTCATTGAATGACGCGAGGATTCAAGGAAATGAGATGCCAACTCTTGGATAGAAAGGGCAGGCTACGTCACCAATTGGGGTAATAAAAACAAGAAGAGAAGATTCTTACCAGGAATGATGCAAAAACCAGCATTGTGGATTTGGAGCCACAGCAGACTTGGCTTCAGCACCCCTTTAATCATTTGTCCCTCAGCTCTCTTCTTTTGTTCAGGACGAAGTTTAAAAATGAAAAATAGAATAGGAAAGAAAACCTTAGCCCCTCACCAACCACTTCCATGAGAAATTGAGGGGCTTGCCCACCAAGTCAGAATGGATGTTTAGCTATTATAACCATGCTGTCGGCATGTGAAACATTTAGTTTGAGAATTAGGGATCAAATTTGAACTCCTGCAAACTCAAAAATTTATCTTTTTAAACTGCTCATTTTTATGATTGCAGGAGAAGCCCCAACACCTGTAAGCTAGTACAAAACTAATGAGACTCTCCAGTGTATTGTATATCTCCTCTGTTCTGTTGTGTTTTATCAACAGAATGAAACTGATGAACTTGGTTGTCAATTTCAATCCAACTGCAACCAGGGGTCTTGCAAGCATTCTGCTCCTTCAACTCCTTCCGAATCTTCTGAACCTCATCCCACTTGCCTAAACCCCATATATTTGCCAACATTAGACCATAACCACCATTATTTGGATCCATATCAATCAATTTTTGAACAGAAAATTCAGCCAAATCTGTGTGGGCCATCATGGATGGGCCTGAGCAGAAGGATGGCTACTCTTTAGAGTTTGATTCTTCAAAAACTGAACCGCAAATTCCAGGCTCTCTATTAGGGAGTGATGCAATTCTGGCTGAAACAAGGGAGCAGGGGGAGTATATGTGTGGGCTGGTGCCTTACGTAGGCGACAACGGTTTCGCTCTCTATGTCATTGTTTTTCAAGTAGAAAAACTTGAATCGGAAAAGGTAGCCCCGTCACAAGCAGCATTAGCAGTTAGATATTTGAGGCGTCAAGTTTATGACTTCACCGATATTAAATGCAAAAATGAAGAATTCCCTTTGCTTGTCTTCTCCCAAGCTGTCATGTGAGTGTTTTATTTGAAATCACTTCACTGCACACTAACACCAAGCTGCCATGAACAGTTTTACTTTTACTAAATCTACATACCTTTTGTAAGTTGTAACTAAACTGCTACCATTTCTCGTCTATTTTAACTGTTATTGATACTCTCTTCATTTGAATATGACAACAGAGGGAGATTAGCGCACAACACATCGACTGGTAGTGGTGAATGTTCCAAGTACGTTATTTGTCCTACTTTTGGGCTCGAATTATTAGTAGGCATATATGTAATTAGTTGAGCATTTTTATATATATATTTTCATGGATATTGTTGGGGGCCTTCTTTTTTTCTTTTTCATGATTAGAGATAATACTTAATGGAACAACTAAAGTCATCTTCGTGTTCTTTCTCTAGGGGAGAAGTAAGGAGAGAGAAAAGAAGTTGATGATGATGATGATGATGAAGGCAAGTAGTTTCAACCCATGGGTTATCTTAGTTATGATTTGATTCAATCAGTTTTGTGCGCACGAACTGATCTCCCGACTGCAATGAGTTTTAATTGGTCAATGTCTTGAATTGAAAACTTTGCCATGAATTTTAATGGTCCTTTTGTTTTGGGTTGAAAACTTTGCAATGAGTTTTAATTTTAAAAATGTTTTTTAAAAATTAAAAATTATGAGTATATTTGGATACTATTTTTTAAAATTGTTCTAAAAAATAGTTTTTAAGAACAGTTCTTTGTGATTTTTTTTTTTTTTAAATTGTATTTGGAAACTGAATTATGAAAAACATTTTTTTTTCTCAAAAATAAAAAACTGTTTGATTGAGTTAATAAAAAAGTTTTTTAAAATAAGTAAAATAAAAAACATAATTGAAAATTATTGTTTAAAATTAAATATATATTTTTTATTAATTTGATTTTATAAACATAAATAGTTTTTATATTTACTCTTCATTAAAATTTAAAGAAATTGTATCAATTTTTAAAATCACTTACATCATTTTCAATTTGTTAAAATAATTATAAATAATGATAATACATTAGAGGTATATTAGATGTCTCGATAAAGATATGTCAGTGGGAACATTCTCATGGTCCAACACATTATTCAAAGTCATAGTTTTTATTAGAGTAGGAGGGTATTCTTTGTAATAACTTGGTCCTTACATAAGAAATTACCCTTTGTGTTTTTGTTTTTTACATTTTTAGATATGTTGAGCTGTATAGTTGGTTAGGAGAAAGTTCCAAAACTGATATGTTGAACTGTGTAAAAAAATAGAGTACAAAAAGAGTTACTGAAAACATGGCAATTTTTTGGCTATTGTGAATCTTCACTTTCTTTCTCATTTTCTGGTTGAAACTAGTAATATAGTATCAGAACTTTCCTTTTTGCTTGCCTCTGTTTCCATCTTCTTCTTCACCTAATGGCTCGGGGCAACCATTCGTATGCCCATATCGTGGTTGGTTCCTCAGACCCATTGCCAATAGAGGATTCTAATAGTCCATTTTATTTCCACAATGGAGATCATACTCGGCTCATCCTCGGTTCACACCATTTATCTAGAAGCAATTACAATACTTGGAGTAGAGCTATGATGATCGTTAATGACGAAGAACAAGCTAGGATTCGTCCATGGCTGCATTTCTCGCCTTGCTTCCGATGACCTTCTCTTCAATGCTTGGAACCGCTGCGATAGCATGGTAATTTCTTGGCTCTTGAATTTTGTTTCCAAAGAAATTGCAGAGAGCATCATGTACATCAGCAGTGCCCATGAGATCTGGATAGATCTATGTGACTGTTTCCGCTAGAGTAATGCCTCTCGCATCTTCCAACTTAAGAAGCAGCTTATTGTGTTGTAGCAAGGAGCTCTCGATATTAATGCTTATTATACACGATTCAAGATCCTTTGGGAAGAGCTTAAGAATTTTCAACCCCTACCTGTTTTTCATTGTGGTGGAATGCAAGCTTGGCCAGACTATCAATAACAGGAATATGTAATCTAGTTTTTAATGGGGTTAAATGATTCTTATGCACATACCCGGGGTCAAATTTCGATGATAGAACCTCTTCCACCTCTTACGAAAGTTTTTACACTTGTGATTCAAGAGGAGTGACAACGGAATATCAATTATGGATTCTCATCTTTTGGGAATCCTCTAATTCTGGGTGATTCTAATTCAGCTTCAGCAAATGCCCATACTGAAAGTGTTCCTTCTAAAGGAAAGCGAGAATGTCCTTAGTATGTCCATTGTGGTCTTCAAGGACATACAATCAACAAGTGCTACAAGCTTCATGGGTATCCTCCTGGATACAAACCTAGATCGAAGAAATCAATGGGTCAAGCTCAAGCCCATCAAACCACTTTTGTTGTATTCGGCGATATAGGTTCTGTTTCATTAGATGAAACATTGGGTGCTCTTGTCTCTAGCCAATGTCAACAACTTATTGCTTTGATGAGTTCACAATTGCATCGAAGCACTACTGTCACTTCGGAATCATAAGAGCAGGGAACCCCTTCAGTCTCAAATTTCCTTGGTAAATATTCTTTCTTATCTTCATTTTCTCATAATTCGATTCCTCCAAATTCTGGGTACTTGATACTGATGCTACACATCATGTGTGCACTTCCTTGCATTTTTTTAAAGCCAATCTTCCTTCAAGGTATTATGATTTAAGAAAACAAAGGAAAACAGAGGATTTTGGATTGAAGAAAAACAGAGGACTTGTTATTCACACTGTTGAAAACTAATTACAAGAGCAAATAGAAGCTTATAACAGGCTGTGAAACTACCTGTGAAACTACCTTCTTAACTTCTAACAGACTAACTACTCAAACAAACAACTAAGCCAGTTATTTACAAGTTAACCATTGGCCTTAACAGCCCCCCTCAAACTCATAGTAGCTAAGTCTTCTACTTTGAGTTTGTTTCTTAACAAAGGAAATTTAGAGTTGGAAATGGGCTTTGTCAAAACATCTTCTGTTTGATCTATTGATGGAACATGTTGTACCAGCAACGGTGACTGGATGCCAACAAGGCAACCCTCCTCCCTCCGATTGTGGTTGTGTGGTAGCAATGGAAGGTCCGAGTCGTCTCACAGTCTGCAGATCGTGGTTGTTGTGGTGTGTTGGGAAATATAGCGGACAAATCGTGTGTTGGGTTCTTGGGGAAGACAAGCCAGCAAATAATAAGGGTAAAGTTTGATTTACCTTATTTAAATCAACACACTCACACTCATGGTTTAAAAAATCGGTCGAGTTCGATACGACTCGGCTGAGTTGTATCCGTCTCGACGCTGGACGCAATGAGTCTGATACCAGATACAATTTATACCTAGACTTGGCCTTGAATCGGTTGGACTCGGATGACTCAACTGATATTCCGAGTTAACTCAGTTGGCTCAATAATAAATAAAAAAACTAATAAACAAATTCCCTCTTCTTTCCCATCACAACAAGAATTAAAATTTTCAAAGAAATTAGAAATTCCTCTGCAAAAGAAAATACTCGTGAATCTATGATTCACAAACAAGTTTGAAAAAAAACAAACCCGTGAAAATTTGAAACAAACCTGTGACCCTTTCAAAAGCCTTTAAAAAGAGAAAAATCAATAAAGGATAAGACACGGTTGAAGAATCACTTACTTGATCCTAAATCCACCATTGTCGGAGTGTAGATTTTTCATCTTTGGTGCGCTGCCAGTGCCGTAATGGTGATTGGACGCCGACAAGGCAACCCTCCTTCTGTCAATCATAACCTTCCTTCCTCCGATTGTGGTTGTGTAGTAGTAGTGGAAAGGTCTGAATCGTCTGACAGTTCGCAGATCGTGGTCGTCATGGTGTGTTAGGGAAGATAGCGGGCAAATCGTGTGTTGGGTTCTTGGGGAAGACAAGCTAACAAATAATAAAGGTAAAGTTTGATTTACCTTATTTAAATCAACACACCCACACTCAGGGTTCAAAAACTCGGCCGAGTGCGACAAGACATGGTCGAGTTGTATCCACCTCGACTTCGGATGCGACGAATCCAATACTAGATACAATTTATACCTAGTCTCGGCCTTGAATCGATTGGACATGGATGACTCGATTGATATTCCGAGTTAACTCGATCGACTTGATAAAAAAAAAATCAATCAACAGATTCCCTCTCTTTTCCCATCACAACAAGAATCAAAATTTTCAGAGAAATAAGAGATTCCTCTGCAAAAGAAAATACCCATGAATCTGTGATTCACGAACAAGTTTGAAAAAAACAAACCCGTGAAAATTTGAAACAAACTCGTGATCCTTTCAAAAGCCTTTAAAAAGAGAAAAATCAACAAAGGATGAGACACGGTTGAAGAATCACTTACTTGACTTTAAATCCACCATTGTCAAAGTGTAGATTTTTCATCTTTGGTGCGTTGTCGATGTTGCAACGGTGATTGGATGCCGGCAAGGCAACCCTCCTCCCTCCGATTGTGGTTGTGTGGTAGTAGTGGGAAGGTTCGAGTCGTCTAATAGTTTGCAAATCGTGGTCACCATGGTGTGTTGGGGAAGATAGCGGGCAAATCGTGTGTTGGGTTCTTGGGAAAGACAAGCCAACAAATAATAAAAGTAAAGTTTCATTTACCTTATTTAAATCAACACACTCATACTCAGGGTTCGAACAATCGCCCGAGTCCGATACGACTCAGCCGAGTCGTATCCGCCTCGATGCCGAACGCAATGAGTCTGATACTAGATACAATTTATATCTAGACTTGGCCTTCAATCAGGTTGGACTCAGATGACTCAATTGATATTCCGAGTTAACTCGGTCGACTCGATAAATAAAAAAACAATCAACAGATTTCCTCTCTTTTCCCATCACAACAAGAATCAAAACTTTTAGATAAATCAGATATTCCTCTGCAAAAGAAAATACCCGTGAATTTGTGATTTGCAAACAAGTTTGAAAAAAACAAACCCGTGAAAATTTGAAACAAACACGTGACCCTTTCAAAAGCTTTTAAAAAGAGAAAAATCAATAAAGGATGAGACACGGTTGAAGAATCACTTACTTGACCCTAAATCCACCATTGCAGTTTCATCTTTGGTGGGTTGTCGGTACCGCAATGCTGACTGACTCTGGCAAAGCAACCCTCCTCCCTCAATTGTGGTTGTGTGGTAGTAGTGGGAAGGTCCAAGTTGTCTGACAATCTGCAAATCATGGTCATTATGGTGTGTTGGGGAAGATAGTGGGCAAATCGTGTGTTGGGTTCTTGGGGAAGACAAGTCATCAAATAATAAAGGTAAAGTTTGATTTACCTTATTTAAATCAACACACCCACACTGCCATAGTCACACCAGATTATATATTTAAGGTAAAGTTTGATTTACCTTATTTAAATCAACACACCCACACTACCATAGTCACACTAGATTATATTTTTAATTATTGAATCAAATTATATAAATTAGTAAATTATATTTTGCTGGCTGATTTGATTCATAATTTGAGATTAGATTTAAAAAAATTACATAATTTGAATAAAATAAAAATATATTTAAAATTTGATTTACCTTATTATGTTGAGATTATATTTTAAATTTATTAAATTATGTTAAAATTTTTAATTTATAATATTAAATTGATTTACATGTATTTAAATTGGTAAAACTATGAAATTCATGTATGCAGTGTAAAGTAATTGAAAATGTGAATCTCAATAATGAACTACACCTTGATGGGGGTGAATAGGTGTTGTAGAACAATTTAAAAATTCTCCCAACAAAGATTACCTAACCTTAGACTATCTTAATGTCAAGAAATTTTTCTTCCAACAACTTTTCAACAAAGCATAACATCCACAAGCAATAATGTATGCATTAACACTCTCCCAACAATTTATAAATGCAAAACACATGCAAATGCTTCAACACTCCTAAAAAATAAATCAAAATATAGAGTGAGAGAAAGAGACAATGAACACCGAATTTTTAAGGTGGAAAACCTCCGAAGAGATCAAAAACCACGAGCCTATCACCGATTGAAAACTCCACTATGAAGAATAAAAACTGAGTACAAGGTTCTACCTAGCTCAAGCCAACCAATCCTTCCCGGAATACTTGACTAGTACCTTCATTTTCAACTTCTCACCTTCTTCTTTCGGAGCACACTTGGAGTCCGCACTAAGCTCAATCTCGGCCTCTTCTTGAATCCACACAAGAAGAAAATGGGTTTTTGCACAAACCCAAATAGAATGAGAGATTGAGATATGAAAGAAGGAAGGAATCAACTCATTTGTTGCTCAAGAAAATCCATTAAAAACCAATTTGGAAAACATTTAGAGAAATGGATTTTCTTTGCAATCAAAAACCTCAAATTGGAAAAACAAAATGAGAAGATGATGAACACAAGGAGTGTGGCTGCTCTCTCCACGTTTCTGAGTCACTCTCACCAGAAAATGAGAGAAGATTGGTTTTTAAAGTGTAAAAAGAAGCCCTTAATCTAATGACTGAAATTTGATAAAAAAAACATTAGTTGGATTGATCCACCCCTACACTTGGATCGATCCAAAAACAGGGGAATGACAGCCTTACACCAAAAACCATTTCTCAAAGCTTAAAAACCGGGTTGATTCACATCCAATCACCACACACTCGGCTACATACCTCGGCCTCTTAGCAAAGTCTTAGTCTTCAAAGTCAAGTAGTCCGACTAGGAATAGGAAAGCCGAGTTAGGGGACACTTAGGAATTTTGTCCGGAATTGCCAACCTAGCTAAACACTCACAGTAATGTTTAAATGTAATATTATGAAATTGAAGAATTCGAAAATAATGTTTATATGAAATTGGAGAATTCATAATGATAATATTATAATGATATTAAATATATTTATATGTAATATTTTTATTTTATATAGAGATTATATTTTTAATCTATTAAATTATGTGATTTTTTTATCTTGTAATATTAAATTAGTTTACTAAATTATTTTTGTATGGTATAAAAATACAAAATACATTTATATGGTAAACTTTATATGGTATAGATATTGTATTTTTAATTTATATTTTTATCTTATAATATTGCAAAATTAAATTACATTAGAAAATTAATAATTATTTTAAACAATTTTTTTTAAAAATAATCATAACTATAAAAGTAATGATTTAATATTACGGATTGAAGGGTATGCATTTACATGATATAGAGAAATTACATTTATATTTGAATCATTTTTACTTCATTACATCATGTGGATTGTTTATTTTATAATATTCTATAATTAAATTACAATAGGAAATCAATAATTATCAAAATAATAAATTGGTTCACTAAATTAATTTTGTATGGTATAGAAATTATATTTCTTAATATAAAATAAATTTATATGGTAAACTTTATATGATATAGATATTTTATTTTTAATTTATGTTTTTATTTTATAATATTGTAAAATTAAATTACATTATAAAATTAATAATTATTTAAAACAATTTTTTTTTTCAAATAATCATAACTATAAAAGTGATGATTTATGATACAGATTGAACAATATGCATTTACATAGTATAGATAAATTACATTTATATTTGAATTAATTTTACTTCATTATATCATGTAGATTTTTTATTTTATAATATTTTACAATTAAATTACAATAGGAAATCAATAATTATCAAAACAAACTTTTTTAAAAGAATTTTTTTTATAAAAATATTCATTTATTTAACTATTATTTATTTTAATTAAAAAAAACATATAAATAAGTGGAAAATAAAAAATGGTGAACTTAGGTGAGATCGTGTTTATTGTTTTTTTAGTAGAATTTATTTTTATATGGTAACAATATGAAACATATAAGTGAGTGGAAAATTGAATATTATAATTCTTATATCAATGTGTTTATATATATTTAATTTGAAAAGTAAGTTGTTTTCCTTTTATACATGGTTAGGTTAAAATTTCAAAATGGCTTGAAAACATGATATTGGTTGAGAGCATACAGAACTTGTTGGTGGTAGTAAAAGAACCACGAAGTGTAAATATTGTGGGAAAGTTATATTTGGCGGTATAACAAGATTAAAGTAACACATCGCACATATATTCAGACAAGTGGAAGGATGTCCACATGTACCGATAGAAGTTTCACATAGTGTTAGACAACATATGTTTGATACTTCAAAAGAAAAAGCACCGTTAGAGGAAAAAAAATGAACGACTTTTGAGTCCTTAAATAAAGAAAATTTCTATGAAATTGGTGAGGATGATTCTAATGATGAAATTGAGAAAGTTGCTATAACTAATTTTGAAAGAAGACAAATTAAACAAGCAATGAAAGAAAGTTATCGAATTTTTGAAAAAGGTAGACAAGAGCATCAGAATGGTGCTAGTTCCTCACAACCTTCTAATGCTAGGATTAAGCATGGACTAACACGTAGCTTCAATGTAAGAAAAGGAGCTAGCACTCCTCCAAAAGGAATTGATCCCTACATGTTCCCATCAAAGCAGAAATCAATAAAAAACTTGTTTTCTACTGAAGACGTGAAGAAAGTGGGTAAAACTATTTTAAAATTCTTTATGTTTAATGCAATACCCTTTAATGCAGCTGATTGTGGGCCTTACTATCAATCAATGATTGATACCATAGTAGAAGCAGGTTTAGGCATCAAGGGTTCCACGAGATACCAAATTGGAAATACATATTTGGAAGAGAAGGTGCAAGAGCTTGAGGTATATATAACAACATTAAAGGCTAAATGACCTGTATATGGGTGCACAATCATGTGTGATGGTTCGAGTTCTAGGACTAGAAAGCCTATCATCAATTTCATGATTTATTGTCATAGAAGTATGATATACCATTCTTCAGTTGACACTACCAACATACCTAAGACAGTAGACTACATTTTTTTCTTTATGGATAAAGTTGTAGAGGAGGTTGGGGAGAAAAATATTGTTTAAGTAGTCACTGATAATGAGGCAAGTTTTAAAGCAACTGGTATGTTGTTGATGGAGAAGCAGAAGCATTTGTTTTGGTCTCCTTGTGCAGCCCACTATTTTGATTTAATGCTTGAAGATATTGCAAGCATGAAGCAGATTAAGGAGACATTAGATCAAGCTAAGATGATCACGGAATTTATTTATAATAGCTTGAAAATAGTGAATTTGATGAAAGTGTTCACCAAGGATAGAGATCTATTAATGCCAGGAATAACCCGTTTTGCCACTAAATTCATTTCACTTGAGAGTCTTATACATTATGAGGTTGATTTGAAGAGAATGTGCACAACAAATGAGTAGCGTGAATTCAATAAAGATAGGAGCAGAAAAAGTCTAAGAGATAAGGTATCCAACCTTATCTTAACTAATCGATTTTGGAAGAAGACAGGGGAAGTTCAAACCATCATGGAACCTCTCGTCAAAGTATTGAAATTGGTTAATCAAGATAAAAAGCTCACACTATCAATCATTTATGAAGCAATGGATAGAGCTAAATTGGTCATCAAGTCATCGGTCAAGCAATGGAAAAAGCATTGGGAAGTCATTGATAGAAAGTGGGAAGGTCAATTGCACAAACATTTGCATGTTGCAGGTAATAAAAAAATTATTTATATATTTTTTATTATTTTTTCAAGTACAAATTATTATAAATTGGTCATTATTTAACTTACGACAACATATTTTTTAAATCCAATGTTCCAATATTCAAAGCATTTCTCCAACCATCCGGAAATTAAAATTGGATTAAAGGAGGTTATCAAGAGATTAAAGCCAGATTTGGATAGACAAACAAAAGCTATTAACGAGGTATAATAATAGTTTGTAACCTTTATATAATACATTTTTTATATATAATGTGCATTAAAAAAAAATGTTAGTGATGTAGGTGAAATTATTTGTTGACAGTCAAGGAGAATTTGGAAGTGCACTTACAAAGAAAGCAATAAATCAATCTCTTCCAGGTACTCAATGCATTTACGTCTATTACAAATAAGAAATTATCATCATTTTTTGTTAAATATATCATAGTGATTAATAAGCATGCATTTTCTTTATTATAGCTGAATGGTAGAACAACTATGACGACGAAGGTCCACATCTACAAAAGATTGTTGTTAAAATTTTAAGGCAAACTTGTTCTTAGTCAGGTTGTGAAAGAAATTGGAGCACATGGTCATTGATTCACATAAAGTTGTGCAACCGTTTAGCAATGAAAAAGTTTCATAAGTTAGTTTATGTGCACTACAATATGCAACTTCGAGTTAAGAATTTGATGAAAGAGCGAAACAATGAAGATTTATACAATCCAATTGATCTGAATCATATCTTTAATGGTGATGATATATTAGATAATTGGATACAAGATAGAGAGGAGCCTATTTTATCATCTGATAATTTGGATTGGTTGGATAAAGGTCGTCCCTCTAATGAAGAAGGTAGAGAAACAGTTCATGAAGATGATGATGCCACAAATCGTAGAGTTAGTAGGCGTACAAGTAATGCTACACAAGAAAGAGATATTGATTTTCGTTGTAAAGGTAAGGCTCCTAGAACAATTTCTTCAAGTTTTAGTAGTGATAATGATGACAATGAGGAGTAGTAGGCGACGTGGTGGCACTAATGGGGGCAGTAAAGGAGTTGGTGGCACTGGTGAGGGTATGGAGGAGATGGTAGCACTAGGGGCAATTATGTTAGTCAAGTAGATCTTGGCATGTTATGGGCACAAGGAGATGAAAATTATTATGCCACACAAGATACAGATCATAGATATCGGCCAGGGATATGGGAACAACGAAAGCATTTGGAAATACTAACTACATTTCCCAACGATGATGATTATTTTAGTGGGCATGATTATCATAGATCAAATTATCACCGTATTCATGAGCAATTACAGAATCTGGGTATAGGATTAAGGTCGTATTTCAGAGGGGTAGATGATAGATCATATCACAACTTTAGAGATCGTGATAGCTCTTCCATTACTTTTAGTAGAAATGATTTTGATCGATTTCCAATGATGCATCCAGAGGGATATTCAAATACTGGAACACGAGCTAGTGATTCCTATGGATATGATCAATCTTCTAGTAGCAGTAGCATTGCTTATCGAGGTTTTGGATACTATCAATATGGTGTTGATCCCGAACAGCCTTCAAAACCATATTTTCCTGATTATGGATCATCAAGCCAATCATCTCAACCAACATATTCGAGTTATGAACAACTTTTTCAACCATATTCTCACTACGGGAATTACCATCCCAATTTGTATACTCGTCGTAGGACTGATGATGATGATTTTGAACCCTCTCGTCATTCAACATGGAATTAATTATTGTATTGTATGTTTGTTAGTAAAAATGTTACCATAGTTGAAATAAAATAATTTTCTTTTATTATAATTTTCATAAATAACTTTGAGCAGATACTTTTATAAATATTTGAATAATGCTAAATGTGAGACAATTTTGTTTTATTATTTTTTTTTTGGCTTATTTAATTGTATATATTTTTCTGATGATTTATATAATATTTTTATAATTTTTTGAATTTTCTAATTAGCTTATTTTACGTATCGTCTGATACCAAGTCGATACACCGAGACCAATACGCCTTGGGACCCTTCGAGTTAGTGAACGATACTATGACTTTGAACCATGCTTTCTTCAGCTTAGAAGAAAAGGAAGATGGATCATGTCTAGAGGCTACATGTCATCATTGGTGCATGATGAGCCTCTAACTTTATCCATTTGACCAAAACCTTCAAATCAATTATAGATACTCATTGATATGAGAACTAAGTCCATTACCAAGATGCACCATGCTATGAAGGACCCCTCAAATCGTATGCCTAATTTAAGCTACATCCTTAAGTGGAACATTTTTAAGGGAGTATGAAGATTATCAATCAACCATTTAGTGTGGCAAGTTTAAGAGTCATCTAGACTTGGAAATATGGGTATATCCCTTTACAATTCAAGAAAATGAATCTCTAAACCTTATCAAAGTCAAACATTGAGCATAACAAGTTTGAAAGCCACTTTGCTTGGAAGAAGAGGTGTACTCCTTACTATTACAATTCAAAAAGAGGACATCACCACAACCCCAAAATCTAACACCACCACCACCACCACCACCACCAACACCAAGATTGCCTACTACTTACCTAGGACTACTATCGGGTCCCTTTGTGGATGTGGTGCGATGTGGGCTTGGGTTGAAGAGCGTTTTGAAAGTAGTAGACTTTATGGAAGAAGAGTATTTGTCTAAGACTAACCCTTGTCAAAAGCATTCTCTCTAGTTTTTCCATCTGTATATGTCCTTATTTGTTATTCCAAAGGTAACAAAAACCCCATATGAAAAAAATTAGCATGGCTTTTCATAGGAGAAAAGTCCTCAAGGAAAATTTTGCATCTTGTGATGTGGGAATAGTTATGAAGGAAAAAACAAATGGGTGTTTAGACATTCAAAGGTTGGAAACCTTAAACAAAGCATGGAAAATGGTTATAGGGGTTTGCAATGGGGAACAACTGCCTTTGGAATCAAGTTATTGTTGGCAAGTGAAAAAATGATGAGGGTGGATAGTGTCCTAGAGAAGTGATGGAGACTTTTGGTGTGACTCAATACCTTGGTTAGGAGTGGGACAAAACCCAATTTTTGGATAGATAGATGGTGTGCATATTTTTTTGTTAAAAGATCACTTTCTTTATCCAAAATAGGCTCTAATAGCACTGCTAAAGTAAGGAAGCTTCAGGTGGAGGAGGATGGTAGGGAAGTGGAAACCATATTTTCATAGAGGCTGTCATGATTGGGAGTTAGGGGAAAAGAGAAGTTTCTTTGAGCACATTCAAGCTATGGCTATCTATGTTATGGCTATCCGAGTATAGAGGAAGATAGTTTGAGATAGAGGGGAGAGAAAAAAGAGAAGTTTTCCATCAAGTCTTATTTAGAATCTTTAGAAAGAAAATCAAGGTTTAAAGACTCTCTTGCAAACCTTGTATGAGGGGACTAACCTCTCCCTAATGGATTTTTCATTGAGGACTTGTGTAAAGTTTAGTCTATGCCTTCTCTATTTTGGTTCTAGTGTTTTTTCACTAGCTTCTGCTCTCTTCAGATACTTCTAGTGTAGTAGGGGGTTATGCCCAATGTTTGTTAGGCACCCTTAGTCCAACTTTCTATTTGCCTATATATATTGAGAAAGGAAGAAGGTTCACTTCCTTATTATCAGTTGTAAGATGCTCAATCAAGACTCATTTAAGCCATCCTCATTTTGTTCAAATCACCCGAGTAATCATAGGATGATAGGAAGATTATTTTCATAAACAAAATGAACTTCAAGAAAGTGAATACATACTACCAGACACCCATGAGATACAAATCATACAATATAAACTTGATCCACAACACTACTTTGTTCAAGGATTACTTCACTAGGAATAAAAAATTCTTCATTTAGCTTCATAACTTGCATTAGTTTTTGTTACTGATAGATATATGTGCGTGCGTGCGCGCGCGCGTGCGCGTGTGTGTGTGTGCATGTATCATGAAAAGTGCAATATTGGACAGCTTTAGGAACTCATCACAACATCCTTTGAAAAGCGGAACTTTCTTGGCTGTCTCGATATATAAATTCTCATAAATCTATGCCAATATTAAAACCAATTAGCTAATGAGAATTTTTGGAACAAAATCTTCATACAAATGTGTTTATCTTATAGAGCTAACCTTTTACCATGATATCACATTTGAATATCAAGGAAACATTTTCCCAAAAAAAAAGTTTACAATGAAGAGAAAACACTAGGTTTGCTTCCCTTTTCGGCTCTTTATTAATTAATTTCTATTTGCTTATCAAAAAAACAGGAAGAACAATTGCTGAAAGTTTAATCTCATGGACTTTCAAATTCATAAAAGGCAAATGGAACTAGTTTTTTATAAGAATTAAATTATTATTATAATAAACAACCTAGGTGTATAGCATCTTTCTTCGTTATTTTAAATTTTACTTTTCTATTTATTAAAGAAAATGATAAACAACCAAGAGAAGGAATTGTTATTCAGGTTTTTTGGAGTGAAAAACATGTATTGTCATTCATATAAGCACCTAAAGGTCAAACAATATGAATTATCAAATCCACAATATATTTTCTTTAGGTAAAACAAAGATATATCACTTACAGGAAAATTGAGTTCATATAGACAAACACAAGAAACTCCTGTATCAGCCATGATAGGAGACTTGACTTGGCTTTCCACAACCCAACTTGGCCAAGGCCAATCTCTTGTCACACTTGACTTCAGTCTAAAATCTTGTGCCAAACACACCCGAAATCCGAAGTCAACATTTTCACTTGTTCAATGATCATTAAAAAGATTATCACTAATGAATTTTTACAAAGTAGAGGGCTTTATAGAGCACTCAATCCTGAGTGTTTTGTCCTTTGATTTGGCAGTAGTGAGATGAAAGCTCATCTTTTCTTTCATTATCCTAATGCTTTGGGATTACAATAGAGATTATTCTGGTTAGTCTTCCCCTAAAGATTTACTAGAGTGATGTTTATTTCCTTCATAGGTTTTAGGGGAGGGTGGACAACTATGGGATCATAGTTGCCATCCTATGGTGATTTGGATAGAAAGCAACGTCAAGATCTGAGAGAATAAGTGGAGACCTATAGAGTGTTTTCTGGGGTGTTATTTACTACCTCACTTGATTTTGTAGACTGGTACCAAGGAATTCCCATGCATCCTCCTTAGCATGATTACATCGGGTTGATGACATGTCCATAACATTGATAGGAGGGATGTTATGGTTAAGGCTAAGTGGAATGCCAATCCCCCTACCTTCTTAGGGTAGACTTCTTAGCATTAATATTGTTATATATTTCTTTGGGAGATGCAGGGCAAATAGGTACTAGGGGCATCGTCTGTGGTCACAAAGGTAATGTTGTTTTAACTTTTTTTAAAACCAACAGATCCTAGTTTGGTCATTCGGGCCAAGATCCTAACTTCATTCGAAGATTTGAACAAAATAACTTTACAAGCATTAGAAACTTTCAAATTGACAGGGATCTTATCACTGTTCTTAACAATTACTCCATTGAAAGAGGGGACCTTAGAATTTGGGTTAATTGAATAAATAACATTATTCCTTTTGAGGGTATTGGGCTGTTTTTTCACCTGGATGCCTAAAAACGGTAAAACTCTGGATATGCTACCTAAGCAATAGGCCTTGATGGTGGCCCTTTATTTTTTCGATTTCTTTTTGAGTATTTTATTAGTTTTGTGTCTCTTTCTATCCTCCTGATCACTCTATTTACATCCTCTCTACATTTGTATTTGGCTTGGAGAATAGCTTAGCCTTCTTCCTATCTTCTCTTTCACTCTCCTCTTTAACAAGGCATCAATTCTATAATCAAATGCAAGTTTCAATAAGGATGCAGAGGGTTACACAACTAATTAGTATTGTTGGATCACTTGGTTCAAGTCACAAAAATGAAAATTAGCCTGTAAAGACATAATAATTTTACAACCGTTTATTTTCTAATTTTTAAATATTTTACATATTCTGCATTTACTAATCAAGGAGTTGATTACATATTCTAATTTTTAAATATCATGGGCTTTGGGCCAATTACTAATCAATGAGTTGGTTTTTAGTGCCCACGTAAATTTTCCCAGCAGAGAAAAAATAAAAAACAAGCCTAGATGTTATTTTCCTTCCTTTTCCCCATCTTAGGAAACATTTTCAACATCTTATAATTTTCCTTAACAACAAAAAATGTTGAGGGTGAGCGGGGGAGAGGAAGAAGGAAGAGGAGAAGAAAGATGACCACTGGCACTGGATGGAGAGGTTCTACAGCATGTTCTGGAGGCAGTTCACGGTTCCTAACAATGTAGACTTGCAGGGTGTTAAGGCCAAGCTTGAGAATGGCGTGCTTACCTTGTCTTTGCCCCACTTGCCATCTGATCGGATCAAGGGTCCCAAGTTGGTCAGCATTGCTGGAGGAAGATGAGGAAGGGAACCCCCAGCTCAAGAGTGAAACATCCAAACAAGAACTTTGATTTGAGCTTAGAGAGGCTGACTGTGTGAAAGCTCTGTTTTGTCTCTGAGAATAAGTTTTTGGTTTGATCTTCCTTGTGACTAAGATGAGTAAGAGTGTGTTTTGCCAAGGCGATTAATGTAAACATGAAGTTGTAGTATATTATTTTGTCTTTCCACAAAATTCTGTTGCATGAGAATATTCTATATATGGATCTCCACAACCAACTAGACTGAAAAAAAAGAGTGAAAAGAGGATACCTCATAACCAGTCTTTTGCATGCAGTTGACAAAACCTTCTGAAACTGCTTGTTTTCTGAAAGAACCTGCAGATTACAGATGATATTGAACAGCTTATTTCTGCTCTGGTTGCACAGGGTGGTGGCAACCAGTCGGATGACAGACCCAAAGAACCAGTACTGACTGATATGATCTGTTCATTGATGCTCAACTATCAGAATTTAAGGTCACAGAAAATGTTGAAAGGCAAACAATTAGAAAATCATCATCGTCTTTGGTGTGCAGTTCATGGGGTCAATCCAGCCCAGGGGGTTGAGGCGGTTGAGAAGTGAGGTCAACATGATCCATCCCTGCACTGATCTCTCATAGTCAGAAGCTTAGCATTGTAGTTGAATGTAACAAAAAATTTGCCATCTCAGAAAATTATAATCTCATCTTTGATTCATAGACACCAAAATGATGGTGCAACAAACATTGATGCTTTCCCTCAATCTTAATAGGAGCCTCGGGTTCATAGAACCAAGATGAAATAAGTAAGGATAGGAAATACTAGCAAAAGAAAGAGTGAAGAGAATGACTCCAGACATAAGACATCTGATTTCCATATAAAGGAGAGATCCAATACCCTCTTTTAACTTCTATCCTGGTGACCAATTAATAAGATCTTTCATTATTGGGGTTGAAGATGTTAGTAGAAATCTGAACAGAAAGAGGGAGGAGCACCATGGAGAGAAAATGGAAAGTTCATTTTCCCTATATTTCTTTAACATTGAGCCTGTATCTTAACTAAGAAATATTTTGTAATGGCTGTTGCATGGACCCAGAAAAAAGAATCACACATGAACAATTTTCCCCACTAGATGAAGAAGAGAAACTATTCAATATCATTGTAGACCAAATTAGCTTGAAGGTTGATGTGTGAAGGAAGAATTTCTAAGAAAGGGTTTTAAGGTTACATCATTAAATGATAACCACCAAATTCTCCCACACTCTACAAACTCAAAATCCAACAGTTTTCTCATTCGAAAGTTTAATCACATTAAGAACAAACTCAAAATCCAACAGTTTTCTTATTCAAAAGTTTAATCACATTAAGATTCTTCTCCTCTTTCCCCCATCCAACCCAGCACGAAAAGTTTAAGCAAACATGAATGCATATAACAACGGCAGATTCCTTAACAGACTCGCAACCCAGTTGATTGAGTTGTACAGTAAAGAAACTAAGGCAAATTTGAAGTTAAATATGACAACTGAATTCCAAAACCCTACATACATATGCCAGGGGAGGGGGGGAGAGAGAGTTGGAATTCTTGAGAGAAAAAAATATCAAACTGATACATTATTATATGTTGGTTCCAGATTATTACCACTTAATCTTTTTTTTATATATATATATATAGAGAAATGCAATACAGACATCTAATCATACCAGGAAATTGGGAAATAATATAGAAAGAAAGATCAACAGATGAACAGATGAACAGATGAAAAGATGAGATCAACAAGCATAGAAACTTGGAAAAAAATTTAAGAACTCACACAAATGGGAATTGAGAGCTTAGAGCTGTACCTG
Source organism: Vitis rotundifolia (assembly GCA_030254885.1). NCBI lineage: Eukaryota > Viridiplantae > Streptophyta > Magnoliopsida > Vitales > Vitaceae > Vitis > Vitis rotundifolia. The sequence goes on along the minus strand of CM058168.1, from coordinate 31,090,724 downwards.
AGAAACCCGGACTTACTTGTCTGCCACATACTATCACCTTCCTCCATCAAATTCCTTGTGGAGAATGGCTATAAAGCTAAATTGATGTACCTAGTTTCAACCATTCCGAACTCGTCTTTGGCTTCAAACCGGAGTTCACTGCATGAATCAAAAGAGAAGGATGAGGAGTAAGATAGGGGATTAGGAAGCTCCTATATCTTTACTGTCTTCTTGTGGAGTCAAATAGAAGTCCGGAAGAGAAAAATGACAATAAAACAACAATAATAACAGCCAAGATGACTAAAACAAACAAGAAGAAAGCACACTCAGATTTACGTGAAAAACTCTTGAATTTTTTAAGGGATAAAACCAACAACTCCAACCAATCTCCACAATGTCAAAATAAATAGATAACATAAAGTTTTCTTCATTGAATGACAACAGACGATTCAAGGAAATGAGATGCCAACTCTTGGATAAAAAGAGCAGGCAATGTCACCAAATGGGGTAACAAAAACAAGAAGAGTCAGAAGATTCTTACTGAATATGATGGTAGCAAAACCCCCAAGAATGACCAGGAAAGATGCAAAAACAAGCATTGTGGATTTAGAGCCACAACAGACCTGGCTTCAGCACCGCTTTAATCCTTCATCCCTCAACTCCTTTCTCTTGTTCAAGAAGAAGTTTAAACATGAAAAATAGAATAAGAAAGAAAACCTTGGCCCCTCATCAACCACTTCCATAAGGACTTGAGAAGGTTACCCTCCAAAGCAGAATACTGCTGTAGGCATGTGAAACATGTAGTTTGAGAATTAGGAATCAAATTTGAACTCCTGCAAACTCAAAATTTTATTTTTTAAACCGCTAGTTTTTATAATTGTGGGAGAAACCCCAGCACCTCTAAGCTAGTACAGACTAATCAGACTCTCCAATGTATTGTATATCTCCTCCGTTCTAGGATGTGTTTTATCAACAGAATAGAATTGATGAACTTGGTTGTCAATTTCAATCCAACTGCAACCAGGGGTCTTGTAGGCATTCTGCTCCTTCAACACCTTCCGAACCTTCCGAACCTCATCCCACTTGCCTAGCTCCCCATATATATTTGCCAACATTATACCATAACCACCATTATTTGGATCCATATCAATCAATTTTTTAACGGCAAATTCAGCCAAATCTGTGTGTCCATGAATCTTACATCCATTAAGCAAAGAGCCCCAAATAACCTCATCAGGTTCCATTCTCATTCCCCTTACAACCTCCATAGCTTTTTCAAACTGACCTGCACGACCAAGAAGATCTACCAAGCAACCATAATGCTCAATCTGAGGTTCTATCCCATAATTTTGGGTCATCAGCTCAAAATAAAGCCAACCTTTTTCAACCAAACCCCCATGGGTACAGGCATTCAACAAGCCAATAAATGAAACTTCATCAGGTTTTACACCACTTCCACATGTCATCATCTCCTCAAACACACTTATTGCATTCTGACTTTGCCCATGGAGGGCGAAACAATTGATCATGGAATTCCATGATGTCAAGCTTCTCTCCAATGTCCTATCAAAAACCCTTCTTGCCTCTTTCAAACATCCACATTTCCCATACATATCCACCAGAGCATTAGATACAAATGAATCCAAACCAAGCCCATTTCTGTAAACATAACCATGTATCCATTTACCAAGCTGGAGCATACCAGTGTGACCACAAGCTGAGAGTGAGCACACAACAGTAACTTGATTCGGCCTATTTCCTTGACCCCAAGCTCCCTCCTCAACAGCAATCATTCTCCTGAAAAGCGATAACGCCTCAATGAACAACCCATTCTGTGTGTAACCAGCAATCAAAGCGTTCCAAGACGGCACATCCCTCTCTGGCATTTCCTCAAACAACAATACAGCATTGCCAATCTGCCCAAGCCTCGTGTACCCAGAAACCATAGCTGTCCAAGACACAACATTCCTCTCAGTCATTTCATCAAACAAGAGACGCGCACTTCCCACATCAGACCAAAACCTCAAGTAGGCATCAAGAAGAGCAGTTTGCACAACTGGGTATTGTTCAAAACCCGACCTCAGCACCTGACAATGCACCATTCTCGCACTCTCCGGCCCCACGACCTGGGTGCACGACTTCAAGACATGAGGGTAGACAAAATGGTTGGGCCGAGGCCGACGGCGACGAACCATGTTGCGGTACAAAAGAAGGGCTGAAGTGTGATCAGAATGAGAAGCATAAGCAGTGATCATTGCAGTGTAGAGGTAGACATTGGGGGATTCGACGTGGTCGAAGATGAAGCGAGCGTAGGAGAGATTGGAGAGGGCTAGAGTGCAGAAGCGGAGGAGCTTGAAGGCGTAGAAATGAGTCTGGGCATGGCCGAGAGTGATGAGAAAGGCTTGGAGCTGCTTGAGATGATTGAGATGAATGCATCTTTCAAGGAAGGCTAGGACAGAGTTGTTCAGATTGAGTTGATTTTGGGGAGAAACCATGTTCTTATCTTCTTCAGAACTACTACGGCGCTTTGAGCTCCGAGTTTGTAACTGGATAACTGAAATGGGCCCTGCTTTGGCTAGCTAGCTAAAAGTCAAAAATGCATTACATGAATCATGATGTGTAGATTGCGTAATTTATGTTTTTAGACAACTTTTTCTAAAACAATTTTCAAAAGGTAGAATGTTCCTTAAGGGAAAGTGACCCTGTATAACAAGTGACAACTGTTTTTAAATACACTTTTCCTTATTTTCAAAACAAAAAATTAGGAAATTTAGTTTCATAACAATTAAAAAAAAAAATGTTTTCGAAGAATGGTATTTTTAAATGTACGTTTTCAATTGTTTTCACTTGTTGCTCTGAAAAATAAAGTGATATTAATAAAGATTATTTTTAAAGTATGTTTTAAAACATAAAAAAATATTCTAAAAATAACATTTATTTAATGTATAATTATTTTTTTAAATAGTTACAAAAAATGAAAATAACTTATAACAATTAGAAGATTGTTGAAATATTATCACCATATTTGATAATTGTTTCTGAAAATAATTTTTCAAAACAATAATATTTTGTAGAAAAAAAAACATGTTTCGGAACTTAAAATGTTTTAAACTTGCTTTTGGTGTTTTAAAATATATTTTAAAAATAATTTTTATATCTAATGTTTTATTTTTAATTATTCTAAATAATTATTCTTTTAAATAATCCTCTTAAAACAATTACAAGATATTCCCGAAACATTTTTGTTAGCCTAATGGTTCTCCTAATCGTATTTTGATGATAACAAATCATGGTTAAATTACTAATTAGTTTGAATCATAAAAAATTTCAGGTGTTAATTTGAAAATTCATCAAATGACCTAATGGATGCAAGATCAAGACTTTTGAAAGACCTTTCAATCATAGAAAACATTTGCAAGATGAATGCATGAGTGCACTTAGGATTTTCATATCATTTCATGCATTTTTGAAAACTCAGTTTATGTTTTAAAGTTACATTTCCATCAAAATCCGAGTTCTATCAAATGTACCTCAGGCAAAACGTTTCAAAATTGACATATTATTTTACCTAAAGACCTTGCCTAAGTACTAGAAGCAAAAAGTCCAAAAAAAATATAGGTTTTTGGGGCAAAAATGGTGAACCAGTTGAGGTACTGGCCAACCGGCTCAATTGGCTAGGGTATCGATCGACCGGTTATTCTTTCCCTATCAAGGTCCAATTGAGAGATGCAAAAACATTCTCTCTCTTCCAATAGCCTTTCTTTCCTGATGGAAAGATTTGTCTTCCTGGTCGAGGTCCGATCAAGGGTAACAGTCACCTGCCAAGCATTTAATGCTCCAATGACTAGTGAACCGATCGACCCCCAACTCGACCGGTCGAGGTTGCTTTTTGGTTTTTTGGCTCTCGAGGTTAGAAACATATAAATTGAGAGTTCTACTTCATTTATGAGCAGGAGAACGCATGCATTTATTTGTTCACCTACTTATTATTGCCATAAAAGCTCTCATTCTTTTCTTGATATATTAAATCTCCATTTGCATATTCTTTAGTACACCTTTGTAATTCATCATAACCTTAAGTTATATTTAAACCATTGTTGAGCTAGGTTAAGAGATTCAAGCTTGTCAATTGAGTGTTAAGATAGAAAAAAAAAAAAAACAAAAAGAACAATAGGTCAAGCAATAACAAAAAGAATCAGAAATGAGCCCATCCACCTTGCCCTCATTGCAAAAAAATAAATCATCCTCCACAAAAGTGCTGGTGGAGGCCAGATGTCAAGTGCAACAATTGTGGTCAATTAGGCCATATGGAGAAGGTATGCAAAACACAACAAAAAGGAGAGATCAAGGCTATAACTACCAATCAATATCATGAAGAATAGTTGTTTGTTGCCACCTGTTTTGCTAGCAAAAACACGTTTGAAAGTTGGCTCATAGACAGTGGTTGCACAAACCACATGACATATGATCAAGGACTTTTTAGGGAACTCGACAAAACAATCGTTTCCAAAGTAAGAATTGGAAATGGGGAATACATCTTGTTAGCCCAAGGGTTCTCCTAATCGGGTTTTGATGATAACAAACTATGGTTAAGTGACTAATTGTTTTAAATTGTTAAAAATCTCAGGCATAAACTCTAAAATTCATCAAGAACCAAACGGATACAAGATCGAGATCTTTTGGAAGACTTGTGATCATAGGAAACGAGTGTAAGGTGATTGCATGAGTGCACTTAGGATGTTCATATTATTTCATGCATCTTAGAAAACTCGGTTTATCCTTTAAAACTTGATTTTCTTTAAAACCTGAGTTTTATCAAATATACCTTAGGCAAATTGATTCAAAATTGGCATATTAACTCACCTAAAGACCTTGCCTAAGTGTTGGAAAAAAAAAAAGAAATTCAAAAAGATAGGTTTTCGGGGCCAAAAGGCTCAACCGGTCGAGGCTATGGCCAACCGGCTTAACCGGTTGGGGAACCGATCGACCGGTTGCCCTTGTCCGGTCGAGGTCCAGTCAAGGGAGGCACAAAAATCTTCTCTCTCTTCCAATAGCTTTCTTTCCCCAGTCGAGCCTCATCCTTGTCCGGTTGAGGTCCGATTGAGACAACGGTAACCTGTCATGCATTAAATGCTCCAATGGCTAGTGATTCGGTCGACCCCTTGCTCAACCGGTCGAGGTTACTTTCTGCTGTTATTGACTCCCGAGCTTAGAAACTTATAAATTGAGAGCCCCACTTCATTTATGACTAAGAGAACTTTTGTAATCAATTGTCTACCTACCTGTTCTTGATCAAAAAGCTCTCATTTCTTTCTTAGTGCATTAAATCATCACTTGCATATCTTTAGTGCACTCTTGTGAATCATCCTAGTTTTCTCGTGTATTTGAGTCATCCTTAAGCTAGGTTGAGAGTTTCATCATTGTATAAACGAGCGTGAAAGCCTTCAAGAGGTTCAAATCTTGAAGAGATTATGTAAGAGCCCATTGCAGCCGGAATCCAAGTGCAAGAAAATTGAAAGCTTGATTGAAGCTTCAAGTTAGTGGAACCCTCACTCGGTTAGGAGATTGAGGAGAGTGGACGTAGGTAAGGAAGTGCCGAACCACTATAAACCCGAGTTTGAATTCTCTAACTCTATCTCTTTACTTTATTTATATTGTGCATATATTGTCGTGTTTAAAAAAAAGTTTTGAAAAACCCAATTCACCCCCCCCCCTTTTGGGTGTTTTACTTAATTATTCATAACTTTTGTTTTATCACATCTCAACAATGGGCAAAGAGACTATTGCCACTGAAAGTCTCTCAGGTCTGAAACTTATCCTTGATTTTTTGTTTGTTCCTAATATTGATCAAAATCTCTTGTGTGTTGGGCAGCTACTTGAGAAAGGTTTCAAGGTGCTATTTGATGACAAATTCTATATGATCAAGGATGCAAATGGAAAAGATCTGTTCAAAATCAAGTTGAGAGGCAAAAACTTTGCCTTGAATCTACTTGAGGAAGAGCAGGCTGCTGTTTCTCAAGAAAATAATGTCACAACTTTATGGCATAAAAGGTTGGGGCACTTTCATCATAATGGAGTGCTCTACATGAAGAAGAATCAACTTGCAGTAGGTCTACCTAACTTGAAGCAAAATCTTCCTACTTGCATAGCCTGTCAGTATGGAAAACAATCCAGACTTCTTTCCCACAGAAATCTACATGGAGATCATCACACAAGTTGCAACTTGTACACATTGATGCTGGAGGACCTCAAAGAACACCATCTCTAAAGGGTAGTAAGTACTACATTACCTTTATAGATGATTATACCAGATATTGTTAGATTTTTTTTCCTAAATTTTAAATCTGAGGTTGCTGATGTATTTTGGAAGTACAATACCCTAGTAGAAAACCAAAGTGGTGCCATCTTGCAGGTTATAAGGACAGATAATGGCACTTAATATACTTCTGAAAGATTCAACAATTTCTGTGAAAAAGCAGGCATAAAGCACCAATTAACTGCACCTTACACGCCACAGAAAAATGGAGTGGTGGAGAGGAAGAATAGGACTATAGTGGAGATGACAAGATGCCTTTTGCATGAGAAAGGGCTACCAAAAAGTTCTGGGCTAAAGTTACAAACACTGTAATGTTTCTGTTGAACAGACTCCCAACCAAAGCTTTGCAAAAAAAAACTCCTTTCGAGGCTTGGTTTGGATATAAACCTCTATTGTTAAACTTAAAAACATTTGGTTGCCTTTATTTTTGTTATGTGCCTTAGGTGAAACGGGACAAGTTGGATAAAAAGGCAAAAACTGGGATCTTCGTAGGATACAACAGCCAATCAAAGACTTATAGAGTCTATGTGCTTCATGCTGACAAAGTCATTGTTAGTAGAGATGTCAAATTCATGGAGGATGATCAATATAGCTGGGATGCTAAAAAAAAATCAGAATTTTGAGTTCCTTGATGAAAATATTGATGACATTCCTATAAGAGGCACCAAATCACTTTCTGATATTTATCAAAGGTGTAATGTGGTTGTGTTTGAGCCTACAGGGTTTAATGAAGTTGTTGAGGATAAAAAATGGAGGGTTGCAATGCAGGAAGAGCTCAGAATGATAGAGAAAAACAACACTTGGAAGTTAGTTGATAGACCAACACATAAAAAGGCCATTGGTGTCAAGTGGGTTTATAAAACCAAACTCAATTTTGATAATTCTGTAAACAAACATAAAGCCAGGCTGGTTGTCAAAGGTTATGCTCAAATGTTTGGTGTGGATTTTTTAGAGACCTTTGCACCTGTAGCTAGGTTGGATACAATAAGAATGTTTCTAGCTTTGGCTGCTCAAAAAGATTGGAAAATCTATCAGCTGGATGTAAAATCAGCCTTCCTAAATGGCTACCTTGAAGAGGAAATCTTTGTGGAGCAACCTGAAGGATTTGTGGTAAAAGGGAAAGAAGATAAGTTTATCAACTAAAGAAAGCCTTGTATGGCTTAAAGCAAGCCCTTAAAGCTTGGTACAGTAGGATTAATGCACATCTACAGCAGACAAAGCACTTCAAAATCAAGTTTTATTTCTTAAAGGAAATACAACATGATGGAGAAATAACTTTGGTACATTGTAAAACAGAAGTACAAAATGTTGATATTCTAACAAAAACTCTACCAAGAGCTAGGTTTGAGTTTCTCATAAAAAGACTTGGAGTTTGTAGCTCCCAAGTCAAGCAGGAGTGTTGAGCAAAATGCCTTAGTAGCTACAAACATGCTGGAAGACATGTGAAAGTTGTTTTGAATTGAGAAAGCTTAAAAATCTATTAAGAAGGCTGCTGAAGTGTGAAGAGATGCTGAAATTGAGGCTGCAACCATAAAACAACTTAGTCAATGAAGCTGATAGAGTTTCATGGAGCTGCTATGTTGCTATTGCTATTTTATAGGAAATAGTTGTTAGTTCCAACGTATAGCTATTTTTGCTGTTTTTCTATTGTTTTATGTTGCAAACTTGTGTATAAATGTTGCATTGATCATTCAATAATAGTAAACATTTTTCGTTATCTCAAATACAGCTTTTGGTTGTTACTTCCAACACTTATTGATTCTAAAACCTACACAGTGCTTCTAACACTAATAGTGCTTGGGATAGTGCCAAGAAGTATATTTAGGTTAGTAGTTGATTTAACTGTGCAAATAATCTCTGTTCAAAAGAGCATACTTTTATGCAGTGGATAATCATCTGGAATTGACTTCGGGTTAACAGGAGCATGCAATGTCCCTTGGTCCAAAAGGATCGAACACCCACAGGGCAGCTCTGATAGGTGACACAGAGGACCCTGTTTAGGACACATTTGGACAAAAATAGGGGAAACAACGGATAATATTTTCCTCAATTGACTAAACTAGATAGTCCAGTTGCCTTTTTTTTTTTAATCCTGAAGCCTCAGCATTTAAGTCAGTGTTGTACGCCTTTAAGCCATTCCAATAGCATGTTCAAAAAAACTATAAGTCATTCAAATAATCATCAATGCTAGATCTATTATTTACAAAGCTTCATACTTCGCATTTTCTTCTTTATTTTTGTTCATGTATCTTGTAGCTCGTAGATTTGTATGGAACTCTCTGATAGTGCAACAACATGACCATCGACAAAATTCAATTCCATATATGTTTCTTTGCGACTTCTGTCAACCTTACGCAGCTTTTCTTCCTTGAAAAAAATGAAAGGATAGCTAAATGTTAGTTTCTGCTTCATTCATATTTATACAGATAAAAAGATAAGGTATAGGATAAAATTACCATGAAGATGATGACTTGTGATGTACATACAAGTCATAGATCCTATCATTGCGTGTTTCATCATGATCGCTATCACTAGGCTGTCGATGATGAACGACATGAGCAACAAAATCATATATGGAATGCAGCTTCTCAGGTTCCAATAGGGGATGTGAAACTCCAAATCTTGTTCATTTAAGAGGAACTCAACTGATTGGCAATATTATAACATTAATACAATACTCAATAAAAAGATAAGCATAAAATCCAAAATTCTAAATCCTAATTGAAGTTGAGAGAGTAAAAAATATCATAGGGCCAAGCTCAAGGGGTTCGTCGGATCAGACTGGAACCGTATCCCTCTATAGTGGTCCCATTCTTCCTCTTTATGAGTTACTAGTAGAAAACACGTGTGTTGCATGTGTGTTGCACATGTGTTGCACGTGTATTGCACATGTGTTGCACGTATGTTGCACGTGAAGATGTATGTGGGTAGGCGATCAACATATATGTGTTGATATATGGAATTAATGGAATAATGTTGTACTTGTAGAAAAATGGATGAAATATAAAATTAGTATAAACATATTTGCGGCATAATTTATACATTTTGTAATCTACCATTATTGTGATGTATTATTTGAAATAATTAACTTATTTGCCTTCTTATAAAAGTTTGGAGGAATTATGATGATTAACTACTTGTTTGTCTTTGCAGTAGTCTGGGTTATATTCCTTTATTTTTTTTCTCCAACAAAAAAGTTACACATATTTAAAAAAGAATAAACTGAAATAAAAAAAAACGTACCATAGTGGATAAAGATAGTATAAAGATAAATTTATGTGTAATTTTATTAATATTGTTATATTATCGATAAAGAGATACGTACCATAGTTAAATTAAATTAAAAAGATGTAGTAATTGTATTCTTGATTGATGTAAAAAAAAATATGAAATTACATTAATGAAAATGGATGGCTGAGATTAGAAGGTGGAGTGGGTCAACGACATAGCGCCACATAGTGAAGAGGATGAGAAATAATGATGGTGCAGCACGTGGAAAGGTATTTTTAGAATTTCTCACAAGTTCAAAGGGTAATTATAGAAACACCAAAAATTGAAAGGATTTTTAATTATTCATAATTTTAAGGGTATTTGTGTAATTATCCATACTTTGAGTAATTTCGAGGGTATTTTTGCATTACTATTAATTGAAGTAATTTACTTGAAAATACTCATCATTTCGAGGGTATTTTTGTAAATATTCATAATTAGAGGGATTTTTTTTTGTAATTACTCATAAATTTATGGTTATTTGTGCAATTACTCATAACTTAAAATGTTTTTGTCCAATTAGTAATACTTTTAGGGTATTTTGACAATTAGAATGGTTGTTGTGTAATTACTCATAATTTGAAGGATATTTGTCTAATTACTTAAAAGTTAAAACTATAGGGTTATATGTGCAATTGCTCAATTTGTGGGATCTTTTGTAAATGCTCATAATTTGAAGGGTACTTTTTCAATTACTCATTACTTGAGGGTATTTACATTATTTGAGAATTATTTGTGCAATTACTCAGATTTTGTAGGTACTTTTTAACAATGTTTTTAGAATCGAACCGGTCATTGAACCAGAAAAATTACTGGTTCATGGTTCATTGGTCGGACCGACGGTTGAACCAATGATATATATATTTACAATTAAAAAACAACTCTCTAGTGGCTAGAAATAGTGGGAACAACCGCATAGATGTTGGGAGTGGGGGAATTTTTCAATTGCTAGGCTTAAGAGCACGTAAGGAATGGGAGGTGTTGCCAGCGGGACAACGCTTCAGTGGTCGGCGACAATGGGAATAGCTGTGCAGATGCTAGAGTGAGGGAATTTGGTAGTTGTTGGGCTTAGGGATGTACGACAAGGGAGAAAGGCTTTTCAAAGCGCAGGGGGTTGGGAATGCTACGAGCGGGATGACGCTCCAGTGGCCAGCAACAATGGAACAATCATGTGGATGTTGGGAGGAAAAAAAAAAATTAGACGGTTCGAAGGGAACAAGTTGGTTCGTCCAGTTCGCCGATCGGACCATCAATTCACCTGGTCTAATTTCGATTCGATCACTTTTCGGTCTAATTCATCGAATCAAACTGGAATCATAATTAGCCAACGGTCGGGGTGACCGATCCGATCCAGTTTTTAAAACCATGTTTTTTAATATGACTCATCAAATGAGAGGGTTTTGTGCATTTGCTCATATTTTAGGGTTATCTTGTAAATAATAATAATTTGAGGGGCCTTTATGTAATTACTTATAATTTAAAGAGTATTTTTGAATTACTAATATTGGGGCTATTTTTGTAATTACTTATAATTTGATAACTTTTTTTATAATTAATGAATATTAATGAGATTGTTTTAAATGCTCATAAGTTTAAGGGTATTTGTGAAAATATTCATTTTCAATGTATTTTTTTAAATAGTCCAAACTTGAGGGATTTTTTTGTAAATACTTAATATTTAATGCATATTTGTGAATTACTCATATTTTTAGGATATTTTTAAAACTGCTCAAAAATTGAAAGGTATTATTGTAATTACTCATTATTCAAATTGTACTTTTTCAATTACTCATAATTTGAAGGGTACTACTTTCAAAAAATACCCTTGAAAATACGAGTATTTTAAAATACTCAAATTATGACTATTTACAAAAAATACCCCTTTAAATTTTATTAATTACAAAATACCCCTTAAATTGCACAAATATATCTCAAACCAAAGAAAGGATTATTTGGTTTCCCCTTCCTTTCCTTTCTTTAGTTCTCTCTTTTTTTCTTACACCTTAAGACTTATCTCATCTCTCTAAAACAGTTGTCATGCAAGAGAATCTCCTCCCCTCCCAAACGTATCCCTTTGTAGTGGTCTCATTCTTCCTCTTTATGAGTTACTAGTAGAAAGCACGTGCGTTGCACATGGAGATGTATGTAGGTAGGCGATTGTTGATATATGTGTTGATATATGGAATTAATGGAATGTCATTGTACTTGAGGAAAAATAGATGAAATTTAAATTGATATAAACATATTTGCGGCATAATCTATATATTTTGTAATCCACCATTGTTGCAATGTATTATTTGAAATAATTAACTTATTTGCCTTCTTATAGAAGTTTGGAGGAATTATGATGATTAACTACTTGTTTGTCTTTGCAATAGTCTGAGTTATTTTCCTTTCTTTTTTTCTGCAACAAAAAAATTACACATATTTGAAAAAGAATCAGCTGAAATAAAAAAAATAATGATGTTTCAAAAAAATATATGGCCAAAATATTTCTACATAAGATAAGGGTACATTACCTTATATTATTTTTTGATTTTTTTTTTTGTTGTTCATTTTTCTCTCGATGTTTAAAAAACTGCATAATTTGCAATGAAAAAATAAGTTTTATTATTATAAAATGTAATTTAGAAAATGGTAAATTGTGAAAGTTACATTCATTTGTAATGATACCAACATATACTAACCTCACTAATATAAAATTCTTCTCTTTCATGTTTCTTTTTCTTGAAATGGATTGAAAATAAGATAAGTTTTGTTTATAAGACTTCAATTTACTTATTTGGAAAAAAACTATATAATATATAGGGCATACTTGTTAAGAAAGTTAATATCTCATGGTCTCTTTTTGATGAGTTTGTTCCATAAGTTTGACCTGATTGAAAATAGTATAAAGATAAATTTATGTGTAATTTTATTAATATTGTTATATTATCGATAAAGAGATAAGTACCATAGTTAAATCAAATTAAAAAGATGTAGTAATTGTATTCTTGATTAATGCAAAAAACATATGAAATTAGAGTTGTTATGAATGATATAATGATAAAAATTAATTAATTTTGATAAGTTGAGAAAATAAACCATTGTTTCTTTTGTTTTGTCAAAATGTTTTTGACCATCATCCACGAGTTGGCGGATCAACTTTGATTGTAGCACCCCATTCTGGACTATAAAGTTGTAGCTTCAACTAAGGTTAGTTTGGTTAGGTTAGTAATTATAGTATAAATTCGAAACTTAATATTTGAATATTATGTGTAAGATATAATACCTTGTTATTAGTCATTGATGATAATCCTTTTATTGCATGAAAACCAATCTGGAAATTGAAAATGTTGAAGTGAAGTATAAATAAATAAAAAGATGATTGTAATTTATGATGTTGAACATAGATGACATGGCGAGAGCCTTAAGTAGATAAATTCAAAGATTACAATATAATAAGAATTCCAACATGATTTATTATCAAATATTTTCTATCTCTTGATTTTGAGAATTAAAACGTAGATAACATAGATAACATAGATAAATAAATAAATAAATATATATATATATATTCTTATTTAATCCCTTAAATTCATATTTTTCATATTCATATATAATGAAAGAATAGATATTATCAACAAATAATCTTAATATGCTTAAAATGACCAGAAATTATTATTATATGTTGTTTTGTTGATAAAAGTTAATTTCATTAAATATTTACAGTTTCATCAAATTGTTTTCTTCAATTATTTTGTATTGGGTTTTTCAAACGTTTATGTTTGTAGGGTTTGATACACAAGTATCTAGTTATTCATGTGCATGTTCTTTTCTAAAATGTTTGATTTTCAATTATTAGTGTATAATTATTTTCATGAAATAATCTTTAAAAATTAAATAAAAATAGAATAAAATAAAAGTATCTTCTCAACACAAAAAAAAAAAATTATTTTCAACATTGTGAGAGATAATACAATTGTTGTAAATTTTTTATTGAATATGAAAAAAATATTATGCAGTTTGAAAATTTTAAAAGAAAAATAGTTTAATAAAAATATCTATGTAGAAGTATAAGTAATCTTGTTAAAGTAACTTATAATTTTAAAAAATTATTTTATTTAAAACCTAATCTAATGATAGTAATAAAGAATTGATGGATTATCCAAAATAATTAAAAATATAAGATTTAAGACTAACATTTTGTTCGTTAATTATAAATTAGAAGGCATGAAAGTAATACCTAATAAAAAAATAGATACTATTAACAAATAAATACCTTGATATGTTTAAAATAAGCGGAAAATAATTTCTTCAACCAGAATGCTCCATTATTTTCGATATCTAAGTAATAACACTAAACAAAACAAATATAATGAAACAATAATTATTATTAGTACGCAAAAAATTATTATTATATTAACTACATTTAAAATAATGTTAAAGACAAAATGTTTGATCAATTATTTTGTTTCAAGCCATTTGATTAAGTGAAGGATAACAGAAAGAAAGCATAGAAAATAAATAAAATAAATAAATCTCATTTTCAAACTATCAATTGTTTAAACATTGTGTGGTTAAAATGACAACATATAAAACTATAAACATTTGTAATACAAGTCATTATTTTGAACTTTATCACTTTGTACTCTCTAAGATCTCCAATAGAAAACACCATTTGTTCTCGAACTTCTCTAAGTTCGATCTTTCCCAACTACAATCCCCTCTTTCGTGAACAATGACCATGTGTCTTGCACTATGAAGATTTGGATGTATTGATAATGCAACAATTTGTTATGTAGACATCAAAAGGCATCATTCCTCTAAAAGTTCAAGCTCACAAGCTACATCAAAGAAGTTCTTCATAGATCCAACTTTTATTTTATCTCTCATGTCAAATCTTGCACAATCTCAATGGTTAGTTAGAGATTGCATGAGGCATTCAATTGATTGTTCATTAGTAAGTGGAGTACCCCGTATTTTAATGTCTAGTCTCATATTATTCATTGTACTTATGTGTTCCATCAGGGTATGCCTTGGATTCATCTTATAGTTTAAATATTCTTTTTTTGTAGTCATCAACCAAAAAAGACATAATAAATCAAACAAAAAAAAAATTCAAAAAATGCTTCATTTCATTATATTTTAATATTAATTTAAACACTTTTAAGAGAGACATTATTTAAATAAATTCTTAGATTTAATTTGGAAAAAGAAATATATAAGTTGAATGAATCAAATAAAATAATTATAGGATGTAAGCGTATATAAGCAAGATGGGAACACGATTCTATAGGAAAAAGTGAACAACTACTTTAATCTTTTATATATAGTAAAGATAATTCTAGTAAGATTTATATAAAAAAATCAAACTCTTAAAAGTTTGTTTTATATGCTATAAAATTTTTTTAAATTATAGATAGGTAAGAAAGAAAAAACATTCATGGCTCATATAATAAAATAAATTTTTTAACATTATCATATTTTTAATTTAATATAATGCACAAAACTGGTTTTATATATGAATTAATTACATCTAGTAATAATGATAGGATATAATCGTACATAAGAGAAATGATGAGGTTTTTTTTGGGAAAAAAAGTGTTTAAACACTTCATGTATGTAGGGTGACGAGTGTTGATGTATGAAAATAATGGAAGGAGATGTATAACGTCTCGAAAGATAATTAGTGAATAAATTTATATTTATTTGATCCAAAGTATTAGTAAATAATTTAACAGTGAATAAAATAATAAATATAGAATGATATAAGATACCTATAATTTAATTAATTCATAAATAATAATGATATACACCGCATATGATTATGGTAATAGATAATATATTATTTTAATATAAGAGGGTGTTTTAGCTTGATTTAAATTTTTTATATTTTTAATAATTTAGTAATTAAGTTAGATATGAAACCTATCTTAAAGATCATATATTTGTTTTTTTAATTGAAATTGTTGTCTATCATAATTTCAAATAAATTATTTAAATAGATATTTATTACTATGATTGTAAGACGATATACTTGTAGAAAAATAGTCACAATATAAAAATACAACAAACATATTTGTATCATAATCTATATGTTTTGTAATTCACCATTGTTGTGATGCATCCTTCGAAATAATTAACTTAGTTGTTTTCTTGCAAAAGTTTCTAAATTATGTAGGGAAACATTATAAGATTGTTTACATATCATGTGAAGAATTTGGAGAAGTTTCACAAGATTACACTATTTTTGCTAAATATTCAATTTTTTTGTTGGAGGTAATGTTGAGTTGTTGAACTCATTTTCATTATAAACTTCTCTAAAATGAAACTTCCTAAAGTTTGACCACTGCCACTCATTTGGTTGATTCTTTTGACAAAAATATATGACTTCTCATAACAATGAATCAATTCTTTGTAAATTTGTTATTCGTCCAATGCTATAGAATATATATTTTAAAAAATTAACTTACAAATTAAAAATAGAATTTTCATACTTCTTATTTGAAGGGAGAAATACATACCTCTTTGTTACTTGTTATAAATTTAGTTATGGACATCTAATAATCTTTTCAGTTGCATCAAACAATGTAACTGGTGCTTGTTTGGTGTCTTCATCGACGAGAAGTCTAAGCATATACCTATATTATTGTTTGTAAGATTAGTTATATTGGTTCATTTAATTTTAGAATGATAAGGATTATAAATTAGATGATGGTTTAAATAACATATACCTTGAATAATGGTCTGTTGTTGTATTGTAACATTTTGCACATTCCCCAATTTCACCTCTCATAAAGACCTTTTTGTTGCATTTCTTGCAAGCATTATACCAACGTTGTTCCATATTTTGAATATCAATCATTGTTGCTTTGAATGAACAATACAATTTGTAGAAGCATCATTTAAAATGTAATCATTTAATTTAAAGAAACAAAAATTTTAGTTGGAAGACAACATACTTCAAATTCAGCTGAAGGTCTGTCTAATAGTTCCCCAAGTGTAGCATGTTTTGTAACTCTTATCTTTCTTGGAGTATTGACCATTGATTTTTTTACCTCTATGGTAGATTGCGACCTATATATATATTATAATATCTCATCATAGGAGATTTGATAATTGAATATTTTAAAATAAATTAAGACAATTTTTTTTTATATATATATACCATTCTTTTAAATTGTTAGCTTGTTCCAATTTTGATTTATATGAACTGTTGTGATTGATAATGTAGACAAAGATACTTCACCTATTTAAGGATTAATTTTTTTAGTAATTGATATAAATAATAATAAGAGAACAACTTAAATTAAAATCAAATAATTTACATACATACCTTTATATGTCATCAATTTTGTCTATGATAAAACTATGAATGGTTTCGTGGCCACCATTGCTTTAGTAATTATCCTTCATTAGTTGCAAGATCTTCCCATAATATTAACATAACTGTGTCATTGAGTGAGTCAGTTAGGATAATGTTTCTCCTAAAAGTATCACCATTGGCTCCATTTGACTTTACAGGAACATGAGAATCAATACTAGTAATAACAACACCCAATGTATCTGTAAGATAATTAAGGAAAGTATTTATATTATAATAAATTATGTATGATATTTAAATTCATAATAAAAAATCTAAACAATGATGGTTTTTAATAGAATATATATACATACCAATAAGAGTATTTGTGTTGATATAATTTCTCATTTCAATAAATTGGAGGAAGTTATAAGCAGCCTTTGATGTATCAATATCAATCTCAACCTCCTCAACTCTAGAATGGGTAGATAACATCAATTCTAGTTTGTCATGTACATTCCAAAAATTAGTATTAACCTGTTTAACCAACCAATTTGAAATAAAGTATGGCTTCTCTGTGACAAAATCTTTGTCAAATATATCAATCACATCATTAAATAACACAACTTGAATTCTTGTATCCTAGAAAATAGTAAGCAAAATTTATTTGTTAACGTGCTTAATAATAAAAGTAACGGTTATATAAATGTTACTTATTTATGCTTAAATTGTTTAGCTCACAACATTTTCATTCCACAATCATGGTTGATCAATTTTGGATATTGTAACAAAAATAATAATGGTGGTTATTGAACGTAAGATAGTATCCAAACATAAAAAAAAAAAAAAAACAATTTTGATTCTTTAAGGATATTACGAATAGTGTATAAATAAATTGAATGATGGAAATATTGTAGTATAAACCTCATAAAATATTAACAATCTATTTGAAAAAAATATTTGTAATTTTTTTTAAAGATTTACAAATAAGATCATGGTTATAAGGTTTCAATTTGAAGGTTATAAAACCTCTATTATCCGCTTCATAATTGAAAACTACATTAAAAAAAGGGAAAAATAATCAAAATTGGAAAGATAGTGAAATTAGAATAGAATAATATGATACATATATTAGAAATGTCATTTTAAAAAATTGTAAAGTGCAAAAGTAATACCTATAAGGGGCTAAAACTTCTTTATAGACCACATTTTTTGTGCAAGTCCTTCTTATTATTGTACTTTTGTGGTCAATTTTTTTTATAAGCACTTTTGTTGTTGAGAAAGAAGTTCTAGGTGATAAAACAACATATAAATGTCCATGTGAGAAGACATTTTGAGGTAAGTACACCCTAACAAAAGGTATTGTTTGACCTTGTGCTTTGTTAATAGTCATTGCAAAACAAAGTTGAATTAGTAACTAAGCACGCTTGAAATGGAAAGAGTAGCCTTCATTTTCTGTTGGAGACAAAGGTATTCTTAAGATTAGAACTTGTTTTACAGTGTTTTGGCCCATTTTAATTTCTGCATGTATGACATTTGGCTCAAAACCTTTGCAAACCATTCTTGTTCCATTACAAAGGTCATTTGATGTATCTAAAATCCTTAATAGCATTATGGGATAATTTGTCTTCAATACCAACTTGTGTGGAAGCAGACCACTTGGTGTTAATGTATTTAAGAAATCTTCTTGATAAACATGTTGAGTATCATCAACTGCTAAAGTCAAAACTATAATATACTTTACATTCACCTGGGAACATAACTATGAACTTTTCATTCATCATATCAACAAATTCATTTGTTGTTGTGAGAATGGCACATTCCTTGATATATTCAGACTAGCTTACATGCTCTCTCAATGAGGGCAAAATTGTATTAATCAAGCATTGTTCAGGGTTGTCACCATGTTTATATTGAACTAACATATGATCAAGTATATTTATCATATCGTCATTTGTTGAGCTCTTATCATCATCTTCAACCCATAGTAGAAAATCATTAAATGTGGTATTTAACTGAGCTCTCATGTTTCTAGTCAACCTTAATGTTTCCGTTTTAGGCCAAAGGTATGACATTACTAAACTTACATTCACAGTTTTTGCCCTTGTAGCATAAGGAACCACTGGGCATACTTATCTAAAATATCCTCCAAATACAACAACTTTTCCTCGAAACACCAATTGGTTATCTATAATGTTCCTTAAAGTTCTATCAACTGTTTCAATAGCCCAACGAATTGCCATCGGTGCTTCATCTCATACTATTAGACTTGCCTTTCTGAGGAGCTCTATAGTGCCGCTTTGCTTAGTTATGTTGCATAAACTTGGTTCATCGAGATTAATTGGTATTTTAAATCTTGAATGTGATGTTCGACAACTAGGCATAATGGAAAAAACTACACCTGAAATTGTTATTACAATAGCAATCATTCTTCCTAATCTATCCGTCGCCAACAATGGCTCGATACAAATGTGTTTTTCCTGTCTCTCCTAGACCATCAATGAAAAAGACTTCATCCAAACCATAACTTACTCAATCAAGGATAACTGAATAAGTGTGTTCTTGTTCTAGATTTAATCTCATTGATGCATTCAAATCTTCATAACAAATATTTATCTTAATCTCATAAAAAATTATCTACTATGAGTGATTGGTAAATCAGGGAAGCTCAAATCCATCATGGGTAAATCATAATTAGCACAACTTTTTCCTATACTTTCAAGAAAAAAAGTTTACACTTTTCAATGTGTTTAACATTTAAGATTTAAGTGATTGTGAATCGAGGGTGCAAAAATCCTATGATTGCTTCAAAATGAGTATTCCACAATTTTCTTACATCAATTGGTTGACAATACACCAAGATTGTTGAAAAAAGACGTCTCATTACTAATGACATTTGAAATGTTGCAACTTCATGTAAACATTCGGAAATTGAGTCATCTAATTCCAATAGACCTCTTTTCTAGACAGCCTCCTTAAATGATAGATATTGATAACCATTGTACGTTAATAAATCTTCAAAAGATTTAGGTTCTTTAACTTGATTAAGTAAAAGTCTTAGATAATATCTCTCACCTTCCGATAGATTAGCTGCATTTATTCGACTAATAACTTCTTTAGTCTTTCTTTTAGTCCAGGATTTACTTTGGCTATTCCACACATAACGCTCTAGAAATTCTTTATATAAAAAATTTCTTGCATGATTATCTTGAGAGCATATGTGAAAATTTTTGTGAGCATAGTCCTTGATGTGAGATTAGAATAAATCACATGTTCTAAATTTTGGTTTTCCCAATAGCAAATTGATTACTTTTTAGGAAGATGCAGTTGCAAATTGATGACTATTGGATAAATCTTGTTTAGCTCAAACTCAAAAATTCTTCATACAACTTTTATGTTGAAACCCATTAAGCATCTTGAGACTCATTAATTTCATCAACTATACTACCATAATTTCTTTTAGCAATGTGAACAGCTACTTTGTCATGCCCTTTGTATATGTATTTGTAAATATATTTAATTGTTTTAATGTTGTAGCAAATCTCTAGATTAGTATGACTATTATATCTTGTTAAAAGATAAGGATTGTAAGAGACAACCCAACGATTATCCAAAATAGCATTACGCACAAATACTTGTCATTTGTCATCTCTTCTTCTATAGATTGGATAGGAATCTTGACTTTGCATTGTTTTTGAACAAAAGGAACAATAGTACCTGTTTTTGCATTTCCCATCAAGCATACACAAATTATTAATCCTTAAAGGTCCACAAAGGTCATGCATCATGTGCTTAACAACCTTGTCATATAAACCTAAAAATCTTATAGGATCTAGGATTTCAGCACTGACAAATTGATCATATTGGTCGGGCGTGAGAATCTTATATTCCTACTTTAAGATTATCAATATATGTGCATGAGGTAAGCCTATTTTCTAGAGCTCTATTATGTGAGCATGTGCTACAACATTTCTAAATATATGTTTTTTAAACAATTTCTCCTTTAGATCTTATATCTTTGCTCGGAAAACAAGCGAACATAAATCAAGTCTATCATGTGGTATTTGGTTTCCGTTCAATTCATTTTGAATTTCCTTCTACGTTGAGTTGCATGTCATCATTATAAAAAGGTTTAATTTTCCAAACCATTGGACCAAAGACATAAAATCTAAATATCTACAACGCATGTCTCTAGAGCCTCCTACAAATAATGTAGGTAGCACAATCCTTTTCCCAACTTGACTTTCCCTACTTTCTCCAGGTATGACACTATCAGTGACGCCTTGGTATAACTCTGCTCTAATTTTTTATTGTTGCCTTCTATAGTAGTCCAACCTTGTTGTCTCAAGCTTGATATATATGTCGACCACATAGTATTACAAAAGCTTACCAGAAAGTAATAGAATTGAGTCATCATCTTTAATTTGCAATTTATAGCAATAATATTGTTGACAATACACTTTTCTCCTCCTCCATAAATAAGATCTATAAGGAAAATAAATAAGTTCAAGGTTAGTTGCTATTAGACATATTTTTGGGCATATCTAAATAAAATATGAGATTTAAAGTGCTACCTTGTTGTTCTCAATGTAAAACATCTTCAACTAATGAGAAATTTCGTATGCTCAAATCTTTGAATGTATGTGCATTACCATTATTATGCTCTGGTAGATCTCTTTTTAAAATATTTTGATGTCATCCAACATCTCATTTATGAATTATGAAGCATTTTTTTTATAAAATATAAAAAATATATTTTAAATATAAAATTAATGAATTGATTATTAATGTATTAATCTTATTTATATCAAATAAATATGAATTACTACAAACTGTTGTTTTTTAACCCTTGGATTCAAATATTCAAAATTTATATTAATTTGACTTAATTCTTTAATATAATTCTATCTATATCCATTATTTTCACTTCTTAAAATTAAAAAAAAAAAATGGATTAAATAAATTCATATAGGTTAAGAACTTAACCTAGTTTAAATTCTTCTAGGTACAACGATTTACTAAAGTTTAAGTATTTTTTTTCTTTCCATAACATTTTTATGAATCAATCAAAACTAATGTAAATGGGAACATTTACTTGCGATCAAAATACTTTTTATCAACTTTTTATTCATTATAAATTCAATTATTATAAAAAAAAATTTAAAAAAAAAACATAAATATGAATTTATTATTAAGTGAAGAGCCATTTTTTGTAATGATTCGTCATGAAACTAAAGGCAACACGGAGTTCATCGAGGAGGCATGGTGGTTTCCAAGTCATTAGACTACAAATATGATAAATATAATATTAAATAGATTTTATTCATAACAAAATTAAAGGCAACATGGAGTTCACCAAGGAGGCTTATTGGTTTTAAAGTTATTTGCAAATCTGATAAATATATTATTAAATAGTTTTTATCATTTTTGAAAATTAATATAAGTTGCTAGGTTATCACTCTAGTTTTGTCATTCTATATTCACCCAAGGTATTTGATTTTGGTTTAAATTTTATTAATCAAAGATTGATAATTTAAATTAATTTGATGTAAATATAATTCTATCTATATCCACTATTTTGGAGTAATAAATTCATATGGATTAAGGACATAACTTGGTTTAAATTCTTCTAGGTGCTGTGAGTTATTAAGGTTTGAGTATTTTTTTTCTTTCCATATTATTTTTATGAATAAAAACTAATGTAAATAAGAACATTTGTTGGGACAAAAATATTTTTTATCAACTTTTAATATTGATATGAGGTAAAGATGAATGTAATTTACATTAAGACGTTTATCTTTAACATTTTTTAAAATTATTCAAAAGTGGATATCAAATTTTTTTGTTTTAATTTGCTTTCCAGAAAAAAATGTTTGTAAATTTTTTAATTGAAATTATTTTGTAAAACTTGTTATAAAAACATATTATTTTACAATAATATTAAAACATAATTTAATTGTTTTAAATTATTTTTATTCGCTTTCAATGAGTTGTTTTTGAAAAATAATTGTACAAAAAAAACTATAAAAATTAAGTATTATAAATGCATATGTATTTATTATTAATTTATTAATACAAGATGGTTATTATAAAATTATATGCAAAATTATATCAAATAGATACAAATTATAAAACATTTTTATAAAATATAAAAATTATATTTTAATATAAAATTAATGAATTGATTATTAATGTATTAATGTTATTTATATCAAATAGATATGAACTACTACAAAACGATTGCTTTGTAACCCTTTAATATCCATGAAAAAAAACTATCAAGTAAAACAAACATGAATGTGAATTTAATATAAATTCATTGTTAAAAAATATGATTTGTAACGAAATTAAATGCAACATTATCTAATGATGGAGTTAACAAATGGGGCGTACATTGGCAAGTTGATGGAGTTAATCGAGGAGGCATGCACTAGTGAGTTACCCAAGGAGGCGTGCACTAGTTCCTAACTAATTAGCCTACAAATCTGATGAATATATTATTTTCTATCATTCTTGAAAATTAATATAAGTTGGTAGGTTGTCACTCTAGTTTTCTCATTCTATATTCGCCTTAGGTATTTGATTGTGGTTCAAATTTTACCAATCAAAGATTCAAAATGTAAATCAATTTTACCTAATTCTTTAATATAATTCTATCTATATCCATTACTTCCACTTCTTAAAATAATTAAAAATAGATTAAATAAATTTATACGAGTTAAGAACATAACTTGGTATAAATTCTTTTAGGTACAATGATTTATTAAAGTTTGAATATCATATATATGTATATAAAATTTTAATATGATCAATAATAAAGTGTAATAGTTGGGCATAAAATATTATATAAATAAATTAAATTATTATAACTAAAAAAGATTTAATTTGGATTTCAAATGTCATTTTTTGTATTTATCCTTTTTTATGTTATTATATATTTTTAAAAAACTTAAATTATCATATTTTTTTGAAAGATGATTATAATCTCAGCCAAGTATTTATTTGGGAAAAAAATGATGATAGTTTCTATAAAAGAGAAACATTATCTAAACTAATTTATAAGTTCTCCATAAACATTATTGAATTAATTACATACAACAATGATATGAGATAAGCGTGCATAATCGAAATGATTATTAATATACAATATTTCAAATGGAAAAAACACAACAAAAAAGAAAAAAATTGGAAAGAATCAAAAAGTGTATTATGAATCAAAACCAAACCAATCATAATTAAATAACATTATAATCTATTTAAATATTTTACAAAAGGTGTAGGCTTCATTGGTGGCCATACAAGTTTGACAACGTTTTTCAGCTTCGACTTCTCCAAAATAAGTCTTGTTATAGTCTTTCTTTATAGCAACTATTGTTTTTTTTACATCTTTCTACACAATAGATATTAAGTTGTTCATATTTAAGATTGTGGTTTCTAACCCACATTGCCAATATGAAAGACTTCGCTCTTACTCTGCATTCCTCCAACTAGGTTGATTTTTTTTTCGTTTTTCTTTTT
Source organism: Vitis rotundifolia (assembly GCA_030254885.1). Lineage (NCBI taxonomy): Eukaryota > Viridiplantae > Streptophyta > Magnoliopsida > Vitales > Vitaceae > Vitis > Vitis rotundifolia. The sequence goes on along the minus strand of CM058168.1, from coordinate 31,066,356 downwards.
ATAAGTAAAAGAGAAGAAATTGTATTGAAAAGAGATGCTAAAATAGTGACTAAAACAGATACAGTATAGGGGCACCTCTTTCCCCGACTGGGACAAAAAACAGCCATCAAAAGTGGATGGGTCAAAAAAAAAAACCACCCTCAACGAGAACCCATCCAATCAATGAAACCAACTAAAGTCGAAGGACCATCTTTTATGAACAATTTTGTCTCCGACCAAAAAATATAAATGAAATAACTCTTAAGTCTTTGAAGAAAAAGCACAACATTTTCAAACACAATTTTGTTACTTGTCTTCCAAATTGTCCAAAAATTACATAAAGGGCTTACTCTCCAAACATCATTTCTCTTTTTTCCCACAAAAGACCCGTTCCAACCCAAGAGCGTCATTTTAATAGCAGCTAGTAGCACCCACTGCACCCCTAAGATAGTGAAAAACAACGCCCAAAGAGTCCTTATCTTGGCATAATGAAGGAATATGTGATTTATCGATTCCTCATGCATTTGACAAAGATATCATCTATTTGCTAGAGGCCATCCTCTTTTCTGAAGTTGGTCCAAAGTAAGAGCCTTTCCCCAATTTCGCTTCCCACCCAAAAAAACTCACTTTGGGTTGCACACATGAATTCCAATTGACATTCGATGGGAAAGAGGTTGATGGGCCAAATTCTAGGGCTTTGTAGAGAGACTTAATAGAGAACTTCCCATATTTAGTCTCTATCTAAAGCACCTTATCTTCCATATCCCATTGAACACTCTTCCTATTGAGACCCAATAAAAAACTGTTCACCTCATCCATCTCCCAATCATTAAAGGGTCTAGAGAAATGCGGGTTCCAACTCCCCCCTCCCTCAATGAAACTCCACACATCTTTTACCCAAGCATCCTTGGACATAGTTATAGCAAACACAAAAAGGTGAATCTCACACCATCTATCCTTCCAAAATCTCACCCCCTGACCATTGCCCACTATAAAGGAAAGTCTACTACTTACAACATACCACTCCCTCCTAATTGCTTTCCACAACCCCATGCCATACCCACCCCTCACTTCCTTAGAGCACCAACCCCCTTGCTTTTCCTCATACTTTTCCCTAATCACTTGATTCCACAAGGCCACTCTCTCATTTGCAAACTTCCAACTTCATTTGCACAAAAGCGTCTTATTAAGGGAAGAAAGACACTTTACCCCCAAACTTTTTTTTTTTTTGTGTCTAAGCAAACAAGTGTCCATCTTACAAGATGAGGTTTCCGCTCAAAAGCCCTACCTCCCCACAAAAAATCTCCTTGAATCTACTCCAACCTCAATCTGACCAACTTAGACAAAGTAAGCATAAAAATGAAATAAATGGGCAAGCTAGCCAAAGTACTTCGAATCAAAGTGAGTCTCCCTCAGTTAGAGATGTATTATCCCTTCCACATTGCAAATATCTTTCGAAACCTCTTCTCCACTCCATCTCATGCAGCCATGGACTTAAAAGGAGCTCTCAAAGGCAATCCCAAATAAAAATAAAAAAAAAAAAAAATCCCGACCTTACAACCAAGTTCTGCAGCCAAAACCTCCACATTTTTCATACATTCCACTAAGATTAACTCACTTTTATCCAAATTTATTCTCAGTCCCGAAATGGCCTCAAACCACATTCGAGTCTAACTTAAATACTTCATCCGATCCTGAGAAGTCCCACAGAAAACCAAAGTATCATCGGCGAATAATGAGTAGAACACATGAGTCGTTTCACCACCTCTACCCTTCACCTTATAGGCCGACAAAAAACCCCCTCTTACAGCTCTCCTTAGAAGGTAGCTAAATGTCTCCATAGCAATCACAATTAAGTACGGTGAGAGTGGGTCCCCCTGCCTTAAACCTTTAGAACTTTGAAAGAATCCCGATGAAGTCCTATTAACCAAAACAGAAAAACTTGCTGAAGAGATGTACCACTACATCCACCGAAGCCAATTCTCCTCAAAACCCATCATACCCATAACTAAAAGCAAGAAGAACCAATATATCAAGCTTGTACAACACCGCTCCCTCATTACTCTTCAAAATCGAATCTATGACTTAATTAGCAACAAGGGCAACATCCAAAATTTGTCTACCCTCCACAAAGGTATTTTGGACCTTGGAAACCTCTTTACCCACTACCAGCTTTAACCTATTGGCTAACACTTTAGCTAGCCACTTGTACAGCCCTCCTACCAAACTAATTGGCCTGAAATCCCTTAAATTTTCCACACCCTCTTTTTTCAAGATCAAGACTAGGAAAGTTGCATTCATACTTCTAACAAAACAATTGTGATCATGAAACTCCCTGAAAAACCCCACGACCTCCTCTTTCATAAACCCCCATGAGGATTGACAGAAAACCATAGAAGAACCATCAGGCCTAAGCGCTTTATCCCCACTAAAGCCCTCAAGAGCCTTGAAAACCTCCTACTAAAAAAAAAAAACTCCTCCAACCTTGCTCTTTCAACGGTCTCCAACTTCGTGAAGGATAGGCCACTAATACTAGGCCTCTACTATCCTACAACAGACAATAGAAGCTTAAACTCATTCGTCACTCCTTCTTTTATCTCATTCTCCTCTGTTAACCAAACACCATTGATTTTAGCCCGTGCCACTAAACTCATCCTTCTGTGTGCATTAGCCATCTTGTGGAAAAATTTAGTGTTTTTATTCCCTTCTTTCAACCACAGTTCCCTTGATTTCTGTCTCCAATAAATTTCTTCTAGGAAAATCCATTTTTTAAAATATTCCTTGGCACTTTTCCTAGCTTCCAACTCAAGAACAAGTGGCGAACAACCTCTACTCTGTCCAAATATTCCACCTAATTCAAGGCCAAAGCCTTATTAACTTCAACTTTACCAAAGACATTCCTGTTTCATTCTCTCAATAATGGCTTCAAGGCTTTCAGCTTCACAACCAAAACAAAACTAGTAGTTCCACAAAAATTGAGACTCTTCTCTCAAGCCTACAACTTTTCCTTGAAGTCCTCATCCTTCAACCACATGTTCTTGAATCTAAAAGGCATTGGGTCTCTCCTCACACCCCCCACCCCATCTAGCAAAATTGAAAAATGATCCAAAACTGGTTTAGGGCGAACACACCGAACAACCCTTGTAAAGTGACTTACCTACTCCTTCGAAACCAAAAACTGATCGAGCCTAGAATTAGACTGATTGTTCAGGCCCCCTACCAAGTATAAAGACTCCCCTGCAGAGGTAGGTCCCTTAGCTCTAAATCTTCTATAATCTCAAATAATCTCCTCATTATAGAGTTTAGTTAGTCTCCTCTACTACACTCCACAAGAAACCTGATCACATTAAAGTCACCTACCACACACCAAGGACCTCTCTACAGCCCTTTGATAGCATCTAGCTCACCCCAGAAAGTTTCCCTCTTATTTTTTAGAGTGGGGTCTGTGAAATTTAAGCAAAAGTTATCCTCACAGTTCTTAAACCAGCAGGAGACTAAAAAAATCCCCACTTCCACTTCCAACAAATGTAACACCCTGTTGTCCCAAAACACCAACACACCACTAGAGGCCCCTCTTGAAGCAACAGTCTCTCACTCTAAACATTTACCCACACTAAGGCTCCAGACTATCCTTATTGACATTTCCTACAACTTAGTCTTCTACAAGCACACTAAATCCACTTTGTGAGACTTAATCAAGGCTTTAATCATTTTTCTCTTATCACTGTCATTGGCCCCTCTTACGTTCTACGATAAAATCCTCAACTTCATAAAGCAACCGATAAATTCCTCTCACATCTCTCTACACTAGAGGACTTTAGCTTCATTTAGCAAGTTGTAGAGTCCCCACACACCTCTCTATAGCACTGTAATTCACCGAACACTCTAGTTTTTCCAATTCCCTTCCAGATCTTAAGATTTTCTAAACTTTCTTTGTTTTCCCACCCAAATTGTCCTTAAGTTCTTTCATTTCTTTCATTTTTTTCAAAAGCAACAAGATTTCTCTCTCAATCCCCTCTGTAGGCATTCTTAAGCAGCGATAGAAAGCGATAAAGCTACTATTTAGCCAAGGCTCCACAACACTCTCCTCATTCTCCTCCAACCTATTTCCCAAAACCCTATCCAATAGCTCTTTTCCACCAAACTCCTTAATTCTCCCTTTCAAATCAGATGATGCTCATATCTCACTCCCATCTTCCCAAATTACCCTCAACAAATCAATGACCGCCTCTCCACCCTCAATGGTTGACCCATCGAGCGCCCCAAGGCCTCGATCAGCAACCACCATCACTTTGTCCCCCTAGAGAAAGAAGAAGAGGGAAAACCTCAACCCCTAAAGCTAAGAGAAGAACAAGACTTAGAAAATGAATACCTGGCAACTTCCTCTAGTAGAGATTTATCCGCTATAGACAAACCCTTCGCTTAAGCAATCGACCCAGCTCTACAGCTCTCTCATTGAGACTCCACTCCAAAACAGAGTCCTTAACTTTAGGAGCCCTAAGCTCCTTTAAAGTTACAACATTAGTCACCTGGATCGGGCCCCTTTTGCTTAAGTTTGGATAACTGGGCTAACCTAATTGGAGCCAAAATATGTGCTCTAATGGCACATATTCTATATAATTTGTGCACCAAAAGATATTAAAATCACCCAACTTGACCTATATCAATGTTAAGGCACTAGCCATGAGTTTAATTTGTACTTTGGAGACTTATCTCAGGTTCAAGGAAAGAAAATGGTGCAAGTTGAATCGTTTTAGATTTTGAAATATCAAGAAAGGGCTAAATGAGGAAATAAATGAGTCAAGACTCATGGACCGTAAGAAAAGGCAAGATGAGGATATCATGAGTTTGGAAGAAGAGAAATGACTATTATGGAGTAAGAAAGAAGGCAAGGAAGCATGGGAAATGAGGCATGAAGCAAGATTCAGCTGCATGAAAATTTAGAATTCAAAAATCTGATGGTATTATATACTCTAAATTTGAGGACAAATTTAGAGCACTTTCTGGAGTTCATTATATACATACTATATATTTTTTCGAAGCTCGAGAAGTCAGGAGTCCAACGCTTCAAATGGTGTGCAAATCGGAGCTGAAATGAAGAAGTTATGGCTATTTGAAGACAACTACACCAAGCTAGAGGGTCATTTCGAAATGATTTCGAAATTCAACTTATGAATTCGAAATCCACTTTGAAATGACACCAATTTCAAATTCACCCACTTCCACTTTGATGTTTCACCTCCTCTACTTCGGGAATTGCATCTATTCAACTTATGAATTCGAAATCCACTTCGAAATGAGATTAATTTCGAATTCACCCACTACCACTTAGATGTTTTGCCTCCTCTACCTCGGGAATTGCATTTAGGGCACTCCATCCGCCCTAAGCGGACCCCATACAACTAGAAATCACCATTTTATTATTTTTTAATCATTTTTAGGAAATTATTTTGTAATAAGTGGCCAATGAGAGTGTGCCACATGTTAGGTAATTGATAGTATTATATAAACTCTCTCAATTTTAGGTTTTAGGGATCTTGGATTTTTTTTCTAGAGAGTTTGACATTGAAGGTGGAAAAAGACGAAAACTTTGGTTTGTTTTCTTTTTCTTCTTTATTAAATACATTATTTTTAGTTTCTTTTTATTCAAATTATGGATTTTTACCCTATTATGGATTGTGAATGTGACATCACTCCCATGAGAGGTTAAGAGCCAGCTTGGGGCTTGAAGCATGAAAACGTAAGGGCTAGGAAACCTATAGGGACAATGGGTAAATTATTATAACAATGAGATTAATTTTTGGTTGGGTGACAATTTATCATTTTTTTTATCCTATCCTTGTGAGTTCGTTTAGGGAATGATACGGTAGGTTATTACCCGATACTAGTGATTCTTGGTAATTCTTGATCATTAGTTATCCTCGTCTTCCCTATCGTTATTTGTCCCTAAATAAAACTATAAAGAGTAGGAAGCGTTAAAAAGCCAAATCTTAAATTGGTAATCAATCTCATTCATTTGATGGTTTTAGGAATCTGTTTTAAAAAAGAAAAATTAGGTTTCAGATGCAATTTTGAGTTATAGAACTCAACTTGATCGCGAGCGGCCCAAGATCCCAAAACCCTAAGATCATATTACTTAAAAGACCCTTGTTTTCTTTAATATCTATACCCTAGGTTGGATTGTGGAAAGCCCCAAACTTGAATCAATCAAATTTAAAATCAATATTCATTTTATTATTAATTTAATTTCTTTTACTTAGTTTCACATTATTCACATATTATTTTTCACTTTAGGATTTAAACGAAAGTAATTCATTTATTCTAGTATTGACAATTTCATAAGCCAGTCCTTGAGGATGATACCTGGAATACTATAAAAGTCGTAGTGACTCTTTCTCTAGTTTTTCTTGACCAGAGTTGCTACGTAAAAAGGCTAAGTATTTTGGTACAATAGAGAAGTTCAGTCATAACTCTCTTCCATAGGCCCAACAACCCCCATATCCATTAGAATTTGGCCCACCTTAAGGCCCTTAAATGTCACAGACCCAACCCTCTTTAAGCCTATCGAGAGAGGCTTCTAGGCTCCACAAGTCGAACCACCACTCTCCTTGTCAATCTCAACCTAGTAAACCTTGGGCCCACTCATTTTCCCACTTAACCTATTTCCATCATCTGGAAGAGAATGTCTTTCTTCAACGAGCACCTTCCCTCTCCCATTTTTTTCTACAACTACCCATGTATTCCCAGTCATACCCACAATATGCAAGTCAGAGTCAACACCCCCCTCCCATACTCTGACTTCACCACTAAAACACGCTACTTCATCCTCTATAGCTTGTGTTTGCACCTTCGTAAGCCCAACACTTTTCCCCATGCATGAATCCACCTGTCCTTCATCTCTAACCTTTAACCGCTCCTTCTCGTGCATCAACACCACCATCGTCACCCATGGTGGCATTTTCCACCACAATTGGATTTCAAAACAAGAAGTACCTACCACCAACTATAAAGTTCCAGGAAGGTCTTTTCCCTCAGACTTTACTAAGAACTTAGCCCACTACAACTGCACAAAGTTAGTTGTGTCATCGTTCATGACAATGAACCCTCCACAATTATCTTCCAGCTTCCTGAACACCTCCTGACTCCAAAAGTGTAACAGCAAGCCCACTAGCCTCACCTAACATTGATTAGCTTGAACCCCGACCCTAAAACATCCTACCTTAAGTCTCCGTTTCTCTAAAGAAAACGCTTTGTCCTTAAAGCGTTGAACCCCCATTCTCAATACCCTCTCTACTTTCTCTATATCTACAAACTCTACCAAAAAAAACTTACTGCCCAAATGCAAAAAGATCACTCTTCTCTTCAAATTCCAAATGAGCACTCCTCATCTCCTTAACATAGCCAAATCCAGAACCGAAGCTACCTCTTCTCCCCACCTTCCTACCAGACAGTGCCCTAGTTGCTTATCTCAACTCCTCTAGTTTTTGTTCCCAAGTTAAAGCCACACTGAGTCTTCTAATTTTCCAACTTTCGTCTTTGCCACCTCAACAAAGGTCATTCTTTCCTCCTCTACCTCAACCTGTTCTTTACCACTCTTGTCTGCTCTAACTCTACCAAGGCCACAACCCTTCTTGGCTTCATTAGGGGTTACAACACCAATCAAATGCAGCTTTTCCGCTAACTTAACCCAACCTCTTAGGATCTCTCTTCCCTTCGGAAAGACTAAACAAAACCTCTTTGCTTTCACATCTCGAATGGAGCAAAGAATGAACCTTTTCACCTTTTTAAAGCGTCTCTCCAATCTAAAACTATTTTCCTCCTCTACCCAGCTCTTTGCACCTCTCTCAGACCTTTCCTCCCTACAACATGCTTCCACCCTCTCTAGTAAGCATCTCAAATTGGACTCACCAAACCTATTACACAAGGAGAATCATCGACTTCTCTCTAAGATAATACCATGTAACTTCTCACCAACCTCATCAACCGAAATCTCAAAAGACTTCGACTCCACAGCAAACTAGCACTTACCACCCTCAACCCTCATGGTAGTTCTGCAAGTTTAGCATGCACAAAGATATAGAATTATGAAAACACTCAACTAGTGAAGAGAATGGGAAGTGGGGGGGCTTGGTTAGAACAAGCCCAAAAAGGGGTTCATTGCCATCCTAACCAGGGTTTGTTGTAGAAGTCAAACAACTTATTTCCAACTGGGTTGATTTCCTAGTCACATCTAACATATATAACCCTTCGTTTTCATTTGAACTATCACCTCTACAAAGTAAAATGATTCCATGCACATACATTGTTCCCATGTGGTTCATTGTAATTGCTTTCTTGAAAAGGCAACACCCAATTCTACTTTCTGTAAGCTAAAAAAGTCTAACTATTAAAAAAAAAAAAATTAATTCCAAAGAAGTTCACAACAAATAAGACATAAATATTTATTTACGATAACTAAATCTTCTAAAATAAAAGTTCACCATTCCTTGCATGCATAATGCCTTTGGACTTCCAACATCTCCGCAACTTTTTAAGAATAAAGCAACTTGACTTCTAGCTTCAAACCATGGGCTAGTGAGGAATTTTCTAATGAGATGTATCGCATGATTTTTCTCTTTTTTGATGCCTCATGTAATTCTTTATAACTACAAATTTAGATCTGATAATTAATCTTTATTTTTAATATAGTTATATATCTATATACAAATACAAAAAATTTAGAGGCTTGATGCACACCTTTTTTATGACATTAAAGAAGTCTGTTGATGATGTTTTTGCAACGCAAATCATAATGTCAACCAATATTTCAATTGGAAGACACTGAAGATTATGACACACGTGAGGATTCTTCATTTCCCAAAACGTAGAGAGTTGGCCTGGTGAAATTTCTATAATGGATCATGTTCAACTTCCTCACCTAACCTCAAGAAAAGAGAAGTGGGTAAGACGACTAACTCCGAAGAAGGCAATTTAAAGGCGATAAAGCGCATGAATGAGGTCACTATGATCGAATATGTGATGGTTCATGCATCCGCTTAAATTTAAATTTATTTAATGATTAATAATATTTAAAACAACAATAAATATCAAAATTGTTTAATATGGATAAACAATTATTATAACTAAAAAAGATTTAATCTGAAATTCAAAAGTCATTTTCTGTATTAATCCTTTTTTTTATCTTATTATATTTCTTATATTAAAAACATAAATCATTATATATTTTTTCAAAAAAGAGGATTATTATTCAATCCAAGTTGTTTTATCAAGAGATTAAAATTATTGTAATTAAATTATGATAATTTTTCTAAAGAGTAGCTTGTCCTTGAAAAAAAAAAAGTATTCAAATACTTTGAATGAATATATTATTAGTATATGAATTTAATACATATTAAAAAACAATTTTTGTTTAAAAATTGGATTAAAAAAAATTAATTCAAACCAATTTTTTGTATTTATTTGATTTTAATTTAAATGGAATAAATTAAGAATGAAAAATAAAATTATGATAAATTTTTAAAAGAGAATCATTATCTAGATGAACTTCTTAACATTTTATAATTAAGTTTGTAAAAAGAATCATTATCTTAAGGAAGTTTTTTTTTAATAAAAAAATAATGAAAATTTCTATAAAAGAGAAATATTATCTAAACTGCAAACATTATACTAATTATTGAATAAATTAAGAATGAAAACTAAAATCATAATAAGCTTTTACAAGAGAATCATTATTTAGATCAACTTTTAAATATTATATAATAGGGGGATATCCTTGTTGCCACGTGTTTAAGGTGGCCCTACAGAGGTCTCCACAAGCTTCCTAAGGGTGGCCAAAAAGATGTGAAAAAAAGGACCCAAAAATAAGGGTCTACAAATACATTTGAATAACTTTTGATTGAAAATATTCCTTTGACAATTTGTTCATAAATATTTAGTTATTTGCATAATCTCGAAATTTATTATAAAATTCTTGAATTCTTTTTAAAAAAAATTAAGGCTTTTTTAATAAAGTTATTGAAATTTTTAGTGAATTTTCTTACTATTTTTCTATATTTGTTGAAAGTGACAATTTTTTATATAATCTAAAGCTTTTTTTATTTTATGTTTTTTTTAATGATTTTCTTGTTTAATTTGATATATTCTCATAATCAATATTTAAAATTATTTAAATTTTTGAATAATAATAAGTACCACTAATTATACTACAGTTTATATAAACAGTGAATGTTTGTTCAATGTTCTCCTAATCACATTTTGACGATAAAAAATCATAATTAAACAACTAATGATTTAAAATTAAAAATAGTTGTCAAATAAGACCTCAAATACTATTATAATATATTAATTTTAATAAATCATATTATCACAATCTATTCAAATCATATTATTATAATTTTATAGATATAATATTCACACTTAGTGGTCCAATTAAAATAAAAAAATAAAAACTATATGGATATGGTCTAGTACTCTCTTGAAAGTGAAAAATGTGTACTAAATGAATGATATGACATAGTTATTGTATATAGTTTTGCATGGAACTTTCAATTTAATTTAGTTTATTGTGGATTTTTCGGATGGAAAATAGTGGATCAAATCAATCTAGCTTTATTTTATATTTAGAAAACTAAAATTGTAAAAAAAAAAAAATAAAAAAAAAAAATTGATAATTCATGGTTCAAATCATTTGGTTTATTATACACCTCAACTTACTTAAAAGCCATATGCTTATAAAGACATATATAGTACCTATTCTTCGGTTCATATCTTCAATATAATGTCTTATACTCTTTAGCAACCATAGATTACTTATGGGTCTCGATACAATCAAACACCACTAACTTCTTTTAAAGTTTGAAGTAATTTTAAGGGTCTAAAGTGATTTTATTCTATTTGTATGCCTTTGAAGTTGTGTAATCCAAATTAGACTATCATAATGTTACTCTGAAGCTAATAATTCTCATGGAAATTCATGGATTTAGATGAGTATTATTTGGAACAAAATTATAAATGTATAACTCATTAACATAAATCATAATGACGTAATTCAATTTTGCCTCAGCTTTGACCAATTTAATTTCAAAAATTAGAAACTTGAGCCGGGTATTTTGTGTCACAAAAGGAATATGGGCCAAGCGTTTGGTCTCACACAAGGAAAGTGGGTGCCGGAAATAAAGCGCATGCTTGGGGATCTCTTTGAAATCAGTTTTAAAATATTTTTTAGGTATTTAAGGGAATAAAATTTTGTTTTTAATCTCAAATAAATCTTGTCTACTCATTTTTCATGTAGTTTATAATTTTTTTTTATATATATTTTCAATTATTACTTAAAATATCCTATAAAAAAACTATTGCAATCTACCCAAATTTATTCTTAAAAAGTAACTTAATTTAAGAGCAAATTTTTGATAAACTAATTTCAATTATTTTTTACAAATTATCAATTTAAAATATAGAAAATAGGAAAAAAAAAAAGTGCATAAATGCTTTTGCAAAGAATAAAATAAGTTGAAAACTTATGTTCTCAAAAATTAAAAAACAGAAAAACAGATTTTTACAATAAAAATATATTTGAATTATTTTTAATTACTTTTAGTTATTTTTTTACGGTTATTTTTAAAATTAACGAGACAAATATGAAAGATAATTTAAAGTAAAACATCACATAGAAATTTAAAAAAAAAAAACATTTTAAAAACTTGTAAAAAAGTTGAAAACATTTTAAATCCTCATATAAACTTTTATTATAGAAAACATCATAAGGTAATTTTGTTCAAAAACGTTAATATATCAAATGTATGGATTTTATTATTTTAAAATTTGGTATTATTTTATTATATCTTGATAGATTTCAATGAATCAAATTTCACCTCATAAGTCAATGGTGGAGACCATGTATTAGGTATGATACCAAACTGACATCACACAGTTTCTAAATTTGTAATAAGAAAAGTTGGTTAAAATGCTTTTTCTTAAATCTAGAAAAGCAGAGCCCTTGTCCTCCACACAAGAAAGAAAGATGAAATGAAAACTCAAACGCATTTTAATGTCTCTTTTGAACTTATATGATAAATAACTTTTCTATTTTACCCAAATTTAAATAAATAAAATTCTTGGATTTTGCCTCTTACCAAAATTAGGAACACCAGCAAGAGAAAAAAATTTAAAAAAAGGAAAAAAAAAAAAAAAAAAAACCATTTGAACGCAACATAAGTTGGATTTACCCTTGACTGTTTAGTAAAAACAAGGGATGGGTGGAGTAAAAACCAAAAGAGACATGGTCAAAGCGCCAAAAAGAAATAGAAAAAACCAGAAGAAAATTGGTGATGTTTGAATCCTCCCAATTTATCCATCATCTCCTACAAACACTCCCCAACTTTATCTTATTCTCCACTCCCTCTCCTCCCCTCCCCTCCTCCCCTCCCCTCCATGGATGCATACATTCTAATTCCCCCTTCATGCTTTTCTTGCCTCTCTTTCTTTCTTTAATTTTCAGTTTTTCAAGGTTTTTTTTTTTCATTCCCAAATTCCAATCATCCCATCAGTATATAAGAAAAAATTAGAAAGGAAAATAGTATTATAATGCTCACAGATCCCAATCTGCCATCTCTCTCATCTGTGTGAATAAACCATATTTTGGGAATTGGTTGTATTGATTTTTGTATGTCATTGTGGTAGAGAAAGTAGGAAGATGTCTGGTGGAGTACTGAGAGGGAAGAGAGAGGTGGTGGGGCGGTTGTTGATGGTGGGTAGGTGTAACCACCGGTTCATGCAGAATTCGCCCATCTCGACCCGGTTCGCGAACTGCCTGCATATGGGTTCCCACCGCCGGCGGGAGTCGCTGATCGGAGTTCAGGAGAGGTACAAGTGGGACCACGGCGGCTCCGACGGTTTCCAGACGCGGAAGATTAGGGCGGAAGCCAATTGCCCTAGATGCTCAAAAGTCATGGATCTCCTCTTCTCTAATCGCCACTTTCCATCCAATTTCTCCCCTGCCGTTCCCACTGATAGTTCCAATTCCAAGGGAAGTGGCGGGAGTTATCAGGCGGTTAATCTCTGCCCTAATTGCAAATCCGCTTACTATTTCAGGCCCTACAAGATTGCCCCACTTCAGGGGAGTTTCGTGGAGATTGGTAGGTCCGATTACAACAATACAAATACGAATCATCACAAAGGAAAGGATAGCGAGAAGAAGAGCAGCAAAAACGGTGGTGTTGATGAGGAAGACTATGGGAGCAGGCTCAGGATGTCGTTTTGGGAGACTTTGAGGTCATATGGAGGCGACCCGCCGGAGAATTGGCCACCTCCGCCGCCTCCACCGTCGGGAAATGGGCTGGCAGTGCATACACCGCCTGGGCCGCCGTTTGCCCCTGGAGTTAATGTGATTCGGGCGGCCGGACCTGGTGTAGGGGGTAATGGTGGTGGTGGTGGAGGAAATGGGTCATTTGGGGAGAGGAATGGGTGGGGTGGGTCGAATTTGGGGAAGGATTTGCCGACGCCGAAGGAGATCTGCAAGGGACTTGACAAGTTTGTCATTGGGCAGGAAAGAGCCAAAAAGGTTTAAGAGTTATGCAATTACTACTGTCAATTTTGATGCCCCACCAATTTGTGCATATGATTTAGTTAGATTTCATTCCATTTTCTGACTTTTTGGTGGTTCTTAGGGAACTTAATGCTCCTCTCATCGGTTTTTCCCGCTTTACAATCATTTTGAACTCTGCTATTGGGGTCATACTGAATTATGCTAAAGATTTTGTGCATTTAACAAATCTTGCCATTGTCATTATATATTGGGTTGTTATATATCTTTTTGCTCATCATATACATTTTGTAGTGGTTCTTATAACTCATGTCTGGAATCTTGTAGCTCATACCAATTTCACATCTTCTTTTGGGCTTTTTGATAGGTGTGTTTTTGGAAGGCCTGCTAACCATCTTTGTTTCAGTCCCTTAACTTTTAAATGCTCCTAGGTTTCTTGACTGAACTACCTTGTTATAATGGTTTTCTATGGTATATGCACGTGGACATGAGTGTTGTGATAAGAGAGACATTGGTTGCCGGACAAGTTAAACTCCATGAAAATATAGATACAGGGAAACAAGTATATGTGTGTATATTTGTGAATTTGTAGCCTATCAAAAAAAAAAAGTATATTTGTGAATTTGTTATAACATATACATTGGTATGTGTTTTTATGTGTATCTGGAACAGTAGAAGAACCATAGGGAGTTAAATAATGAAGTGATAAATTCTAATAGTTTTCTGGGATAGAGGTCTACATTGTTGAAATAGGTAAATGGGGATGCTCTTTTAAGCGTTCAAACTGGTGTCAGACATGGGAGGTGGGCCATTTTTGTTGGGGTCTTAACATGTTTCAGACAAAAGAAGCATAATTTTCATATCAACTAGTTACTAGTGTGCAATATGCTAATTTGAGAATGAGAGAAGTATCCTATATGTGGAAGACCATTTTTGAGCATATCTTGGATCTGTAGTAAGCCTTGTGTTGGGGTTGGTTTATCTTTTTGTTGTAGGTGCTATCTGTGGCTGTATATAATCACTACAAAAGGATATATCACGGCTCCTTGCAGAAAGGGTTAGTTCTTAATGGGATTTCTTTCATCTTATTTTTTTTACCTCACTATCATATAAGAAGGCTCTGTGCTAATATTTCTCTTGTTGCTAAAAAAGAAATACATATGTAACAGTTGGGAAATTTTGTTGTAACCTTTTCAAGCTGCAGGCTTTTGCTCCTTGGATAAAACTAAACTTGTGCATTTGACTACTAGGTCAGGAGCAGAATCAGGTACATCAGAGGTTGATGATGATTCTGTGGAGCTGGAAAAGAGCAATGTTCTCTTGATGGGTCCAACTGGCTCAGGTATAGGCGCTATTTTATGATTTGAGTTTAGTTGTGGTATAAGTTGAACACTGGCAGCTTCAGATCTGAAGATATCTATTACATTATTTTTTAGCGTGACAAGAGGCTGCTGAATTTAGACCACCATTCTAATGCACATTACCTTGAAACAGGAAAAACATTACTTGCAAAAACACTTGCTCGTTTTGTGAATGTGCCCTTTGTCATTGCTGATGCAACAACCCTTACACAGGTGAGTGTTACTTTATTTTTCACTTATTATTGAAATTGTACAAAATTTATATATTTTTAATATCTGTTTGCATGCCAATTTTTGTATGTTAACTTTTAACATCCAAATCAAGGTTTAATTCCATTAGCTTTTAATGGGCATATTGGTAATGGGTGTTCTTAAGTTCTTAACCTATCTGGTATCTTTCACTAAAAAAGCGCATCCCAATGTTGAAGGAAAAACTTGCCAATGCCACACTACATGGTATTCACTTGCTCTTTTGATCATTAATGTTTAATTTTGTAAAACTAAAACAACAGGAGTATTATTCCTCATTATTCTTAAGCTCATACTCTTTGTGGTTCCCTTTGTATGCTACCTGTGTACATGGGTGCACCCCCCCTCTCGCCCCCTTTTTATTTTTTGGCTTGGCACTGATTAATATGCCTTTATGTGCCTATCAAAAAAGAAAAAAAAAATTCATCATTATTCTTTGCTTTCCTTAGTAGCCATGGCTGCTATTTTCTGGCTTCAGACATTTCATTTTCTTCTGTCTTATGGTTTGTTGTTGCATTGAAGGAGGTGAATGCTGTTTCTTTTGCAGGCTGGTTATGTTGGAGAAGATGTTGAGTCAATATTATATAAATTGCTTACGGTATGATTATTTTTTTTAGAATCTTGTCCACCATGTTTTGCATGTGAATACTTGCTACTTTGAAGTTTTTTCTCTTATATTTTGAACTACGTAGGTTGGATATGCAGAGTTCTCATAGTTTTGTGTATGTTGTGGGTGGGATTTCCATTTGATGATCTGCAATAGTTAAACATTGTTGCCTATTCTACTGATAGAAAGGAAGGCTGCCCAAAGTAATGCTTCTATCTGCAACATAGATAATTCCCTTGGACAGAATTACTTTTACTGCAGATATTTGCAACCCTTCAAGAGTGATTGTCTGGACCTCTTGCAAACTTCACATCATCTCTTTAGCTGCATTTTTCTTGTGTCGATTAATCCCATTTGTTTCAATTACTTGATATGTGGAATTATATGTTCTTCACTTACAGGTTTTTTCTTTATAAATTCGATCAGTTTATCTTGCTATTTGTTTAGTTAGAAATTAATTTAGTGAGGATAGATTTTTAGACTCTTTTGTCTTTCTTAGAAGTCCCTTGATGCTATATTGTTAAAATAGGATGCATTTTGATCCATAGGAAGGGGATATCTTTTGGGGTTACTTCTGGTGAATCTAGTGGTGGATCTAGAATGGGGAGATATACAATGCATTGGAGAGCCTTTATATTAGGGTTACTTCTGGTAAATGTGGTGGGAGTTCTAATATAATATCATGCAATATTATATTAGAGTTGCTCATTTCAAAATTTTGAGCTGAATGGAGTCAAGGAGCCTCTTCGCTTGCACCTTCCTGGATTGAGTACAACTGTTCCTGTAGTTGTATCCCAGAATTTGTTCTTCACTACATTGGTTTCAATAATGTGAACAAATTGTATTCCTTGTATTTATTTTTTTTGTTTGCTATTTTACTAAGTTTGCTTGTTCAGTTTATCACAAAACTCATGCATGCATGCTTTTAAATTTGGCTTATAGGTTGCTGAGTTCAATGTACAAGCAGCTCAACAAGGGATGGTCTATATCGATGAAGTTGACAAGATAACTAAAAAGGTTCCACAGTTTTCCAGCTTATTTATTTATTTTTATTTAAATTTAGGTGTCTTTGTAAAACCAAAAGTGCGCTTAAATGTGGAAACCTTTTGCAGGCTGAGAGCTTAAACCTTAGCAGAGATGTTTCTGGTGAGGGTGTTCAGCAAGCATTACTGAAAATGCTGGAAGGAACTGTGAGTGGATCAGTTTTCCATTCTTCAGTGTTTTATCTATTTCTATGTCATCAAACTTTTATGACTTATTTTAGAATGATTGCTGGTTGTGGTAATTCTACTCTATGCTTTCCTTTCTGGAACATGTAGAATCATGAAAACATAAAGTCACTGTTTATTTTATCCCTTTTAGTGAATGTGAGGTATTTAATTTTCTGAAACTAGCTACCTCCAAAACAGTTAATAGCTTGATTGGATGCTACCTTGCAGGAGAAAGTTGAATAGATGTTAGGAAAATACAAACAGATTGATGTGAAGGCATGCAAATGTGTCTTGTAGGACTTGAAATGGTCAGGGTATAAGATTTTGAGAGGGATTAAGCGAAAGGTTTTCTTTTTCCTTTTTTGAACTCAAGTTGGGTGGTTGTGGGAGGCATGGGGAGATAGGGGGAATTTGTACAGATTTTGGATTCTAGATCTGAGGAAATTATTTAATTGACAAGTGGATAAGAAGAGTTGTTAGCTAGAGAAGAGCTGGTAGATAAAGTGATAATTCAATGGAGAAGTGAAGGGCCTATCAAAGGGAAAAAATGGATCAAAGAGGAGGACTAGGTGATTCTAGTCTCATGAAGAATGGTGAACAGGAGGATGTGGAACCATGTCAGTCAGCTTGACTAAGGGGAGATTTATTAAAGGATCAGTTGTCATCTCAGTATATAAAATAATAAAAAGACAATTCAGGTTATAAATATTTATATGCTTAAATGGATTATCTTGCTTTTGAAATTAGCCATGCCTGTTATATAACTATTAGGATCATCGTTTGTTGGTGTCCTGAACGTATAATGTTTTTGTCTTCTCCAGATAGTGAATGTTCCTGAGAAGGGAGCGAGGAAGCATCCTCGGGGTGATAATATTCAGGTATAGCAGCTCTGAATATGTCTTCTTGTGCTCCTTTGGATTTATTATCTTATTTACAAGTTTTTAGTGTGATTTATAATCATTTTATTGATATGCATGTTTAGAACCATTTCATTGACAAAATTTTACATCTTTATGGCAGTATTTTGTTGTCATTGAGTCCTAAATTTGCATTTATAACATTCTGTATGAATTGGATTCTGTGTTTATGAAAGTAATTGTATTTGTTTTTGAGTTCTGAATATGCCCATTTTTAAGCTATAGTTTTTTTATTTATTAATTTAAGTGGAAGTTTCTGGTTGTATTACATAATTGTTGTTAGCAGTAGATTTCTTGGTTATGTGGTTTTAGACATGGGATTTTGTTTAAAGCCTTATTTATGCTAGGGTCTAGATGTTGGGGATTTCAGCTTTCAGCCTTGGTCATTGATTAATATGTTTATTTTTATTTTTATGAAAGTGTTAAATCACTGGAAATTTACTATGTAATTTTTTTTTTCATATGTGAATACACTAACTAGATCAAAGAAATCAATATTTTTTATATCATTACTTGGTGACAAAGTACAAGATTTAGAAACATGTCTGTACGATCAATATTGTTCTATCCTGTAGAAAGAATGCACAGATATATAAATCGAGTTTTGGAATTTAGGTCATTACCAACCAAGGAAAAGAATTGAGAATTTTTTGTGTTTTCTAATGACACAAGAATGAATTGGAGAAATTCCATTGCCTGGACCGCAATGTACTTGTGACAATATTGATATTTGGTCAATATGCATACTTGTTAAGTGCTGAATGAGGAAAAAGATGCTAGGGGTGTCCTTTATACTAGCAAGAAATTTAGATATGTACATTGGAGGTCCTGACCAGTGAAAAAAAGAACTATTAGTCTGTCAAACTTCAACTGATGATAAAAACTTAAAACCTTTTTTTTTTTTTTTTTTTGTGGATTTAGGGAAAATTTGCCATTTAATAAAAGCTCTTTCTGATCTAGATATTGCTTGGATATGCACAGCATTCAAGTGATTTCACTTGGTTGCATTCGAATGATGTTATTTTACATGAAAGATGAATCATTAGCAAGTGAACTGAAAATGATAGTCTTTTAAGTATAGTCTCAAATTCAGGTGCAAATTTTCCATTCACAAGTGTCATGGAGAATGTGTAGCTTTGAATTCTTGAGATATTTGTGGAATGATGTGTCTCTAATTTGTAGATCTTTCTGCGGGCACGTGCTTGCTGATGTTTGTTGGCATACCAGTACAACTTTTCTGCAGTTGATTGCAGTTCAAATGTTCTTTTCAGTTTTCTTGTTTTAGTTTCATTTTCACCTTGTTCCTCTAGTGTTTGATTCAGCTAATGTATCAATAACATTATATTTGGTTTGAGTAGTTTACTGAGAACAAATGTATGAATTTTCCTTCATCTGATTACTATCAATTCTACATCATTATTTCATGATAGCTGTTGCTTTGCTAATTTCATCCTAATAATTACATTTTAATGAACTGCAGATAGATACAAAAGATATCCTTTTTATATGTGGTGGAGCATTTGTTGATTTAGAAAAGACCATTTCAGATAGGTATGCACTTTTAATAACATGGTTCCCTGGTAAAATCTTTGATCAAATGCCTTTTGTGTGTTTGTACGTGTGTGTGTGTGTGTGTGTGTGTGTGTGTGTGTGAGAGAGAGAGAGAGAGAGAGAGAGAGGTAATATATTTGAATAATATGGCCTAAACTTTGGAACCCTACATGGTTTTTTTACCAGACGGCAAGATTCTTCAATTGGTTTTGGAGCACCTGTTCGTGCTAATATGAGAACTGGTGGGTTAACCAATGCTGTGGTGACATCATCCTTACTAGAATCGGTGAGGATAACTAACCTTCAGATTTATAGAAACTGGAATTTAGAACTTACACATTTTCTTTGTTGATAGTCCACCTTGGCCAGACCAACAATGAAACTAGTTATTTAGTTTTTCGTTTTAGACAAAAATATATTGGAGAACAAAAAATTAAGTGCCTAGGAGAGAGGGAGTCCTTAATAAAACACCCATATATTAAGCTTTTTGCTTGCTGCCACCCCTCCCCACTCTCCACCCTCTATCCTGGTTCTTTTACAATTTTTCTCTTTGCATTCAGGTTGAAAGTAGTGATCTTATTGCATATGGCCTCATACCAGAGTTTATTGGACGCTTTCCTATTCTAGTTAGTTTGTCAGCTCTGACTGAGGATCAACTTGTTAAGGTAAATTAACTTCTTTATTGTGTATACAGGCTTGTCATTTTTGGTTGTGTTTGCCTATCTATCTGTCTAAGGGAGATGTTTCTGAAAATTATTCCTTTCTACATTTTGCACGACTGTCATTGCTTGATTTACTCACTTGCAAGTCATTGGCACTCAATCTCCTTATTGTTGTATGATTGTATCTTTGAATTTGAGTTTTTACATGGCTTCGGATAATTACTAACTGCTACATAGATGTGGGCAAGAGAAACTTGAAACTAGAATTTTCAATATTCTTAATTTTATACTGTATCCTCTTCATTTGTGAAGTAGCTTATGTACTTGCTTTGGTTTCATTTTGTTCAACAGGTTCTCACAGACCCAAAAAATGCTCTTGGTAAGCAGTACAAGAAATTGTTTAGCATGAACAATGTAAGCATCTGGCCATGTATCTCTTAGGCGAGCTTTCAGTTTCAAATGAATTTGCATTAGGCCTCCATGTTGTTCTTCAACCTTCTCATGTTATTGCAGGTAAAGCTACATTTTACAGAGAAAGCACTCAGACAGATCGCAAAGAAGGCAATGGTCAAGAATACTGGTGCTAGGGGTTTAAGAGCCCTACTAGAGAGCATTCTAACTGAAGCTATGTATGAGGTATGCATGGCCTAATGGTCATTTTTCTAAAATTTGGGTACAATGAAATGTGAACCAGGCATGTTCTTGTTTTATGATGTATCATGGAAGCATTTCTGTGCATGTATTTTCAGATTCCTGATGTTAAGACAGGAAAGGATAGAGTAGATGCTGTTGTGGTTGATGAAGAGGCAGTGGGTTCAGTAAATGCCCCTGGACGTGGAGGGAAAATCCTTCGTGGAGATGGTGCATTGGATTGTTACCTTGCTGAAACCAAGTTGAAAGATCCAGTGGTAAGTTCAGACATATCCATAGTTAAAAACTTGAAGTACACAGTATGATACAGAGATGAAAAACTATACTCATCACCTTTCCTATGATACATATGCAATGTATGATAAGATCGCTGATACAACTATACAACTATACGAGTACCTTTGACTGTTTTTAATAACTTAATAAAAATCAAATTTGAAAAAGTTGTTTCTAAAAAAATTATTAGATTAAATGTTATAAAATGACCTTCAAAGTTAGAAGTAGATGATAAAAGAAAAAGGAAGAAGTAAGCATGAGTTTTGTAGGGAACACATGAAAGATTGGGACTTAAAGTAAATCTATTCTTGTGCTTAGTATTGGGGATTGTTTGAAAGATTTGAATGTTAAGCTTGAATATGAATGGAAAGTTTTTGTTTAGTACAAGTTTTTCTATTTCAAATTCGTTTGCATGCTTTTTTTTTTTTTTTTTTTTTTTTTTTTTTTTTTTGAGATTTTGAAAATTTAGAAATTTGAAGATGACACACCATAGTTTTAAAATGCTGTAAGGCACATCTAAGAGCAAAAGTCTGTTACAGCCTAGGTGCAATACACAACAAAAGGTGCACGTCTGAGTGAATTGAAATACAACTTGTGATGCATATCAATTTTATAAAACATGATCGAAAAGCTAATCCAATCAATATAAAATTTAAGATTCCAAACATCTAAAAGAAATGGTCAACAACAAAGTAATGAAATTATGTAAATTTCAATATTCAACTAGAAATTTCAAGAATAAAATTGTTTAAAAAGGAAAAGTAAAGTAGGCAAAACATACTCCATCAACAAGGTGCATGTCTCAAAAATTCTTTTGTATGTAATTTGTGGAGTTGGGCTAGGATATATATTGGAGAGGAGTCTCATTCCCTCTTAGGTTTTTTGGAGTGGCTGGCGACCACTTAGGGGTTGGTGAGGCAGCTCTGTTTCTTTTTGTTTCTTGTCTGTGGCTACTGTGTATACCCCCTGTATACTTTGTGGCTTTTTGGCCCTTTTAATATATCTGTGTTTATCTATCAAAAAAATAAATAAATAAACAAGGTGCATGTCTTAGTAAGCAAGACACTATCACTAGGGAGTGGTTGCCCCTTGGGGCTAGCGCACCTTTTAAAACTGTGTGAGACACTTGACACATGTTGATGCATACATGTATATTTGACTAATCGAAACTTGGTACTAATAATCATAGTTAAGAATTCTATCAACTTGTTTTGTTGATATTATCATGAACCTATGCATTAAAATGTCACATACTCATGTGAAGTTGAATTTGTTAAAAATCTAGTCTTCAATGTTTTCTTATCTATGATATAGGTGAATGCCTTTGTTTTAAGTCCTTTTGATCTTGCCATCACTCATGAAATTAGATATGATACTCACCTTTACTTCATTTTCCCAATATGTATGTCTACGTGTATATTACATTCACATTTGTTTCTATTTATTTTTTCATTATGTCTAAGAACACGATATATGAAGATGATACTATACAAGATATACAACATGATTTACAAGTTAACAGTTATAGATATACCTTTGGTGATCAAGTCCATACCTTTGCGTGCATTCATATCTCTGAATTGTGTTGTATGACCCACTTCCATTGAACAATCATCAAATTGCATGTCCATTTAGGGAGAGATCCACCCATGGGCCGTAGGGGGTAATGCATAATTTATGTAAGACAAACTAATGGCCTTTTTGTAATCAAGTGTGTGTGGAAGGCTTCCTAGTACATGATATTAAGAGCACTCTATGAGAGCTCCCTATCTATTTTATGTCTCTATTTGCGATTCCTAAAAAAGTAAGTATCAAATTGGAGAGAATTCAAAGGGACTTCCATGGGGAGACTCGGAAGGGAGGAGAAAGATCCACTTGGTAAACTAGGTGGATGTTTGTAGGGATAAGAAGCATGGAGGGTTAGGGCTAAGATGTTTGGAGGCTCTTAATCAAGCCTTGCTAGGCAAATGGTTATGGAGATTTCCCCTTGAGAGGGAGAGTTTATGGAGGAAAATCATTCTTGGAAAATTTGGGGAGATGGAGGGGGGTTGGATTACTAGAGGGGTGAGAGAGTCTTATGCAATAAGCCTTTGGAAAGATATTAGAAAAGGTTGGGAAGAGTTCAGTTTGAGAACTAATATCCGAATAGGAAATGGTAGACGCACAAGATTTTGGTGGGACAGTTGGGATGGGGAGTCTAAGTTGAAAGATGTTTACCCTACTCTTTTCAGGATAACATCCCATAAAAATGCTATAGTCGTAGACTTATGGGAAAGGGAAGGGGGCAGAGGTGGTCATTGGGAGATACAAGTTAGAAGACTCTTTCAAGATTGGGAGTTAGAAAAGGTGACCCATTTTTTGGAGCACATTTTTCCGTTAAAAGTGCAAGAAGGGGGGGACACTTTAATATGGAAAGATGATAGGAGGGAAAAATTTAGTGTCAAGTCATTTTATAATTCTCTAATGGCTGATAATAGTTTTATATTCTCAACCAAAGAGATTTGGAGATCCCGTGCTTCTCTTAGATCTAGCTTTTTTTTTTTTTTTTTGCTTGGGCAACTGTTTAGGGGAATATCTCAACTGTAGACACATTAATGAGGAGGGGATGGTCCATGGTTAACATATGTAGCCTTTGTAAAGTTAGTGAAGAATCAACTGCTCTCATTTTGATTCATTGTGATAAGACAAAAGAGTTTTGGACCTTGTTAGCAATCTTCGGTTTCAATTGGGTGTTCTCGGCTTCAGTGAGAAATCTTCTCTTAGAATGGAAACTTAAGGGGCTAGGGAAGAAGAGGAGTGATTTGGCGATTGGTTCTGATTTGCTTACTTTGGTGCATTTGGAGAGAGTGCAACCAAAAGACTTTCGAAGATGAAGAGTTGTCAAACCAAAGTTTGAAGGATCTCTTCTTTCTGTCACTTTTTGAGTGGTCCTAGGAGTCCTTGGCTTTGGAGAATCCCTCTCTTTTGAATTTCTTAGATGCTCTTTATGGTGATTAGCTTTGCACGTTTTAGGGTTTTTTGTCTTAATTGGTGATTGCTTTGGCTTTTTCTGTGTATACTGCCTGTATATGTAGGATGTACCTCCTCTTTTTGATGTTTCTTAATACATGCCTTGTTTGTCTATAAAAAAAAAAATGACATGATATTATGTTTATTTTCTTATCCCCTTCACAAGTCTCAAGTGCAGAGAAAATATAAGTGGTGATGGGTGGATCACAAATAACAAACCAACATTGCATCTTTTGGTTAAACACAGTTGATTCAGCGGACCCCCAGTGGTTGGGTTTGATGCTTTGTTGAGTTGAGTTATATGTATGTTTGTTTGTGTTTGTTGCAGGAGAGTGGTGGCGAGGCAGGGGATGGGGAATTGCAGGAAGCCGAGTCGGAGGTCTCATCAAGAGCCATGAGCATGTAACATTCCTACCTCAAGTCATTGATTTGCCATGTCCAAAATTGACCCTTCTGTTTTTTTAGTTGTAAAAATCACATTCATAATTCGGTGTAATTAATCCCCTTGTAAAACAGCATAGCTTCTGTTGTTTTAATCTCAATAGAAAAGTGGAAATAAAATTAAAAAGGTCAGGCATAGCATTGCTAAGTTTAGGAGCTCATTGTACAAAATATTCACCATTGAAGAGAAGGGGTTAAACTTTACACAGAGGTGAAGTAATTCATAAATAACATTTCTAATTTTTCCATAGTTCTTTTATATGTTTGGCTTGTTGTGATGGTGTATCAAGTTGGACGGCTAAATCCATCTCTGTACATTTTGCGCGTTCTTGAACAAGTGAAAGAAGGCACTAGTATAGCTACTTGTTATATCCGTGCAGTCTTCTTAGGTGAACTACTTTGAAGTTGTTCCTTATAATTCTTCACTCCTACATGGCTGTAGATTGTCAAGGCTGTTTTGTAGGACTTTTGATAAGAGTACGGTAAGTTTAAAAATTATTCTTAAATTACAGTAGTAGAAAAAATAATTTCAAATTTACGGCAGTTTTTGCCAGGTAAGAGAGGGGGAATTGTTTTCACAAAAAAAAACTAACCCAAAATATCGTCTCTTGAAGAGATGATTTCCCTTAAAAAAATTTCAAGAGACGATTTCCACAAATATATATATATATATATATATATATATATATATATATATAAATTCTCATTTTAAAAATTAAAATAAATAAATAAATAAAATAAAGTGGGAAATCGTCTCTTCAAATTCCCCGGGAGGGGGGGGTGGTGGAGTTGGAAATAGTTCAGAATACCCTGCAAATTGGGTCACCCAACAGGTCCGTGAAGAGGGAGAGCTCCCCACTAGGTCCAACCTCACCTCCTCTCCACTTCCTTCACTCTCCTGCAATCCTTTTCAGAGTCCCTCACCACCACCACCACCACCCTGCCACCACCCTCCTCTCCCATACTCTTCCAAAACCCACAAACAAAATTCGAAACCTCACTCTTCCCCGACTGTTGACAAGTAGAGGCAACTCTAAGGGAGCGAGTTTTGTAGAAGGAGAAGGATCAGCAAAAGGATCAGCAGAAGGTTGAATAGCAGCTTTTTCAAAGTGTGTGTTATAAGCAAGGCAATGTTTTAAGTGGACATCGTCTCTTCAAGAGACAATTTTCGATTGTGAAATTTTTTTTTTTTTTTTTTGGTAAATTTTAAGAGAAATCATCTCTTGAAGAGACGATTTGGGTTAGTTTTTTTTTGTGGAAAGAGTCTTTTGAAAAGACTATTTCCAAGTTCATAATTCCCCCTCTCTCTTACCTGTCAAAATATGTCTTAGATTTGGAATTATTTTTCTTATTACCATAATTATTTTTCCTATTACCATAATTTAAGAATAACTTTTTAAACATACCTTACTCTTATCAAAAGTCCCTGTTTTTTATATCCATGTACTGTTTTGTATGCCCCCATACATAGGCCCCTTTTTTATTTGGACTGTTTATATATTTGTTGTTTGTATGTTTGGAAAAATATTCATGTTGAATGAGTTGTAATAATTATTCTAGTTTTATTTACCTATTTCTTTATAAACCTTAATCATTTAAATGCTGAGAATCTTGAGAGTCAAATAGACAACCATAGACATACATTATTAGAGTTGATCCCCGACCAACGTTATTAGTCTTGACCGATAAAAATATTATTAGAGCAGATCCTTGACGGTACCCGTCCCTTGAGACAAAACAACTAGTATTAAAGTGGATCCTTGGACCCGCCCTGGTATAGGATAGGATTGTGAGCAGATGTAGTGCTGTATAGAAGGTGACTATAATATTCAGGTGATTATAATATTTCATCGGGAGTTTTTTTTAATTAATGTAAAAGATTTTTAAAGGTGGTGGAATTTAATATGGGGAAGCATGTGATCATTACAGATAAATATAAAGATTAACTCAAGAAATAAAAATAAAAAAAGGAAAAAAGGTTTATTTATTATCTCAAAAACAAAAAAAGAAGAGTGAAAAAGAAAGAGAAGGCAGACAAAAGAGTTCGATGGAAAATGAAAGGGTATAAAGGAGGAAGGAAGAACATAGATGTATCGATATATAAAATAGAGGAAAAGGCATCGTCTATTTGGCCTGGGATTTGTTAACAAGGTCAAGTGCATCTGAATTGGTTGGGAGTGCTGGTATTGCTCCTTTCTGAGTTGTGCAAATTGCTCCACATGCATTAGCATATTTCAGTGCCTCCTTCAGTTTCCCCTCATCCTACATTTCACAGTTCATTTACATTACCCTCATCATCACAAGAATATAACTCAATTACTTTTTGGACATAATTTTATTGGGACTTTAAATATGGAAAACAGTTTTTTTGCTTATTCTTCTGAAAGTTGTTGATCTTTTCAATTATTGTTCTGTAAAAAAACAACTGAAAATATCTGAAATTTCTTTTTCTTTTTTAAAAAAGCAACTTGAATAAATTGCTGAAATTTGTTCTTAAAAAACAACTTATTCTCAGAAAATAAAATAAAATAAAATTGTGAAAAGTATTGTTATGTTAGGGAATAGTTTTTAATGGTGACAAGCATGTTTGATTTTTCAAAAAGAGAGAAAAATGGAAGGGAGGGAACCTGAAATATGGAAGGGTCTTTGGCAATGGAAACCAAAAGAGCACCCACAAAAGCATCACCAGCCCCTGTTGTGTCAACTGTTTGCACTGAGAAGCCTACCACTCTCCCTTTGAACCCCTGTTCATATGTACCATTTTTATTTTAGGACTATTAGGACTAACATAAAGATGATGAAGATAAGAATGAGTTGGTAACATATACCTTGGTGAAGTATCTGCATCCCTTCTCACCATCAGTGACCACAAGCAGCTTGAGGTTGTCATGCCACAGTGACAGCACCACGTCTTCCTTTTCTGCATCTCCTTGTGTCAAGAAACCCACCTCATCATCACTCACCTGTCATCATTTTCTCCATCAATCACATGTCAAAATTATCCCTTTTCACCCTACCCCACCCCCCAAACCACAACACACCCCTTCAGATCATTCAGATCTCAAAGGTTTTACTTGCCTCCTAGAATGAGTTTCTCCGGCTTCAATAATGGAATTGAAATAAGTGAAAAAATGTTAAAAAGAAAATTTTCTCAATTTTCTTGGAAAAAACCTGAAAAAAATGTATTCTCACCAATAATCAAATATTCCCCCCTCTTTTTTTCTTTTTTCTTTTTTTCTTTTAATTTTATATATATTTGATTTAAAAATTCAATAAAGAATAAACCTTTCATCAAACTATCTTATATTTATTTAAGTTAAAAAAGGTAGTTCTGGTCACGGTCATAATTTATAATTTAGAACAGTGAGAATGTTTTGACTTTTTGAGTTTTGATCCCAAATATTCTTCCTTTTTCTAATCTTCTTGTCACTTTCTTTCCGTAAACTCTCCGCAAACAAACATACCCTAAAATCCATGTTTCTTTTTCCAACAAACCCCACTACCTTAATAAAATCAGCGTGGTTCCAGATGCTCTTGATGCCATCAATGGCGGCCTGAGCTGACGGCCAGAGAGGCAACCGGACATTAGGGTCATACGACAGCAAGATCCCGGCCTCCTTAGCAGCTTTCATGGCTGCCATATGAGCCGATCTGCATGGCTCCGATATCAAGCTTATAGATCCGTAATGGAAGATCTTGGCCTGCTTGATCAGCCCCGTGTTCAGCTCAGATTCCGTCAACAGCATATCCGCGCTAGGGTTCCTGTAAAACATAAACTCCCTCTCCCCATTCTTCTTCAGCGTCACGAACGCCAGCGCCGTCCTCGCATGCGCATCGAAGCACACTCCCTCACTGTTCACCCCATTCTTCTTCAGTATGTCCACCAGCATGTGCCCAAACTCATCATCTCCCACCTGCAACACCAAACGACAAACTCACGTTTTCCATCACATCACCTCCAGATAAAAAAAATAAATAAATAAATAAAAATAAAAACAATACCAACCTTGCCGATAAAGGCGGAGTTACCCCCGAGCTTGGTGATGGCGCAGGCCACATTGGCCGGAGCGCCGCCGGGAGCTTTGAGGAATCCTGTGGACTCAGCCAGGGAAACGCCGGCACTGTCGGGGACGAAGTCGATCAGCATTTCCCCAAAGGCCACGACCAAAGGGCTCTTTGATGTGATCGTCATCTTCTCTAATGTAAATTACTCTCTCTTCTCCTTCTCTGCTATTGTGTTTGGGTTCTTCCTTCTTGAGTTTATATAGAGAATTAGAAGCTGAATTATATTCGAATTACCATCTTATCCTCGAAAATGAAGAGGTGGGTCCCAAAAGGGAAACAATGATGATCGTTGGATTTCTTGTAGAGGAAGGAAAATGAATTGGATGGATGGTGGATGATGAGTTTGGAGGAAAGTGGGTGTGATTAGGATTCAAAATTTGGAATAATTCTATCCTTTTAGTGCGGTTTCTAAAATAAGTCCCCAAATTTTAGGGGGTTTTAACCAGAAAAACATTTGTGTGGTTAAGACTCAAAACACTAGGTGTTGTTTGTTATTTTGGTTTTTTAGTTTTTTTACTAAAATAATTTATTTTTAAAATTTAAATTGTTTATTTTTTTACTTTCTCATAACTTATTATAAATTTTTTACTAAATAAAAAAAATTAAAATATATAATTTTTTAAAAATAAAAAATAATATATTAATTTTTTTTATTTTTTAATACTTAATAAAAATAAAATAATATAAAAATAAATAATCTAATATTTAACACTATTAAATATTAAAATTTTATTTAAAATAAAATAAAAAATAAACACCACCTAAGTCACTTCTTTTCAATTTATCCTATTACCATAATTTTGATATTTAATTAAATCAAAATATTTATTTCCCCATTGCCATAATTAAGGATTAGGATAAGGATAAGTTTGAAATATTTTTATATGATTAGGATAAATAAAGCAAGTCAAAATACTCTTAATTATGCCTACCATAACATGAATTTAATTGTGTCAAATCTTGAGATGGGGTTGAAATGGTGGTGTTTGATGGCAGCGGTTAGAGGACCCCATTGAAGAGCACGTGAGGTGGGTGGAGACATCAGAGGATGACATAATGCCTCTTAAATAACGTGTTGACATGAAGACAAAGAAATTCATACTTCCAAAAAAGTTACAGGTTAACAACTTCACAGTGGGTAGCAACTAGCAAGCGGATGGAGAAAACAATGTTTTGATTTTTTATTTTATTTATATATATATATTTTTTATGCAATGTTTTAGAGGTTACATATTTAAGAAAACTTCTTAAATGTTAATGAAAAGAGCCGTGTATGTCCTCCTAGAAATACCAATAAGTGCCATCCTAGGAGTCTAAGACAAACATGATTTTCCAAGGGGAGAAGATCTAAATCTTAGTGGCCCCATCTGCATTTAGCCCTCTTTGTTATTGAATTGTTGTCCAATTACTTTGGATCACTGAACCAATTTGATTCAAATTAATCATTGATTTATGGGGACCCCTCCAAGATTTTATCTAGAAGACACATTCTTCTTGAGTGAGTTGACAAAACTTGGAAATGAAGGAATGCAAGACAGTTGCTGGGTCCCAAAGCACGCACCAAATGCTTATGAATATGGATCTAATAGTTTAAGCATGATTCAGTTGCTAATCCATTATCCAGTAAGTCTCTAGAAGCATCGCTCTAAATGTCTACAATTGGTATTGGATTATAAAATAATTTTTTTTTTTTGAAAAAAAAAATATATTATGATTAAATAACTTAATAAAATAAAATATGTATCACATTTGATATTATTCAAATAATTGTCGGTTTATGATAGTGTTAAAGAATTAAAAATTCCTAAAACATGGTTTACACTCATTTTTATACATGGCACCAATATTTGATAATTGGCATATCTTAAAAATAAAAAATAAAAAGAGAAAAAAATGCAATAGATGAAATTTATTTGAAAATAAATTAGTTTGGACTTCTTGTTTTTTACTTATATTTGAGACATGATTTCTTTGATGAAAAAAATCTACAAGAAACTTTTCAATTTCATCAAGTCTAAGAGAGTTTTAAAACAGTAGCCCATAACGATATTATACATTTATATATAATGCAAAAGTTTCTAAAATATATTTATATTTTATTGTATTTTCAATTATTTTACAAAACATTTCTACAACAAAACAAAATCTTAACCATGATCCGTGATATATAACTCTTACCCTCTATCCATGTAGGGTCTACATGAAAAGTACGGCACATAGAGAGAGCAACCTTCAACAAAAGAGTACCTATACTTGAATTCGACACTGACATAACACTAACACTGATGGATAGGTGAAGAGTAACCAAGGATACGAGACAACTCTCTCTAATGAATTCGGATAAATACCCTTCAACAAAAAGGGTATTTATACCCAAAATTGGCACAAGCGGAGAGTAGAGAATATGGCACAAGACAACTCTCTCTTGACGAGTTCGAAAAATAGTCTTGTAGCTGCCAATCCCATCCCTCTTCTTCCTTTTTTTTCAACCCGTGGTGACATGGGGATATAAATAAAAGGGATCCTACCAACTTATTCTGACCCAGGATATTAAGCTCATGAGTACGAGGAAGTCTCTCAGTAGATGAACAGATCATGACTCCCTTGGGAACCATCTTTTGTAAGAAGTTCAGTTTGATCAGATGATTCAAGCGGAGGCAAGATCTATATCTATTTCAAACATTTGTGAAATATTCATCTACAAGAGATGTCTTGGCCCACCTCTTATATTTATTTGCTTAAAATTATAATCGAACATTCATTACGAAAGATGCCAGTAAACCTAATCAACCTGAATTTCTGCCCAACCTCTGGCTCACATTCCTCGTTAATCAGTGAAAGGATTAAAGAATCACTGAAATTTATTGGGTCGAATATATATAATATGACCTAAAGGCATCTCTCTGAGGTCATCAAGACAAGTAGTGAATCCCATGCTCTGTTCTAACAATGCCATCAACACAGAACAGGAAATAGATCAGAATTGCAGCATGTAAAGACAATCCCCGACATGAATAAGAATTGCAACATAAGGATTCTCATCAACAAACATGTATTGCAAGATATGGAGGCCTTAGATGCAAAAATTCAACATACTTGGATAAATCCCTGATATTAAAAGGTATTGCTGCATGCCTAAGAGTGTTATGTAGCAGAAGTATGATACACTTCGCAGTCTAAGATAGGATGGAAAGTTCATGGCTTAGGCCCCATAACATGTTTGTTCATGGCTTAGGTGCATTACTTCTCCAAGGAGTAGTGCTTGCTCAGAGCTTCAGTGACATCCCAAGTGACTTTCATTCCTTTGGGGAACTCAACCAAATCACCAGCTCCAATTTCAAAGAATCCATCATGCCCATCACAGTAAACCTTCACTTTTCCCTCCAGCAGATACATTGTCTCTTTAGCTTCAAATGTCCAAGGGAATTTGCTTGGAGAGCATCCCCACCTGTTCATTCAATATTAGCCCATACACAGAAACATGCCATAATATATGAAGTAGCAAAGTAGAAAAACCATAGATGGTGCATGTGTCTCAAACGTTTGACCTCTATTCCTTTTTGATTCAATGTCTTCATTCATGGCAGCTAATGAAATACAGCTCCAAGTACAAAACTTTTCAAACCTTTCTTGTATGAATCAGAGCCAAGAACACAGACACATTTCTGTAGAAGTTGTTGAAGGGCATTGGCAGTAAGAGGAAAGAAGCAGGGCAATGTCAACAGCAGAAACAATGGAGTGGCAGCAGTGTAGATTAGGTGTTTAGTTAATGACTATATTATTTGAAAGTGTAATTAATAGTAAACATCAAGTTTAATAATCTTATGCCAAATGATTCTTTATTACAAGATAATACACCTCTTTTTTTGTATGGGAAATATAGGCCTTTTCTAAAAAATATGGTATCATTGAAAGCGGTGTTTTGATAAATTGAACATATGGAGACTTTCTAAACCTTTGCAACTATGACATGCAATTAAGGTTTTGAGATGGAGCCAGTTGGGCTACATGATGGGAGCTAATTGGTCTTATCAGCATGAAGCTTACAGAAGACAGAACCCATCTGGTACACAGGTAGACCCCAACCCCATTCAACCCTCTAACTATCCTGTGTACTTGATGGTGAGACTTGGCAAGAGAGTTGAGGTAACTGACCACCTGCCCCGCCCTAGGTGGGCACCAATCTCATTTGGATTGCATGGTTTTCAATTTCTTAAAAGTCTCAAATAATATGTAGTCAATGAAATGGGGCAAAGCCATTCAAAAATCAAGAGCTTTGACACAAAGTATGCCATTTCTAAAGGAATCTTTAACTATATGGATCAAAATTTATGCATGTGTAATCTGTAGAATCCACCATTAATGAACAAGGGGAAACTGCCAGCATAGCAAATAAACTTAACAATTGAAAATAAATTGGTCAACATTCAAATTTAAAGGGACCAAAAAATAAATAAACAAATAACTCTAAGGCCACAAAATATATCTCAGCAGAGTAATCAGCTCCAAGAAAAAAATTAAAGAAAGGGAACATATCAGTGATAAATTTTTTATTGGTGTTTCGGCAGTGGGTCTCTTTTTTTTTTTTTTTTTCTTTTTAACATCCGAGGATCCTTCCATGGCCAAGCCCTTAGGACTCTCCATGAGGACCCAAACCTCAGGATGCTAATCTCTCCGCAACAACTAGCATCAGATAAATTCAAGGTATCATCAATGATAGGATTTGAACCCAGGACCATGTGCCACTTACTGGGATCACACTTCCCAGTGTGCCCTGACCAATTGGATTACCTTAACAGGTGGCAGTAGGTCTCCTTTATGCATTCTCATGTAAAACTTGACAATATATTAAGTTATTTCATTTACTAGATTAGAAATCTTGATAAGGTGATATGAAATGAAACATCAAATATTGAACTCATCCCTGATCCAGGCAACTGGTTAACCCTGTTATCTACTTTTTTTTTTTTTTTTCCTCAATTCAAATTGATCTTCTTCATGTTCTATGCTGAGACTCTCATCCATTCTTTTATTTCTGATTAAAAAACTTAATTAATCATGTTTACACCAACCCCAGGTTGGAAACCATCCTCTTTCAGTATAATCAGCTTATGCCAATACTTGATTCCCAACAGCACATAAAATTCACTAAAATTTTCACCTGAGTTATCCCACTAATTAAATTTTTTCCTTGGCCTCATGATCTTGTGATCGTACTCCAAATTCAAGCACTATTGTCTTGGGCATCAGACCGCACCATCATCTTGGGCATCAGACCTCTCCAAGGTGCGGGAGACTAGAAACACGATATCAAGCTAAACTAAAAGAATAAAATGGCAGTGCATGCAGAAGAATATGTACTACATGGAAATGTTCTATACCTATATATGAGGGCACAGAACATGATCTAAGATAATGCCCGATCTTGAACCTTGATCCTAGGCTGCAAACCGAAGGCATTGCCTTACATAGACTACCACTGCAAGAAGATTACCATGAAATTTATATTATTCAGATTAGAATGAAGTGATTCTTCACACTTTAAACTTAAATATAGAGCCGGTGTCAAATCCTCGACCTCTCAAGTTTTTACATGAAGGGTAACTAACCAGCAATGACATGAATTCATGGGAAAGGGAAGATGACATCCATTGTAGATTGTATTCCAATATCAAATTGGCCCAATTATGAAAATAAATTCACTAGTCTCATAAGAGAAGGGACAAGCCTCAGTTGACCAAATTTTTTTGGAAGAATTCTCCAATTTGGAGATGGAAATCAACCCTACAAATGACTATCTTCTTATGCTTTTCTAGGTTTTACTCTTTTCAAAAAGTTAATCAGGGTATTCATTGCCGCTCCTAATGGGTTTATTCTCAGCAACAAATATAACAGAAAGGGTACTCGAGCACATGTTTGAGGGGATAAGAAATCAAGTGAAAATAAGCCCAAATAGACTCAAAAGGAATGATTTTTATCCATTATTTCAGAAGAATTTTACACCAAACCCCCTCAGGACAAGAAAATAGTTTCTGGGTGCAGACCCACATCACAAATTTTCTCCATATTAGATGCAAAGAAGCAAAACTTCCAACTTTTCACTGTGAACCCCCCGTTTGTTTGCCAAGAAAGTGAATGCAAGAAAAGTGAAAAAAGGGACCGAAAAAGAGAGAGGTGAAGGGTGTTACTTTTTCCAAGAAGTGACGCCCAGATCAGTGAGTGTGGCCTGAGGAGGGTTCCTGTGAATCTTCACTCCAAAAATCTCGGTGATCGCCGTTGAAGCTTCTTGGGAATTGGGTTTTGTCATATTACTCGTAATAACTACTAGAGCCACAGAAAGTAGTAGTATCACGACTGCCGCTGCATTGCTACTCGCTAATTTTGTGAACTTGGAAGGCATGTTTGTTTCTCAGGAAAGTTTTCCCCAAGAAAATACTTTCATTCAATCTAACGCCGGATTCTATGCAACCAATAAAGTTTTGGGCTTATTTATATATACTAAAATTTTAGTCTGATCAAATCAATTTAGAATGTAAAATTCAAAGAAATGCTGTGTACATTAACACGCATATACTTCTTTTAAGAAAATAAGGTGATTTATGCTTTGTATACATTTGAAGTTGTAAATGAATTAAATGAGTGATGATAGTATCAAATGGATCATAACGGTGGTGTGAATGAATTACTTAAATTAAATATTTCTTCAATTCAATTCAATTTATTTATTAATCAAATCATATGGGTTATTCAATATGATTTGTATAACAAATCATTCGTGAATAAAAATACGACAAAATATCTTTATTTTTATTAATAGATTTGGTGAATAGGGATTAGGGAATAAGTGATTTGACTTTTATTACTTTTAACAAGGATAATGATGTGGTGTCCTAATGGTGTTATTAGTATTTAATACATTATTAATTGTAAATCATTCCTCGAAGTCTTTGGTATATTATTGATTAGAAATCATTTTATCCACTAATAAGTGGAAAAATTCAAGGCTATCCACTCGTACAAGTTCTAATAATTTGGATTAAAGTAAAAGGGTTTATTAATAAAATATTTTTAAATATGAACTAATTATGTAAATTACATGTTGATGTATCTTTAAATTGAAAGTATTGATTTTTTCTAAAAAAGTGAATCCACTCTACTTTTAATATTTTCCCTTCTTGTCAAAAAGTAGTTTCATTCTGAATATTCAAGTTGGTTGCTTTGACAATTAATTTTGCTATCTCTCTCTCTCTCTCTCTCTCTCTCTCTCTCTCTCTCTCTCTCTTTTTGGTGTTTTGACTTCATTTTATTTAGATTTAACTATCCTTTCCTTGTACCATTAGTGATTACATGACACAGAATTACCATACAATTTTCCTTCTCCATATCTTTGCCTCAAAGCAAGAATCTGAGAAAAACCCAAATTTTCAGCATTTATCCAAGAAAAGGGCTAGAACATCTTATTCCACAACCAATTACATAAAGAGACAAACATATGAGTTTGATTGTATCCCAAAATCTAGTTCAAGAACCCCAATACTTAATTTCATGCAGTTACCGATAAGAAGAGAGGCAAAGGGGCTGCAGAAGACTAGTGAATTAGCCCAAGCTGTAATGCTTGTCCACTGCAACAGAGACATCCCAAGTGCAGCTCATTCCTTTGGGAAACTCCACCAAATCACCAGCCCCAATCTCAACACACTCATTAGCCCCATCTGGGTATACCTTCACTTTGCCCTTCAGCAGGTAACATGTCTCTTTGGTTGTGAACGTCCATGGGAATTTGCTTGGTTCACACCCCCACCTGTTCAATATTCAATAACCCACATACATGAGGCCATCGACAACCCTAAAGCATGTATAAACACCTGAATACTACACCACTTTTTCTGTTGTTTTCCTCAATTTTTTCCATGGAAGAAAGAAGAAGAAAAAGAGCAGAAACCATCCTTGGGCCAAGATTTGACACCCAGTTGAGTGAGTCTGGACTCAGGAGGATTCCTCTCAATCTTGATGCCCAGCTTCTCAGTTGTCATAGCTTCTGCCCTCACAATCCCAGTGTTGACTCTGCAAGTTGGCTTGTAGGTTTTTGGTGATTTTGTTGATAAGGGAGAAGAAGAACCACTAAATAATGAGAAAGAAGACAGGTGTTTGGTTGGGAGGGTTTGGGTGTTGGTGTTGTGGAACTTATTAGAGAGTGCTACCACAGATTGGTTGACTGAACCCAAACATGCCATTGCTGAATTTTGAGGGCTCCTCTCTACGCTGCTCCTGGGAATTTTTTTTATGTATATAGTTAATTATGCCTTCTTATTAAGTGGGTCATGTCTTTTAAACTAAAAGAGATCATTGAGTTTATTGGGTCTTTTGCACGGGTATTTATTGTCATCCATTCATTTCTCATCTTTTCCGGTGTCCAACAATATTTTGAAGCCAATTCTTTTTTTTTTTTTTTTTTTGGGTTTTTTTTGTGTACATGATTTTATCAAGTCAATTTTGGCCCATTGTCTGAGAGTTTGGCAGAATTTTATCATCAGAATGTCTTGGAAGGTCCTAGGGCATTTGGGGAGGGATTGAAACAGTGCCATTTTTCTTGTGGCAAAATCATACTAGTCCTGAGTATACTATTCCTCTAGGGTCCTTAGCATTTAATGTAATTTATGTAGTGTTAAAAAGCATTTATTCATTGAAAAATAAAGGAAGAAAAATGTATAATCAAAATATGCGCTAAGAGCTTTTTTTGGCTATGTTTTTTCCAATAGTTTCCAAAAAATAGTTTGGGATAACTATTCTTAAAAATAATTTTTAATGGTTTTCAAGAATAAAATTCTTTTAGAGAAATTAAATATGAAATGCAATTTTCTTGGCTTATTCTCCATGAAGGTAATGTATATTTATGTACAGTTAAAAGTTGTTAAAATATTCTCCATATTTTAAAAACAAACTGAAATTACCTAAGTTCTTTAAAAAAAAAAAAAAAAAAGGTTTTTTTTTGGGTAAATTCTTAAAAAAAATATTTTTTTATCAAAAGCTTTTCAAATATGTATTTTGATTTAGAAAACTATTTTTATTTGAGGACAAAAAAACTATTGTTAAGAACAATTTCTAAAAAGAGGTCTTAAGGGTTTGTTTAACAACTATTTTTAAGAATAATTTTTTATTTTTTAAAACAAAAAAACACTTTTGACAATAAAAAATTATTTTTTGTTTTCTGTTCTTAAAAACAGAAAATATAGTGTTTTCAAATAATATTTTCACTTATTTTTTGAGAATTGTTTTTAAAAAATAATTATACAAATATATATAATGATTAAAAATAAAG
Source organism: Vitis rotundifolia (assembly GCA_030254885.1). Classification (NCBI taxonomy): domain Eukaryota; kingdom Viridiplantae; phylum Streptophyta; class Magnoliopsida; order Vitales; family Vitaceae; genus Vitis; species Vitis rotundifolia. The sequence goes on along the minus strand of CM058168.1, from coordinate 31,028,518 downwards.
TTGTGGATGTAAAAGTTATTTTTAAAACATATTTAAAAATATTAAAAATAGGTTAAAAATATTTTAGGTTTCTAAATAAACTTTTATTTTACAAAACATCATAAAACAGTTTTAAAAAATTGTTCTTAAAAACTATTTTTTAAAACTGTTTTATAAAAGAGTTATTTGATTAAAAAGGCCTCTCAAAACCCAATTTTTGAAATTTAACCTCTCATCATTTTTTTGGCATCATTTGGACAAAAATATCCTCATTATTTTCTTGTAAAAATAATCCTTTTTTTTACCTTACATGTAAATACTTAAAATAAAAAAGGATATTTATGTCAAAAATGGGTTACTTTTCCAGAAAAAACATGGGAAGGGTTAAATTTCCGATTTTGAGGATTATTTCATCCCTTTTAACCAAATATTTCTTTATAAAATAGTTATCAAATAAGGCTTAAACTTTTATTTTTATATATCAAATTTCTTTCCAAAATAGTAAAGATCAAAGTCCTTTCCAAAGTCTCCTCAAGTCTTTCCTAAGAGCAGGACATCATCCATCCTCCAAAACTGGAAAACTTAAAGCATTCATCAATTCCACTTCAATTCCAGTAAAAAAAAAAAGATGGCATATTTGTGATCCTGGTTTAATATTGAATCATTGGATCTTCAGATGAGACTGAGAACCTATAGGATTCCCAGACCTGTTAGTGAGATTCAAAAAGGCTAGCTTCTACAATGCCTCGTACACAATAGCAGAGTTGTTCAAACCAGCCTTGGTTAAACTTAAAGGCCTAACTGCTACTTTTTCCGGACATGTTTGTTCCTCAATCATAGGAAACTGTCATGGATTTCAATAACAAATATGTGTTTTTATTTTTTTATTTTTTTATTTACAGCATAACCAGTGACAGATTCAATCTTTTCTTGGAAGAATCATAAACCAGAACCCTTTGGGATTTATAATGCATTCTGACTTCCTAAGTATTGTCATCACTAGTGGGCGTCCAACCAAATGATCCGAGTGAATTTGACATAAGAAACCCCATTTTTAGTATTCAAATGTCTGCTGTCCACCAGCTCTAAGAAGTGCCAATTAGAAACCAAAACCGGAACTAGAGAGCTCAGTACAACACAGGTATTGTCAGATCTATAGCAATCTTAAACCTTGGCCCTGATGCAAACAGTACAGAACATACTATGAAACAAATAGATTGGCCATCACAATGAAAAACACATAAATCAGATGAGATAAACAACTAAGAGGAGAAGAGTTGGAATAACAGACAAACTTCATTAGTTATAGACTTATAGAGACATTTACAGAGATAAAGGGAGAACAGCATTCTTGAAGATATATACACACACACCAGGAAAACTAACGACAAAACACACGTATAACCCTGCAATGCATACTGATATGAAATACATTTATCTGGCTCACTTTGAGGTAAAGTAGTTGAGGGATTTCAGCTGGTAGCATCCACTGCTATGCATCTTGGACTTCGCTCCACTTGACTGATGCTGGAAAAACAGCATTTGATCTTCCAATTTTTTCTTCTAAAAGGACTCTTCCTCCTGGGTTTTCTGCCAAGGCTTTTGGCACAGCTGGGGTTTTTCTCATTATCTTGTAAAGGACACGGAACTCAAGGGCTATCGGCAGTGATCCTCGTACCATATTATAGCCATTTGTTTTGATGCTTAAATTCAAGCAGTCGAATACACGTGGATCCATTAGAGACACCAAAAAATTGGGGAAGCAGTTAAAATATATGGGTCCATCACAAAGACTGAATTGAAGCTTTCCTAGCAAGGAGTCTTCAAACTTGCTATGCCTATTATCTTGGAGACATAAAACAACTGAGGTTCCATTAATACCTTGCCTTGTTAATGGCCCAACTGCTAGTTGAACCAACCCTACATGGAGGCAACAATCGTGGTCTTGGAGTCTGTATAAAAGCTCTTGTGGAAGTAATCTTATAATTTGATCTTCAGTGGACAGTGGCGTTGTTTGTTTTTCAGTTCTCACTAACTTGTTGGATTTGAAGAATCCTGTTTTGTAGATTTTGTCTTTTGGGATGTTCCAATTGTGCAAATTCTTTTCAACACTGACCCTATATTCTTCACTATCTACAATAGCTTTACTAGAAGATGACTTACACCTAAATAAGGATGCCATCCAATAAATTCTCGGTAACTAGAAAGAAAATAAGAAAGATAATAGAAAAATACCTACTTGGGGTTGCACTCAGGAGGGTTCTTCTGGAACTCGACTGCCTTATTGAGAAGGAAAATATAAGAAGAAGCAAGCTTAGAAAGATACTGAGGAGAGTGCTCTAGTCTGCAACACAATTATTTGTCAAGATAGAGGAGAAACTTAAATATGAATATGAGACTAGTGGAAATGGTCTTTGCCTTGCACATTAAGTATTGGAAAGCACTTGGAATCTTTTCCTTTCCACGTTTGTTGTTTCTCTTTATTGAATATGATCCATCCATATCCTAACTTCTATAGTTCCATGTACCATTGGAAGAAAATAATGGAACCCTATGATATGTCATGTAGTGGAGGTAAGATAAAAGTTAATTAGTCACGTTCAATGACTGCCATTATTGGATGTATAATACTTGGATATCATAGAAAGCCAATGATAGGTGATTACTTGGAGTTTGTAGAGTAGTGAAAGCATTGTTTGTTTCAATTGTAATATTTTACATCGGATAAGGAAGAAAGTTATTGGGGCTATTTATGTATGGGCTCCTCTTAACCATATAGAATTTTAAAGTCATGAGGACCCGTTTGAATCTCAAAGCGGACAATATCTACATGGTTGAGTGTGAGTCGTTACATCAATGAAAAATAAATATGGGAGCAATTTATGCTATCTAAATTAGAATTATCAATTGTTTGGGATAAAATCTATGGGAAAAGAAGAGTTATGGTTTCAATTCAAATAAGGAACTTCATCAGCATTCATGTCTCATCTTTTACGGTATCCATCAATTATTTGAAGCCAATTTTTTAGATTATGGTGTAAAAGAGTGAGTGCATCAACCAATTCAAACCTGTTGTCTTACTTTCTTTCTAGCATGGATGTCTTATTAGGAAAATGTGATTATTCATAGTGCTACACTCCCCTCTTGTCCATCTCTGGGTCAATTATTCAGAATCGAGGGGTGGAGTGATCCTGTTACAGAGTTACTCTCTGATAATCTTCCCTGAACCTTGGCTCTGATGCCAAAATAGTGCAGTATCCCTGAGATAGTACAGAACAAACAATTAATCATCATAGCATAAACATAAGAATCAGAGAATATAAACAATTAAGAGGAAAAGAATTAGAATGATAGGGAAGCTTCGTTAAATGGAGGGGCACTTACATTGATAAAGGGACACCAGCAACCTTGAAGATAGACATTTACACACTGGGACAACACAGTACAAAAGACTAACCATACACACTGTGATACGAAATACACTAGCCACTAAGGAAAAGCACTCCAAGGTGAATTACCTTTCAATTGGTTGTAGTTTCACTAGCTATTTAATATTTTTTATAGGCATTGAATCTTTTGCTTTTTGGGCAAAATCATACCACTTTTTCTCTGGAGTGGAGCTTTTCTGGGGGACCCTTTTTCTTGACAGTGGTTTTGTCTTGAATTTGCAGGAACCTGCTTGATCTGAAACCTTTAACCCATCCTTTGAGGAAATTGAAGAACTTGTTCCTTTTCAGGGAATTAAATATCATGACATCCTTTAAGGGAACTGAAGAACATGATGCCCTTTGAAGTAATTGAAGTTCAGAAGGTCGTTTAAGGGAATTGAAGAACATAAGGTCCTTTGAGGAAATTGATGAACAGGGAGAGAATGAACAATTGATGTCCTGTTAGGCCTTTTTTTGTTAGTGGTCCGACTCCTAGTTGCATCAACCCTAAAAGGAGGGAGTTAAACTTTAGTTTAAGCCTTTCTGTGGGAACAATTGAGGTCCTCTTTCCCCCTTTGTCTTTTCTCTTCTCTTCTTTTATTCTATATAATCATTCACATTCTAACTTTTAAGGACCACATATATTATTTGAAGCAAATAGTGGAATCTCATTGATCACTGAAAGCCAATTTTCCGTGATTATTTGAACTTTTGTGAACTGTGGAGTCACATCAAAATTAGCCATGGAACTGGGGAGGTTAAAGCATTTGTTTGTTTCAGTGGAAAGTAAAAGAGGCAAAGAAAGAATCATTGCAGGGTGCATATAATATCAAATTCAGGATGATCTTTCTTTTGGGATAAGATTTCTGGTTGAAAAAAGAGTAGAAGTTTGAAAATAAGGAGCCCATCAATCATTTCATGCCTGTTGTCTCATTGTGAAGACTTTGGTTTATAGTCATCTCTGCAATGTCTAGGAAAGTGTGAAAGGCATTTATTTGTTTCCATGGAAAAACAACATGGACAAGAGGAAGAGTAGTGTTTGGCTTTGATTAATCAAATGTCTAGTTACCATCAACAGGAAGCCTGCTCCAAGAAGTTTCCGGAGAAACCAGCCATAACCCTTGCAGGAGAGATCACTGTTACTCGAGTTTTATTCAGAACTCAAGCAAACAGACCCTGTTGCTTGATAAAAATCTTACCTAAACCTTCCTTGGCTCTGATGCCATAACAGTGGAGTTCCCACAAGATCCCATGGAACAATCAAATAGACATCAAGTCATAAACATAAATATCAGAGAAAAAAGATTTACCATGATAGACAAACTTTATTAATCATAGAGAGACTTACATAAAAACACAAACACTTTCATTAAACACTTAGAAATATACTCCTAGGTGAAGTGGCTTTCACTAGCCATGCTACAAACTCATATATAGAATTAATTTGTTGTTGATAGCAGTTGTCTTGAGAGCTTGCTGGAACCATTGAAGAACAGATGCATTGCTGGACTTGAAACCATCTTGCTATAGATTGATTTGGAGAGGGCTGAGGAGTTTGGAATTGAAAAGTATGATGTCCCTTAAAAGGAACTGAAGAATATGAGGATCAATCGGGGAAGGTTCTCAAAAAAATTGTTGTTGAGAACGGTTCTTGACAAACTGAAGAACATAAAGTTTTGTTTGAAGAGGTTCTTGGAAATAATCCTCAAAAAATAGTTTTTGAGAATTGGTCTTGACAAACTGAAGAACATAAGGTTCTATTTGAGAAGGTTATTGGAAATGATTCTCAAAAAAGCAGTTTTTGAGAATGGTTCTTTGACAAACTGAAGAACATAAAGCTTTGTTTGAGAAGGTTCTTGGAAATAATTATCAAAAAATAGTTTTTGAGAACGGTTTTTGACAAACTGAAGAGCATAAGGTTCTATTTGAGAAGGTTCTTGGAAATAATTCTCAAAACATAGTTTTTGAGAACCATCTTGACAAATTGAAGAACATAAGGTTCTGTTTGAGAAGGTTATTGGAAATGATTCTCAAAAAAACAGTTTTTGAAAGTGGTACTGAAGAACATAAGGTTCTGTTTGAGAAGGTTCTTGGAAATATATATAATTCCCAAAAAACAGTTTTTGAAAATAAGGTTCTATTTGAGAAGGTTCTTGGAAATAATTCTCAAAAAACAGTTTTTGAGAATTGGTCTTAACAAACTGAAGAACATAAGGTTCTGTTTGAGAAGGTTCTTGGAAATATTTCTCAAAAAATAGTTTTTGAGAACTGTTCTTGACAAACTGAAGAACATAAGGTTTTGTTTGAAAATGGTTCTTGAAAATGATTTTGAGTAAATTTATGTTTGAGAATTTCGGAAAATTCTAGTTGATGACTCAAACATGAAACATGAGAATGAGCCTATTCTCATTCTCTAATTCCAACTGTTGACCATCTAAAAGAAGAAAATCTCAATCTAACACCTCCATCTTGATCTTCTGCTATTTCTGTCATCCTCCTAACCTTTGGGTTCTGAGAAAAGATCTCAGCTAGTGGTTGGCACTGATCAGGAGACTGGACCTCACTCCACCTAATTGTATCTGGAAAAACCACATTTGATCTTTGAAAATTTGCTTGTATAAGGACTGTTTCTCCTCCTGGGCTCCTAACATTGCTTGTCAATACCTTGTAATAAACCCGAAACTCCAAGGCTATAGGAAATGATCCTGGTAACATGCCATAACCATTTGTCTTGAAGTTTAAGATCAAAGAGTCTGCAACTCTTGGATCCATCAGAGACACCCATGAATTGGGGAAGCAGTTGAAATACATTGGCCCTTGACAGAGGCTTGTTTCTATGATTCCTAGCAAGGAGTTTTCAAAGTTTTCATGCCTACAATCTCTAAGGCATAAAAGAATACAGGTTTTGAGGCCTAGTTTTGTTAATGGTATGACAGTTATTTGAATCATTCCTATATGGAGGGAGTTATATTTGAGTTTGTGTCTTTCTAGAGACAATTTTGGAAGTAATCTAAGAGTTTGGTCTTCGGCAGACAGTAATACTCTTTGTTTCACAGTTTCTACTGATTGTTTGGAGCTGAAGTTGAAGAATCCTACCTTGTATATTTGCTCAATAGGAATGTTCCTACTGTGCAAATACTTCTCAACAGTAGCCATATATTCTTCACTGTTTGGAGTGTCTTCTGTAGAAGATAACTTGGACATAGACCTCAATAAGGATGCCGTCAAAGGAAAAGAAGATAACAAAGGAAACATACTTGGGCCAATTAGTAAAGCAGTTGAGTTTGGACTTAGAAGCGCTACAAGAAGAGGGGTCTATAGTCGCGATTGAATCCTGCAGCTAAAGGATGAAAAGAGTATGACTATACAAGTTCCCTGCAACCACAAGGAACTTTTGATATCGGGTTCTTACAGGGATGGTGACTATGCATGGAGACATGGCTATACTATAAGGGAAGACAATAGAAGAAGAAGAAGAAAGCTAATTAGCCTACTGAGGAGAATGGTTTAGTGTGCAAACACAAACATGGCATTTGCTAAGATGGAAAGAAGGATCTTATAGATGAATATGAGACTAGTGGGAGTAGTCTGTGCCTAGTAAGCTAAAGAAGAAAAGTACTCAGAATCTTTTTCTTTTCCTCCTTTGTCAATTCTCTTCTTTAACCAGGGCCCATTCGTATCTATCTTTTACTGTACCAAATCTATGATATTGTCAAGCAAATAATGGATTCTCCTCCATTATTGGAACCCAACAGTCTCTGATTGTTGAAACTTTTGTGAACAAGGGTCTCATATCAAAATTACTCTCACATTCCCTGATGTTGAAACACTTTTTTTGGGTGGTAAGTGAGAGAGTCTAAGAAAGTATTATGGCAGGGTTAAAAGAAGAGCTTGAGAAGAAAGAACTTTATCACCATGCATGTCTATCAAGTATTTCATTACATTTGGTATCAAATTAGCATGAGTCCATCGATTAATATTTCAAGCTTGTTGTGGGTGACTCTTTGGACACACTTGATTTAGTGTTTGCTTCAATAGTAGATAATGGGATTTGAATTTGTTAGTCAAAAGCCTATTACCCGGTGGCTTTTCAAGTTTTTGGATTAAATTGATAGCTTAAGCTATATAAAAGAATTTCCCTCTAGGTCAAATGTTGTTTACCCTAGGCCAAGGCTTCCAAAACTTCAAAATATGCATACATGATTAAAAGAAATTCATTTATATATATGGTACCCACTACAACATTTTCATTATGTGTCATGAAATTACTAAACTAGAGAGGTAGAGGCCTGTTATGCTACCAAACATGTCCCAAGTTAGGAATTGACTTTGATACCACATCATATAAGGGCAGACAATGTCTTATATTGGAGTTAGTAATTGATTATAAAAACATTCTGTAATGACTAGTTATCTCTTATATAGTATTATCCTCCTAAGATCATACTTAAGTTAAAAAAATATCAACCCAAAGGTACCAACAACCCTCCAAAACTTGAACCCATGCACAATTTATTTATAATTATATCATATATTATTTTATTAAAAATATAAAATGATAAGAAAGAACTCTAATTTTTCTTAATTTTTAATTATCTTAAACTAGTGAATTTTATTATTTTTCTTTAATTATTAAAGATCTTTCATAATAGAAGATTGAGTTTGATGACTTTGAGGTATTTAACTTTTAATATCTTATGTTATAAAATGACTTATATTTTATATTTTCTAAAATAAATATTTTGTTTGATATCTTGTACGAACTCATAGTAACTTGAATCATCAATGGGCTTACCATTGGTTAGGAACTCTCAACCTAACTTTGAGTTGGATTTGACATGGATTAGACATATTGACGACGGGTTTAACAAGAAGTTAACCTTCTAATCGTCCCAACCTATCTAAATTATAATCCTAACTTCTGCAGTAGAAATTAAGTGCTATCCCAAACTAGGCTTTAATGTGGTGTTGGAGTTCTAATTAACTAAAAGTCTCACATTCAAGTCTCTCCTTTCTATTTGTCGTCCCTCCTATGCGTCTATCCATAATCCACATAAACGCTTCCACATGACATTGGGGGCTGTAAAATTGGTCCAAAAACCCAAAACCTAATTGAGCCCTGCTGGTCTAATTAGGCCCAAGATTGAGCCCATTGAGCCGAATCCTCTCATGCCTATCATCAACTTCCTTCGCATCCTAGTTTTCTCCCATTCCAATGGAAAACTTGGTTGGAGCTTGACTTGCATATTGGATTAATACTAAAGTTTTTGCATGAGGAAAATACTAAAATAGCAGGAAAAGAAAAAAATATATTAATATTAAATTAGTACAAAAAATATTAAATCAAATATAATTTAAATTAGTTAGAAATTTATGTATTTTCAAATTATTTGTTTTTTATATAAAAGAAGAAAAATAAATAAAATGAGTTTAAAAAAATATATAAAAATAATTTATTAACTTTAAATCTATTTTTATTTTCTTTCTTTTCCCTTATATTTTTCTTCAAAATTAATTTCAATCTAGTAATTTATTATATTCTCTATTTTATTACATTGTTGTTTCATTATTATTTAATAACTTAAAGTTTTTGGATCAACATTACATTAAAATTTTATTTCATGGGATGTAACATGTGACATCCAACTATTTTCCACGTGTAATCTTTGGTTGGTTGGTTGGATATAATATAGAATATAATAAAAAAATAATAATATATTTTATTTCATATTTGATTGATGAGGAAATAAAATACACGATGAGATAAAATAATATATCAATATATCCCATCCTATTACTTATTATATCCCATGTGTAACCAAATGTGATATTAAATAAGTGATAAGATATAATATTCACCTTATTTATTTATTTATTTCTTTTACATGAAATATATTAATCTTAAATCCTAAATTAGAATATAGGATATATATATCCTATGTATTATAAATTTATTTATTTATTATTATTATTATTATTATTATTTTTAATTTTTTATATTAGTTATTTTTTAAATTAATTTTTTTATATTAGAAGAACTAAAAAAATACTAATAAATGTATTATGTATATATTACATAATCATGAGTATTGTTAAATGAAGAGAAATTTTAGATCTTTTTAATAGCAAATATTAGAATACAATATGATTTTTATTTTAAAAAATTACGGGATATTGAAAAATAATATATATTATATTATGTATTTTATTTATCTTATAAACTAAATATAAATATAATACAACATATTCCATTGTATATACTAGATTAGGATTTTATGTCCACAATATATATTAAAAATAATAGTTTAGGATACACATATAGTATTTTATCATATGTCATCAATCAATTATAGCCCTAAAACTATTTATTTATTATTTCAATTTATTGAGCTGACAGAGGACCATATATCAAGATCAAGCTACCATGATGTTGTGCATTTGGCCACCATTACTAGCTAGTAATCAAAGAAACAAACAAAATTAGTTTTGTTGCCTTGAATCAACCCTGATAGTTAACCAAAATTTGCTTTTACTACTCTCATTTATACACAAAATCAAAATTTTCATTTTTTTTTTCTTTGTATTGAAGCATCTCTTTAATTTTATGCTTGGAACAAGGCAAAGATTCCTTTTTGTTTTCCATCATAAACCAAGTATGATAAAACTGCATTTTTGCATTTTTTTTTTAAAGTATTTTTTTGAAACTAAACATCAATAATGAACCCTTTGAGCTTGTTTAGATGTTGCGATTTACGAAGGACTATGAATACTTCATAATTCTTAATTCTTAGAAACCTTTTCTTTTTTAAATATCAAGTGTTTGTTAAAGTTTTAAATATCATATTAAAATTTTAAATAATTACATAAAGTGAATTTTGGACTATCATGGATAGATATTTTATAGAAGTAAAAATTCACATTTTTGCTATACATCTCGTGATAAAAATAAAAAATTTGAAAACACCTTATTTATTTATTTATCTTTAAACACTAATATACAATATTTTTGAAAGTACTATTAATAAAATCACTATAAACTAAACGCGCTTTCACCTCTCTCTCTCTCTCAATTCATATAAAAACAAAGGTCCATTGGGAAACCAGAAGAATATCCCTAGAGCACTACTTTCTGCGATTACAAGATGTTTATATATAGCACATACACACAAGTTTTTAATCATATGTAAATCTGTAACTTACAACCGTGCATCTATCGCTCACTCCGAGTCCCTCACTTCTATTATTTAACCTGGCTGTGGGCATTGGAGGAATGCCCTGTTGATTATTGAACACATTGTCCGGATCAATGAATGTCTTCACTTTCACCAACCTATCATAGTTGTTCAAGAAATACTTCTCACCCCAATCCCTGGCAGCCTCCACAGGATCATTAGATGAAATGCTGCTATTCATCTGTCCTAGATCAAGGTCCATGTAATTAACATATGCAGCCCTTGGACCCTGTGAAACATACGGCATCATCCACTTGTAGAATCCTCTTATCCAATCTATGTACTTGTTGCTCATAGCAGTGCTGTCTTCTTCCCAGGCCACCATATACTGAATTGAGAACAGGTTGCCTTTTCTGTGAGGAAAAGCTAGGGCATCACTGCTTATCTTCTCCATTTCTCCTCCATAAGGGTCCAAGACAACGGACCCTTTCGGCTCCATCTCAAGAATTTCCAAGGCCGTCACCAGGCCTTCCATGGAAATTGGGGTCCTCACGTAGTCTGATTTGGCCTTGAAGTATAGTTTGTCTTCCAGGTATCGGTTTCTCAGGTCAGAGATGGAGCTTCCATTAGGCAAGCCACTGAAGTAGAGGATGGATTCAATCCAACTCATTTCTCTGCAATCTTCTTTCTCAACTCCCAGCTCTGGGAAAACCCGGTTCAGGATTGACATGGCTTCGTTCCTTGAACCCAGATAGAACCCTTTGAATGAAGCTGATACCCCAGTTTCTTCATCACCTCCCTGTAAACCAGCACCAACAAAAACTGATAGATAAAATGAAGGTTCTAACCTGGGTGAGATGAATTGCCACTTGTGGACTAGCTCAGCTACATGGAGCTTGGTCCCAGTTCTCGACATTATACAGGATGTTAGTGTTTCAGGTACTTTCAACAACTTGATCTTCCATTCATAGACAATCCCCCAAACACCGCCCCCTCCTCCTCGAATCGCCCAGAACACATCTTCTCCCATGGCTTTCCGGTCTAGTACGCGTCCGTCTGCATCAATGAGAAGCGCATCCACCACATTGTCAGCTGCAAGACCATATTTTCTCGACAACAGCCCGAATCCACCCCCCGCAATGTGGCCGCCAACACCAACAGTTGGGCATGACCCAGCTGAGAATCCATGCACATTGCTCGCCTCTGCAACTGCATAGTACGTCTCACCAAGTGTTGCTCCCCCTTCAACCCATGCTGTTTCAGACTCCACATCAACCGAAACCTGGTTTAGACTCATCATATCAATGATAACAAATGGATTTCCATCCGGAACAACCGAAGAAATCCCTTCATAGCTGTGTCCACCGCACCTTACTCTAAACTCATACCATCCTTCCCTACAACACCGCATAGTGTTCACTAGTTGCTTTAGACTCTGTGGTATAGCAATAGCAACTGGTTTTGGAGCAGTGGGGACAGCATACCGCAGATTCTGAAGGGAAAAGTTGAGGAGCCTATAGTAATCTGGAGACTGGCTTCCGTTGTGAGGCAATAACGTGAAGTTATAAACATTGTGCCGGATTAAGCAAGACGAAATGATGTCAGTGGGATCACAAAAGCAAGGGACAACAAAGGCTATGAAGGTTATTATGAAAAGGGAATGCGGGTTCCCTAGGTACTTCACCATGGCTATGCTTCTTCGAATTGAGATGGAGGTGGAGACTATAGAGAGTAGGTGGCTTTTAACACCGAGGTTGATAACACTTAGTATCAGGGGTTGAGGACAAAAGCATGGAGAGATGAATGCACATGGCCAGCCTATGTATAGCATTAAATTATCGAAAACACTCATAAAAGCATTTAATAAACCAACTAAAACACATGTTCAAACAAAAACGGGTTTGGTTGGATCGAAAGTCTACCGAAAAGTTGTTTCGAATAAGAAAGTCATAGGTGGCAACTCAGAAAAAAAAAAGAAGAAGAAGATCGAAAGTCTATGGAAAAGTTGTCTCGAATAGGAAAGCCATACGTGGCAAAAAAGGAAAAAAGAAAGAAAGAGAAAAAAAAAAAAAAAAAAAGGAAAAAAGAAAACTTCCAACAACCCACGATGATACTCATCATTTTTCATTTTTTTTTTTTTCATCTTAATTCTTTGTAAGTTTGAGGTGGTATTTATTTTTCCAATTTAAAGAGATTTTACATAGGCGAGGCACCTGATAAAAAGCATTCAGGGTCATGAAACACTAGACATCTTGTTCTTATTCCAAGGCTTTTGGTTTTAAATTACTAAATTGTTTGTGTGAAAAAAAAAAAAAAAAGACTTGTTGAAGAGAGGAAAACTTGTTAGGATTCATATTAGACTTGTCAAACCTTCACATTGAGTTGCTAAATTGTTTGTGAAAAAAAAAAAAAAAAAAAAAACTTGTTGAAGAGAGGAAAACTTGTTAGGATTCATATTAGACTTGTCAAACCTTCACATCGAGTAGAGGAAGACTTGTTAGCATTCACATCAAAGATGTGATGACTTGTAAATCATTAATAGCTAATATAAGTTGTTTAGTCTTTTTTAATGTGGATTAATAACTCAATTAATGAATTAATTAGTTAATCAATTAAGAAAATGATTAGTTAGGTATGAATATATTAACTAGTTGAAAAGTAGCTTAAAGGTGGTTAACAATAGTGAAAATTCTTTGCAACACTAGTAGTTATGAAAATTGACCATCTAGTCAATTGCTTGCTCAATTTTTGGTGACCGGAAATTTAATTAACTTCTCTATTATACTTGGTTGTAGTAGAGTCATTTGCCACTTCAAGATTTATCTAAAAATGTATACTTTTACTATATTAATTGCATATTTCCTAAACTTCTGTTTGTATTTTTTTTATATAACACATTATACATAATTTTAGTTATTATAGTTTATGGAGATATATTGTAGGCTCATTTACTTTCTCTTAGGATGTTCTTAAAAAATATAGTTTGATTAGATTTATGAATATGGTTATGCTAACATTGTTTTTTTACTTTATGAAAATATTTACTGTTTTCTTATTTTTTTTACTATGAATCATACATCTGAACGAATTATTAATTCTTGATTTGAGATTTAAGTCTTTATATTCTTAAAACATTTTTGAGAAAAAACAAAGTTATTATTGATAATCTTTTGTCTTTAAACCACAAATATTTTTAACCAAAACCTAAAAGACACTAATGGAAAACCATATCAGTCATAACCTAACACCTTTAAAAACTTTAGGATCAACTTATAATTTTAGAAACCTAAAATTTTCAAAACCTTAAAATTCAGAAAAACCAAAGGAAAAATTTAGATAATTGATGTATCATCAACTAATTAAAAGAGTTTGGTTACTCAGATCAAGTTAATCAGACTAGTCAACAAGTCAACAATTTTTATTTTTTTTTGAAAAAGAATGCAAACTTGTTGTTGAGAACATAGTTAGACCATATAACCAGGGCGGCACCGAAACGATAATCGTCACCGATTATCGATCGACGGAAAAATCGGCCAAAAATCAGCAAAATCGCCGATATATCGGCGAAATATCGGTGATGCACCGATAAATCGGAGAAAAATCGCGACTGGATCTGACGCGCGGAGCAACCGGAGGAGAATTTCAAAAAATCGCCGAAAATATCGCCTATATTTCGGTATTTTTACCGATTTTTCGGAAATTTTCCCTATATTTCCTACCAGTCCAGCCCGCGCAAAGGATACAAAATCTGGCTCAAAAATCGTGGATTTAGGGTTCGTGAAATTTAAATCCAATGGCACAACAGCAAAGAGACCCTTAAAACAGATCCAGAAAACACAGGGAGCAAAAGAAAAGCAATTTTTTTGGTTTTCTTTGAGGGTTTTGAAAGGATTTTCTCGGAAATCAAACGAGGATGAATTTTCCCGGAAATCGAATGGGGGATGGATTTTCTTGGGAATCAAACGGGGGTTGCAAAAAAAATAATATCAACGTGATTAGATTAGTACCTGCGAGGATTGAGAGTGGCAGAGGAAAATAGGTCTTTTTAGGAATTCTCTCGGCTGGAGGGCAGCTTCAGAAGTGGGTGGCCCTTTTAATTTTTAGATTTAGTAGAGGTAAAGAAAAAAAAAAAAACAAATCATGAGAACAAAATAGGTCTTTTTAGGAATTCTCTCGGCTGGAGGGCAGCTTCAGAAGTGGGTGGCCCTTTTAATTTTTAGATTTAGTAGAGGTAAAGAAAAAAAAAACAAATCATGAGAACAATTTTCCTCAATCTATATAAATAATTATAAATTATCGAATTTTATTTTGATTATTAAATAAATTAATATTAATAAAAAAAAATTTGTTACTAAATATTTTTAATAAAATTTTAAAAATTAAATCTCAAATAAAATATTTTATATAAATTAATTTAATTTTTATTTAAAATATAATAAAACATGTTTTAATAAAAGTATTTTAAAAATTTTAAAATAAATATTACCTTCAACAAGTTAGGTTCTCTTCATCTAACAATATAATGAAATCATATCGATCTCTTTCTTAGTATAAGGACTATTGCAATCTCATATATATTATATTTATGTATAAATTGTTTTTATTTAATAAAATCAAATATTTTTTAACTCAATTCTAACTTTATACACTTTCAAAATTCATATATATTATTTTTAAAATTCAAATATCGAATCTAATAATATATATTTGTTTACGATATTTTTCTTCTTAATTATATATATATGTCAATTACACTTACGAGATAACTTTAAAATATGTATTTTTACTTATTTTATCATTTTTTGAAGTTTTTTCAAGCATTTCTATTAATTTTAAATAATTTTCACTCTATCGATATTTGTGAAAAAATATCCACCGATATTTTCGATATATCCGTAAAATCGAAGTACCGATATATCCGTAAAAACCGATATTTCAATCCTTGCATATAACTCTTCCTTAGCCCAAACATTCTTTTTATAAACCTAGAATAATAAGATATTTGAAAACTATTCTGTTTTTTTTTTTTTACAAATAATTTAGAACAAAAAAGTCTTGAAACAAGGACATGAAACACAGTCTATCATGACCCAATTAGATCCTTTTTTGTCATGTACCTTACCTATATAAATATCTATCTTGCAGAAAAGGAAATCTTTGATCTTATGCCTCAATTTGTAGATCAAGAAATTTTTAAGAACATTTTTGTAAATCATATAACTCAAATCCCTTATATTTCTCTTTAAAAATTGAAAAATATATTAACCTAATCTTTTACGATGAAATAACAAAGCGATACATCTTCTGAAACCATTTCTCTTTTATTTCAAACTGATTGGTTAATGGTACTGGTCTTCTACCAAATGTACATAAAACATGGTAAGGAACTAGAAATCAAAATAAATAAATTTATTAATAAAAATTTATTTTATTCCATTATTTCATACTTTCAAATGTTATATCCTCACAATTAGAATTGGGAAAATGCAATGAAACCATGATAAGGAAAAACAACAATAAAGACAATACCAATGCTAGCAATGATGTATTTCAAGTAATAATATTATGAACACTTATGTAATCACCAAATAAAGATTGGTTAGCATTACAAAAAAAAAAAAAAAAAAACAAGACTTGTCATCTTGTCAACATTCACATTAAAAGAGTTGGCAAGATTCACAAAGTAAGAAATTGGAAAAGTCTCTACATTGTTGCTTTCCCTAATCCTTTGCTCTACAAATTGGCTCCTCATTACTATGTACAGATGTCCTCTGCTTTCAACCACTACTATGCTAATAAAGAAAAGGATTCTTAGCTTTTCTTGGTACCTTTAATTAGTTTGTCTTTTGTAAAATCATTTGTATATAAATACAAGGAACTAGTAAAAAGGAAAACATTGGAGAAAAAATTGAGACCATACAACTCCTCTAGAGATATGTAAAATCCAACATTCTTGTATGTGTTGAGCTTCAATAAAAGTTAGAATCTTCATTTGCTGCTTCTATTTTCCTTTTATTCTTGTGCTTTTTGTACATAAGTTTGGTATCAAAGCCCTTTTATTAACTAAATGTTATATTAATTGGTTGAAGTGGAATAAGGTTTTGTCCCATATCTTATTTCATTCTTATCTAAATAATTAATAATTATAATTTTCACAGTAAATAAATCTTATCTTTATCTAAATAATCAGTAATTAGGATAAACTACTTCTTCTCTTTTCATGTTCCCTAACAAATCTTTCCTATGCTAGATGTCACACCCCATAAATTCACTCCAAATTTTTCTCAGGATCTAACGGGCTGACACTAGACCACTGCAAAAGACATTTCGAATATTCACATACACCTATAACATTGGGGATGTTAATAGGTGTTTACTGAAAAAAAAAAATTAAGAGGTGTATATGATTTGCCAGAAATCTTGTTTTTAATGACTTATTTTTCTTTATATATTCAATGATATTGAATAGTAAAAATTTTAAATTCTTAATGAGCTAGAGTTGTAGCACTTGTAAAAGGAACTTCACAAAACGACAGAGATTTGCCAAGGGCCAAGCTCAACCAGCTGGGTGATGGCACAACCTTGGCCTAATGGTAGATGAAGGATCCCCAACTGCCCAAGCCCATATCCTCAAGGCCAGTTGGTCAGGCCCACAATCAAGAGCTTGGAATCCAACATAGAAGGCAGTAATAAAATTCGATTTTGACGATAGTTGGTCATCATTTAGTGTTCATTTGAAACTGATTTTGAGAGGATTATAAGCATTTTGCTAATGATTGAAATATATATATATATTAAGAATGCGTTTGGTAGTGATTTTAGGAAGTATTTACAATCTCTATAACACTTAAAAAATTTTATTTTTCAAGTATTAAAAATGTTAAAAACACTTCCTATAATCACTGTGAAACGCATTATAGCACTTCAAGGGATTCTTTATAAAAGTATTTTTAATGAAAGTGTAATAAATTAAAAGTATTTTAACAAAATTCTTTCACAAATCAATTCTTAGGTTTATTCGTTAGTACTTCTAGAAAATACTTTTAACATGAAAAATATTATTTCAAAAACAAAAAATCAAACATTTAACAAATTACAGAAAGTACTTTCAAAAAGTAAAAAAAGAATAACTTAAAAGTGTTTTAAAAAAAACACTTGATAAATGCATCTTTTAGAAACAATTTTAGAGAAAATATTTTTTTTAAAAATACCTTAACTAGAAACATTCGCAACCACACCCTAATCTTATAGCCTAAAATCCACCTAATCATATCACAATGACAAAAAAAATATCAACCTCACTTGTTATGAGTATGCATGAGACATCTTGGTCATTTAATTTCCCTAATTCTCTTTTAAGTTCTAATGTAATAATTGGGAAAGGTGTTCTAGTGTCATTATCCCAAGCCCATCTCCTCTAGGTCATTCGTCCAAGGTTGGGCCCACCATAAATTTCCTGGGCCACAATTAAGAACTTGGAGTCAACCAAGAAGGATCCACCAAAATTCATAAAACTTAAACATGAATTAAAATCTATTTGGGAGTAATTTTGATAGCATGCTGTCTAATGATATGATTGAGAGCATGTTTTCTAATTGAAATTAAATTTTCAAAAAAATTTTGAAAATTACTCTTAAAATGTAAAGAATCCTTCAAAGCAATTCATAATTTGCCAAAAAATCTTTTTTAAAAAATAATAATAATAATAATATATTCAATGATATTATATGATAAAAAAATTAGGGAGGGAGGCTGTTTTATTGAAACATTTCTATATATGAAGAAATTTTTTTTTTTCATGTTCAATGACTTATTGAAGCATTTCTTTTAGATTTTTCTTTCAATTTTCATTGTAAATGACACGTGAAAAAATGATTTTTCTTGATACTTTATTTTTTTCCTTTCCTCATACTTTCATAGAACAATAGACCAAAAACATGCATCAAGAAAACTAGAGTTGATGTTTAGAAGTGCTTCCCTTATAAAAATTGTTTGGTAAAGTTTTAAAATTATATTTAAAAGTCTAAATTATTACTTTGAAGTAATTTTTAAACTAGCACATGATAACTACTTCCAAAAAGCACCTTTTTTTTTACTATATATCTTATTATCAAAACACTTTAAAAACATATTTTTTTTAAATGTTTTGAAAGAAGTGCCATCAATAATAGAAGCACTACAAACTAAAAGGGCTCTCACAAGAATGACCCCAAATAGCCAACCACCCCCCTCTCCTCTCTCTCACACACAACCCTATGGCAGATACACACGAGCTCCCTCAAACATACAAACAGACAACCCTATAGTAGTTTCTGTCATCACAAGACGTCTATAGCACATACATACACAGTTTTTTGATATGTAAATCTTAACTTACAAGTACGCATCTCTCTCTCTCAGCCACTCACTCCTGTCATTTAAATCCGGCTGTGAGCATTGGAGGAATGCCCTGTTGATTATTGAACACATTGTTTGGATCAATGAGTGTCTTCACTCTCACCAACCTCTCATAGTTGTTCAAGAAATACTTCTCACCCCAAGCCCTGGCAATCTCCACAGGATCACCAGATGAAAAGCTGCTATTCACCATTTCCATCACTCCAAGATCCAGGTCCATGTAATTAACATAAGCAGCCCTTGGACCCCATGAAACATGCGGCGTCATCGACTTGTAGAATCCTCTTATCCAATCTATGTACTTGTAGCTCATAAGAGAGTCTTCTTCCCAGGCCACCATATACTGAATTGCGAACAGGTTGCCTTTTCTGTGAGGAAAAGCTATGGCATCACTGCTTATTCTCTCCATTTCTCCTCCATAAGGGTCCAAGATAACGTAACCTTTTGGCTCCTTCTCAAGAGTGTCCAAGGCAGTCCTCAGGCCTTTCATGGAAATGGGAGTCCTCACATAGTCTGATTTGGCCTTGAAGTATAGTTTGGCTTGCAGGTATCGGTTCCTCAGCTCAGAGATGGAGCTTCCTTCGGCCAAGTCACCGTAGTACGCGATGGATTCAATCCAGCTCATTTCTCTGCATTCTTCTTTCTCAATGCCTAGCTCTGGGAAAACCTGGTTCAGGATCGACATGGCCTTGCTTCTTGAACCCAGATAGAACCCTTTGAATGAAGCTGAAACCCCAGTTTCCTTCCCTCCCAGTAAACCAGCACCAACAAAAACTGATAGATAAAATGAAGGTTCTAACCTGGGTGCGATGAATTGCCACTTGTGGACTAGCTCAGCTACATGGAGCTTGGTCCCAGTTCTCGACATTATACAGGATGTTACAGTTTCAGGTACTTGCAACAACTTGATCTTCCATGCATATAGAATCCCCCAAACACCGCCGCCACCACCTCTAATCGCCCAGAACACATCTTCTCCCATGGCTTCCCGGTCTACTAGGTGTCCATCTGCATCAATGAGAAGCGCATCCACGACATTGTCAGCTGCAAGACCATATTTTCTGGACAACAACCCAAATCCACCACCAGAAATGTGGCCGCTAACACCTACAGTTGGGCATGACCCGGCTGAGAACCCATGTACATTGCTCGCTTCTGCAACAGCATAGTAAGTCTCACCAAGTGTTGCACCCCCTTCAACCCATGCTGTTTCAGACTCCAAATCCACCAGAACCTGGTTTAGACTCATCATATCAATGATCACAAATGGATTTCCATCCAAAACAACCGAGGAAGTTCCTTCATAGCTGTGTCCACCACACCTTACTCTAATCTCAAACAATCCTTCCCTACAGCATGACACGGTGTTCACTAGCTGCTCTCGACTCTGTGGTAGAACAATGGCAACTGGTTTTGGAGCAGTAGGGACAGCATACCGCAGATTCTGAATGGAGAAGTTGAGGAGCCTATAGTAAGCTGGGGACTCATTTCCCTTGTGAGGCAACAACGTGAAGTTATTAACATTGTGCCGAGTTAAGCAAGAAGAAATGAGGTCAGAAGGTTCACAAAAACAAGCAATAACAAAGGCTATGAAGGTTAGTATGAACAGAAAATGCAGGTTCCCTAGGGACTTCACCATGGCTATGGTTCTTCGAATTGAGATGGAGATGGACACTGTAGAGAGTGAGTAGGCTTTTAACGACAAGGGTGAGAATAATATCATGAGTTGAGGACAAAAGGATGGAGAGATCAATGCAGAGAGTATAAACATGGCCGGCCTATAGTATTAAATTGAGAACTTAGCAGAGTGAAACTCAGAAAAGCATTTAATAAACAAACTAGAACATTATTTGAAACATTACAAAGCAGTCCGCATGAGATAAATGATTATCATATTGGGTGTTCTTCTCTGAGAGAATCTTCAATTTACTATGTATGGTTCTCAACATGACACAGTAGATTACAAATCACATGATAATATGATAAAGATTGTGGAGGAATGCCGGCCAACAACTAGATGCAAGGCTTGTCCATGTTGGTGATAGCATATATATATATGTATATCCATGCATGGATGCATTAATATATATATATCTAGCATTTGTTCCGGCTCTGCTACGTTTGCCGGCTGGGCATGCTGGCTCTAGATTTTAAATGCCATGGTATATTAGGGTCTTTTCATTGGAAGACAAAGTATCAATCAACAACGAAGTGTAAAAATAAATTATGTTAGCACACAAGTTTGAGTTAGTTGACCTTTGATCAGGGGTTCAACACACATTCATCTTCCTGAGCATAAAATAATGGAGAGGAGACAGTGGAAATGAGTTGCTAAACTACCAATGGCAGATTATTGCTAGCATAGTTCCAAACTAGCTTAAAACTATTTCATATGTACCTTATAAATCTATAATAGTAGTGCAGGTCCCATGATTTTATGTTTCTTTACATTATAATACAAGTAGCGCAAGTCCCACGGTTTTGTGTTTCTTTTTTAAATATGGGTGTATCATGCCATAAATTCATCTCCAAGTATTTGTTTTCTAGTGAATACACTCTTCTGAATGACATTTACCCAAAAAATCCACTGCAGAACTATATTTTAGTTTATATCCTTATGGAACTGTCTTTAAATATGCAATTCTAATCGAAGCCAAATAATATCAGGTATCAAAAGGGGGTCACCCCACTGTTCATCTGTAAGAGTGGACTTATCCCGATCTTTGAATAATTGTACAATGATCATTGAAGAGAGGAAGGGATCAAGAAGGAACAGACCTTTTACTATAATGACAGCTCTCACATTTTGGGAGAGACAATGAAGAATGAAGGGTCAATTTTTATAAAAAAGATGTCAGAAACAACTGTGAAGGGAAAGAATGGAGAGATGGCTGGGAATATCCGAGCACAGCTCACATTGGAGAAATCTAAAATGGGAAATCTACCCTGGAGAAATCTACAATGAATGCAACCTTTATGCAAGATGATGACATTGTAACACCTAGTTCTCCTTAGTGGACTACAGGAACCATTCGATCATTCCAGCTTTAACATCATAGAATGTGCTCATGTAACATTGTTATTAAGGGATTATGCACTTTGCATCTGCTAATGCTGAAGTTGTCTTGCTTTATGAATGGGTTGTCCATAGACCTTGTGACTAAATTATTCAAAATATAAATCATTAAAGAATAAAATTGTACAAATTTTAACATCTTTTGTAGCAAACTAAACAAATTTTCGAGCAACTCCACACATGGGAGTCTGTAACAATGACTAGCAGCCACCTAGTGGAGAAAGATACAACTTGATGAAAATGGAAACTAAATCTCAGATCCATCATATGTACCTCTCTCAATTACAACCTCGAACTGATCATTCCTCCTCCTGACCTGCAAAATTCAGTTTTGCAGTCTGTATCAGTGGCCAGGTTTAAGAGCAGGACAGTATAATGATAAGGAAATGTTTGGACCACCCTCTTCCAAAAAGTAAAGTAAAATAAATAATAAATTAATTAAAACTTAGACTTAAGCTAAATAAGGGGCCTTAGCCTTGGCCCAACAATCTGGATCAACCATGAATATTTTGCTATGATTCTGCTCTTCCTAAGGCCATATAGTTAGTTATAAGCCATCTTGTCTACAGGATTTGAAGTTCTCCATCAACTATTATGTTGTATAGGAAACCACAATCCCTATTTTTATTGGTGTTTCCATGAAACTCCTGTTAAATTTCTTTGAAAAAACATCAACAAGTTGGTCATCATAAATAAATGTGATAGAGGTAGATAAGGGGATAAAAATGTCAATGACAAAAAGGAAAGATTTGAAAGTGTGTGAATAAGTCCCAGAAAGTTCTGTGTGGTAGAGGAATGAGGAGAGGGATGAGCCCCACTCATGAATATCTCCTAGAAATGCATAGAGAAGGGGAGAGATGAATATATAAAGTGTTCTGTGTTTCCTTCTTTGAGAAAAGCTTTTGGATGTGAGGATTAAAGCCTTTTCAGGCAAGGTGGTACTTAGATATTTATCACAAAGAAAAAAAAAACACTAATAGGCCAGTTCGATAAGTATCGTTATCAGTCAACTCCATGATTTTTAATACTGTAATCCAATTCTTCTGATGAAGCTGTAACTTTTAGCTAGTTGATTCTTTGGAAAGGGCTATGTGAGATTGCTCTCAAAATATATAAATGAATAAATAAGTTTGAAAAACTCTTTGAGCATTCTATTCTGCTAAAGAATCTCAATCTCAGATATACTGAGTTGGTTCTAGACCTCAAATGTCTTCTACCTTGAAGTGCTTTAATGTGTAATAAGGCACATTACACAAACTGCCAAAAAGCAGTACCATGCACAGCTTTAGCATCAGATTCGAGAAACTGAGGGTTTGTTTTCGAAAACAGCTTTAAAAGATAATTTTGGAGAACAATTCTTAAAAATAGTTCTTAATTTTTTTCAGGAATAAAATTAAGTTTGAGAACTCAAATATGCAAAATAATTTTCTCAGCTTATTCTCCATGAAAGTACTGTACATCTGTTTAAAAAACAAAAGTTCTTAAAGAGTCCTCCATATTTTCAATTGTTGCTCAAAACACTCTACAAAACTGAAAACGCCTCAAATTTGTTGAAAAAAACATATCGTTTCAGAAAAAAAAATAATAATAATAAATTTAAAAAAAAAATCAATCTCATAAAACCATTTTCTATTAAAAATTTGACAAACAAGTTTTCTAAGTTAGAAAATTGTTTTTTAATTCTAAAAAACATAAAACTGATTTAAATAATAGTTTCCAAATAAGCCCTAAAAATTTTTCAAGACCTGACAACTTAAAAAGGAAAAAAAAAACATCATCAATAATGATTTATAGAGCACTGTTTGATCCAAATGAATGAATGATTCAAAAGGATTCCAAGTACCTGCAATAATAGTCATAGGTTCTAATAATACCTATAAAAAAAGAGTATATTCTGAGTCTCATGTCAACAAGTGTGGTCAAATTCATTTAGATTTCCTTTTTCCCCTCTGTTTTCTTTTGGTGGGTTGAAGGGTGTTCTTTAACAAAATCCCAAGACTTCAGTAATGAGAAGAGCAATTAGCTATTAATATGATTACCTCAACCAGTGGCCTTTTTCCATGAAGCAACATATCCACACTCCTTTCTGTCTGCAGAAAGAAGAGGAAAAAGGAAAAAAGAAAAAGTTAAAAAGAAGAAGAAGAAGAAGAAAAAGGAAAAAGTATCATTGAAAATGAATGAATCGAATCAGTAATCTAATAAGGTCTCAGTTTGTCACTAATTAATAGGAAAACTACAACTATCCACCAGTTAGTAATACATTCTGCATGTAAACTATCATGGTATTTTTATTGTAAAATTCATTCATTCACTACTAGGGGTAGAGTTTCAGATATTGGGGTGAAATAAACTTTATCACTATTTTTCTAAACTGATCTTTCTCTTCCTCTTTAACCATTTTCTGAAAGAGTTTTAATTTCAAAGGGATATCACTAATGTTTTGGATGGAAAATCTTAGATGAAAATTTTCGAACTTCCCCACTGCTTTTAAAGCATCTTTTTACTACTAGGGATAGATTGACATACCCAATGTGTAACCCAATAGTGTCTTTCTCTCATCTCAATCAAGAAAGGAAATGTTGGAAGAGCTTTCCGTTCAAGAATGCTTTTCTGACATCTTCTAGCACGAGCTTCAGCATCTCCTAAAGTAACAGTTTCTATTCCCCCAACCTGAATATTAGCAACAAAAGCAATCAAGGTGAAACTTTAACTCAAAATTTATATATGAAAGCATATGATAACTTAATACTTCAGAGAAATGTGTTCCTTCTTTCCAAACTTTTGCATCACATCAATCAATGAGTATGTCTGAGATGGGTC
This sequence comes from Vitis rotundifolia, assembly GCA_030254885.1. Lineage (NCBI taxonomy): Eukaryota > Viridiplantae > Streptophyta > Magnoliopsida > Vitales > Vitaceae > Vitis > Vitis rotundifolia. Next base: position 31,003,646 of record CM058168.1, on the reverse strand, counting down.
AAAAAGAGCATTGTCAAATAATTTACATCACATAATGCTCTCTCTTTTGTGCTTTATGGGAATTTTAATAGCTAAAAGAGCCCCATAGCGGGGGAAATTTGAGGTACTAAGAAATGAGGTTAAAGACTTTCATATAAATTACCATTGACCTCTACGGAGAATTTATGAGAGGAACATACAGCAAGGTTACGGACAGTTTAGGAAAGTTCAAAAGTTTCACTGGGAGGACTGTACTAGCAATAGGTGAGATGTCAGGAATATCATTAGAAGAGAAATAGAAATAACATGCTAAGAAGTCTTTGACAGACTAAAACATATAACAAGTAAAACAAAATGTGCGCGTAAAGATATCAAAACATAAATTTATCACAAGCAAAACCCTGTTGAAGTGGTGCTATACCAGTAAAGCTTGAGATGTCATTTGACATCTCTCACATTGAGTGGTCAGTATGCACCAAAACAACATCCAGAATACTATTAGAAAAGATGACAATCTCAAAAACATATACCAGACATGCTGTAAACATGTTAAGAATTTTAAAGTGTCTATTTTTGGAAATTAGCTAAAATCTAGCTGACATACAATCGAGAAAGTAAGAGAAAACTGTATTGTTAGAAAAGTACATAATTTTCAAAGGAAAAAAAAAATGCTGCCTCTTATATAACAAAACTTGGACATTTATCAAAATAAAATTGTAATAAAATGCAGATTTCAATAATGACAATAATAGGAGGAGTTCCAAAAGTAAAAAATAGACAAATATATATAAGCATATACAATTTTTTTTCTATGACTGCAACAGCTTCTCATTATAACCAAAAGCATCTATTCCACTCACAAAAGCACCATCCAAAGAAGTGACGAAAGGCCCACATCTAACAAAGAGACAACAACAGACGAAAAGGAGAAGGCTTCCTCAGCAGGGACAAATACCTGCTATTGTGGCAATAAAAATAATATTTGAAATCAATGAAACCTAATTCATCCAACTTATAACCTTAATTTTTGCCACATAGTTCTATTACCCATATAAGGAAATAAAATATAGATACCATTTTCAATTATTGATCAGCATGAAATTTGTCTCAGCCTAAACCAATGCATAAACAACAAATCCAATTAACAAATATGGGTATTAAACCATCAGCCAAAGCCTTCACAATTACATTAATTCTCTATATCATCACCTGGGATGGTAAAGTGGATAGGCAACAAATACCACAGTGATGTTTGAAGCAGACAGAGAAAAAGGCATCAAACATTTGAGAATTGTTTGTTCTCACTGTAATATTGAATTACTAGATAAACAAAGAAGTAGTAATGAAATGTAAGATGCCCACATCCACTGTATAAAGACACATCATTATAGAAGGAAAAAGATTAAAAAGGGATGAAGACAGAACAATGATAAAATTTAGAATCAAGGTTCAATTGGATTTGTAGGTAACATATGAGTAGAATCAAGGAATCTAGACTATAACTTTCTCCATTCCTATCCTATTTGCTTCTCATCTACAAAGCAGCAAGTTGCTTCTTGATTAACCCAATCTAAGTAGCATAAGCTATCTTTAAGCTAATAGTTCTAAAATTATAGGAGAAAAAATTGTAAGAGAAGAAAGCAGAGCAATGTGACATTTTATACGTGGGACATTAAAAATCTTGGATTTGATGCTGAGAATTTCTTTCAGAGTTCAGAACAAACCAGATCAGAAAGAGTGGGATTCTTTATTATGTTCTCAAGCCGCTCTCCATGAGCAGTACCAATAAGCATGATACCTCTCTCAGCAATAGAACGACAAGCAAGAGCTTCAGCTTCTGTGCCTATCTCATCAACAATGATCACCTCAGGCATGTGATTCTCTACAGCTTCAATCATGATCCTGTGTTGCATGGAGGGTTCAGGAACCTGCATTCTTCTTGCGCCTCCTATTGCAGCATGTGGAATATCCCCATCCCCTCCTATTTCATTGCTAGTATCAACAATCACCTGTCCACCAATTGTTAAAATAACTCCATTGTAGACAACTCACGACACCTAAGAAAGATGAACATATGAGAGAGAGACACAGATGAAGATGTGATAACGAGAAATTCAACATACCACTCTTCTGTTAAGCTCATCGGACAAGACCCGTGCAATCTCTCTCATAACAGTGGTCTTACCAACTCCAGGCCTGTCAAATTCAAAAGAAATAAATGTACTTTTTGTGATAGTATGTTATAATTATGTAAAATCAGGTTCCCTGTACCTTCTATGTAAATTTTAATACAGTATAATCCATATTCACAAATTAACCACCATCCCATGGCAAACCCTAGTGTCAAGCAAAATATTCTATGTCACTGCACTAAATATGAGAATGTGCTTTGCCAAGAGAACAATGACACAATACAAGTAATTGTTAATTTGATCAATGGCTGGATTAACTTTAATGAACACATTCAAGATTATAAATGTGAGCCCCCATATTCTATGTAAAATAAAAAGGATTCCTTCAATTTTTACAATACTGCTTTTCATTACAAAACAAAATTGGGTTCATGGAGAAATTTTGAAATTGTGACAATACATATAAGTGATAATAAAAATGTAAAAGACAACATCTCGTGAAATTGTAAAAATAGTTAACACAATTTGGAGTAACTGATTTGAATATTAGTAAAAAGAAAACCTTAAGACTCCTTTGAATGATGTGGAACAATTTCATTTCAATGGGATGGCCAGACACCCAATAGCCCCAAAGTTTTCCTATCACAATATGCTAACTATAAAATTTAGCAAACTGACCTCCCAACAAACAGGATGCTCTCCCCAAACGGAAGCAGATCACGGATCATATCAACATGACCACTGACTGCCCTACCAACTCGGCAAGTCAAACCAACTATCACTCCATTCCTACTCCTGATTGCAGATATCCTGTGCAAGGTACCCTCAATGCCAGCTCTATTGTCCCCTCCAAATTCCCCGACAGCATTTTGAGCATACTCCAATTCTTCCATTGATACCTAGCTAAAAGGATATGTCTTGAACAGGTAAATAAAACCCACTGGGAAATTGTTTCTTTCCTATATTTTTCTTGGTATAAAGAAATTTCATCCCTAATTCTATAAAATTTGCATTTATACGCTATGAAGAGGTGAAATCAATGAAGCAAACAGCAGCAAAAATACATGTTTTATATATTTTGTTAACAAAAACTGTGGATAACCCTAAAAGCTCATAAGCGTGCATTTACCTGAGTATCCCTCAAATACTTGCCACCGCAGTCACCCAAATAGCGAGCTTCTGGCAACCGACCCAGATCCAAAATGACCTATTAACATAGTAGTGAATAACCATCATTTGTTGCAAAAGCAACAAGCCCATAAAATCTGTTTCTGAAGGACCTTAACTTTCAAGGTGATGCTCATTTCTACATTCAAATAATGAGCAATTGGAGATGTGAATAAGTTACTTTTAATTTGTAGTACCCTTTATAAATATCAATAAAGACATCATTTAAACTATAGTGTATTCATCTTATTTGGAGCTAAAGTTTCCTTTAACTGCAATCAACCTTCCCCTCCAGTTTATTCCCAACACAACTTATGGCATCCTTATGCACTTTTCCTCTTAAAAACAACAGCAGAACGATAGATGAGATGTTATTGGAGAGTCTATAAAACAAAATAGGATTCAATCAACCTACACCAATGAGATCTGGAACCCAAAAGATGGAGACAACATATTTAGGACTTATGTTGATCTCAACATTTCCATATGGCAGTTACTGCCTGCCCCTGCCATAGAAGAGCAAAATACTGAATATAATTGAAGGCACCAAACTTGCTGAACCCCCATCCAGGAACAAAATCCTAAATTCAATTTGTCATCCCAAAGCAATCCCATTATTTTTGGATGAATATAAAGAACAAGAATAGCAAGAACATAAAATTTGATTTATAGAAACATGCATCAGAAGTGTTGTAGACACTGCATAATCTCCCAACTATTCTAGATAAACACAGTACAATACTCATCCAAGAAACCTTTCACAGAGCTGAGGATAAATCACCTCCAGAAGTTGAGCTCTTTTCGGTTCATTCAGAAGATTGTTACGCAAATCACAAGGAAGAATCTGCCACAAGCAAATGGATTCAAATCAGATTGCAATTCATTCAACTTCAGAGTACAAGGCAAACATTACATAGCATACCTGAGAATTCCTACCAAATGATATAGCAGAAAATAATCCAATCCAGCCACTTGATTAACAACCCTCACAATACACAGCTTAAATCGACCACCAGGGGATCTTAGGCACTAAAAAGGATGAACCTTTTACCTTCAGAGCAACTTAACAGTGGATTGGGGCACATGGGTATAACACAACACAACATAACACAACAAATCCAACATTTTCTTCAGAAACATCCACTAAAATATGAATGGAAGAAAACCCATCAAATAAAATGCCTAACAGAACTTCAAATAACAGCCCAACCAAACAAAACAATGGGAAAAAACACTCTTTAGATGCTATGTATCAAATTCAGAGAAATATGCAGGTGTACACATACATTTCTAAGTGTAGATGTCAAGTGTGAAGAATAAAGTGGAAAAGAGCATCAAGAATTACTAGCAAAGAGGCCAATTAAGAGATATTAATACACAGAGAAAGTAAGTGAAAGAGTTAAATGGTGGGTTACCTCCAAAAAAGCGTGGAAATCGTCCTGAACGGCTAAACCAAGGTGGGCAGTGTGAGATGCTTTGGAGACCATTCGACGTCGTATTGGTGGCCAAGGGTTGATTCTGAGAGAAATGGAGGTGTGAATATGGAAGATGGAGAAGGGTTGGGAGATGGGGAAGAAAGTTAGCGTTGTCACACTCATCTCTCTCTCTCTCTCTCTCTCTCTCTCTCTCTCTCCCAAGAACGCTCCTGCAAGAAGCCTTTTGGCACCCTCCTCTTCCTCCTCCTCCTCCTCCTCCTCCTCTCTCTCTCCCTCCCTCTCTCTCTCTTTTTTTTTTTTTTTTTTTTTAATTTTAAATCCAATCCGAGAAATAAGATTTTATGTCTAGGTATTTTAAAGAAAAATAATGGAAAAGTAAATAAATAAATAAAAAATCAAATAAGAAGAAATGCAATTAATGGAATCCAAATCAAAATCAAGAATTCATTGAAATGTTTACAAAACAATTTAACTAATGAGTATTCACCATACATTTTTTATTATAATGTCCTTCTATAAAAGAAAACTATATGATTATTTTTTTAAATAATCACTATTTTAATATTAGGTTAATATGGTTTTCATTATAACTTATTTCAAAATACATATAAATATAGTAAATGATATTAAATATTTAATTATGAAAAAAATGTTTATTAAAAATCAAAATCAAAATTAAGTAGTTTTAATATCTACAATATCTTAACTTTATAAATTATGTCTACAAAAGTTTAAAATTCTTTCAGTGAATAGAAAATTCCTTAAAAGGAATAAATTATCAAAAAGTTTTTTAATTTAAATTGTGATAATTCTCAACCAAATACATAATAATTCTTAGTGTATCAAAATGAATTATTTATGGCCCAACCTAGTTATAACTCATTTAACTTATATAAATTTATCAATTTTATAAATCTAAAAATTATGTAAACTAAAAAATTTAATTAATTAAATAAAATAAAATTTATACTTTTAAAAAAATTATAAAATTAACATATTTTATAATAAACTTCTAAATAGTATAAAATTGGAACTTTAATTTATCTTCTATTTAATAAACACATCAATAGTTAGAAACTAAATAATTAATTTAATTATGATTTATAAAAATTTAAATTTTAAAATTTAAAACAGTTTTAAAAATATATAGTAAATTTAAAATTTTAAAAAAATTAAAACATTAAAAATTGTGTTAATGGGTTATCTATATCTACTGTAGACAATGTAAGCTAATTCATTCTATTAAACAAATTGTATCAGGTTATTCTTATCCTAAACAAATTATGTTTGTATTAGGTCATTTTAACATGGTTAATAAATGGTTTGTTTAAGTGTCATGGCTCCACTCTCTTCTCAATATTGTCAAGTTCAAGGTTGTAGTACCGCTCATACGGCTTTATTTCTTTATTGGGCCTACACTCTTAAACAAATGTCTTAACAATTATGTTGTAAAAGCCCTTCATATATAACTCTTCCCCATTCATTTTTCAGGTGATGTGGGATATTATAATCCACCCTCATTGGGACCCAAAGTCCTCATTGGTACACTTTCAATTAGAGATTAAGTTTTGATACCATTTTATCATGACATTACTCTCCACTCGATATTGTCTGATTTAAGATTGTAATGAGTCTAATGAAACACATGATCCATCGATTAGTCCTAATTTTGTTTCTTCATTGGACCTAAGCCCTTAAGAAAATACAGTAATAGCATGTTGAGAAAACGGATTCACTTCGCAAACAATGTGGGACATTTCATTAAGTAAATTTTCACTTTTTATTTATTTATTTTAATATAACATAAATCCAACACAAACATGATTAATTACTACCTTTAGATTTATTTTGAAGTTTTAAAAGTTGAGGTTAAAACCAAAGCCTTAATTTTAAAGGGATTGGCAATTTGAAAATTTTATTAAACATTGAATAGCTTCTTGCATGATGTAAACTTGGGTTTAATAAGAATCAATATTTTCTTATTATACATGTTTTTTTCGAAAGATAAACTCTTTTAACAAATTAATTAACATATAAAACCTCTTTTTGTTTTTGTTTGTTTTAAAAAAACATTTATTTTCTTCAAATATAAATCTAGATAGACTGAAATATTTATATGAAATTTATGATTTTTGACTTGACTTCATCCTCAGACAAAGTGAAAAATACAAATGTGTCTCAAATGACACCTTAAGGGTCTTGCATAATTATTTACCTTATAATTCAAAATCATTTAATGTGGAACTTGTACGTGACATGTGGAATTTAACATAACATTAATTTTTAAAATACTACATTTTTTTGCAAGACAAAACATCCAATACCATATTGTAGCAAACCATATTTTCATATTAAGTTATCTTAAAATTTAAAATAATTGAGACTATATTTGGTTTTTGAAGAAATTGAGGAAAAATATAAGAAAAAGAAAATAAAGAGGAAAAATATAAAGAAATATAAATATAGAGAAAAATAAAAAATAAATTTAAAACTAATAATTTATATATATATATATATATATATATATATAATACTTCAAACTCATTTTACTTATTTTAACTCATTGATATAAAAATTAAATAATTTTAAAATTCATAATTTTTTTCAATTATATTTGATTTTTCATAGGAGAATGAAATATGAAAAAAAATCATTTTCCTTAATATTTTTTTTCTTTCTTAAATAATTTTTGGAAATTATTTATTAAATTTTTTTTTTTTAAATTTACATCACTTGTTAAAGCAAGTAGTTGTTACCTTGGTTGTATTGTGCCACCATGTGATATACCCATTTATTTATATTTTTCAATCTCAAAGATTAAAAATAAATAATAAAGAAAGTTATTTAAATTTAAAAAGAATTAATTTTTTTATTTAATTAGAAGATAAATAAATTTGTGTAAGTTTGATTTGTACTTTTATTTCTTATTTTTAAAATAAAAAAATTCTATATAAAATTAAAATATTTAGTAAAGAGACATAGATTTTACCTCATATTTTTAAAAAATTACTTTAACAAATTTTTAAATTTTGAAAAAATAAAAATATTTTCATAACTCAATTTTTTAAACAACTTTTAAAATTATTAATTTTTTCCTCTATGACTTCTTATATTTTATATAAAAATTAGTATTATTTTAAAATAAAAAATAGGAAAGAAAATGTGTTAAAGTAAACACTTAATTATTTTATTTTCTTTTATAATTAATTAATTTTTGGTAAGCTTTTAACAAAATAGGGTATTTTAGGAAATCCTCTTACTTTCTAGTTTTTAATATTTTCTCCCCCATTTGGATGGATACCATTCACTGAAAACAGAGAAGCTCTTCTATCAGAGTGGGGCCATCTCGAAGGCGACACGCCGGTGGTGGCGGTAAGCCTGTAACCCGGTGACAGAGAGCGATGCTCGGAGGAGATGACAAGGAGGGCGACGGCGAGAAGGGTTTGCTGTGGAAGCTTCCAGTGCTCAAGTCCAAGCAAGTTGGCAAGCTCGGCCCTGGCTTCGGCTTCGGCGCCGGCTGCGGCATCGGCCTTGGCGTCGGCCTCCTTGGAGGTACATCTCTGGGTTGTGAGCCACTCCCATTTGCCCAAGCTCCGTGGAGGTCTTGTATTTCTTAGGGTTTTAATTTGAATTCAGCTGGATGGTTTTAGAGTTCAGCACTCAATGAAAAATTTGGGTTAGGGTTTGGTTTAGGGATGGGTAAGAATGATTAAAAATGGGGTCTTTGTTATAGGAATGGGGTTTATGAGGGCTGTTTTTATGGTTCACATGTGGGTTTGCTTCAAGGCAAGCCCATGTTTAATAACAGAACAATTGAGAAAGAGAAAAGAAAGAAATTGTGCGGTCACGCTCTTGGAAGCAAATTTTCAAGCTTCCGATTCGCTTCCTTGTTGGTTTAGGAACTTCAGTTTTACTTGGGTTGGTGGCTTAAAGGTGTGATCACTGTCTTGCTTGGACCCCTTCTTTCAAATTTTTAGATTGGGAGGATCAATTTTCTAATGCATTGCAGAGTGTGTGCAGTGGCCATTAGGCAATCCACGGTGTATTGGGGGGGATTTTAATGTGGTAAGATCCTCATACAAGAGGTGTAATAGTTTGATAATTTCTTGGGCTATGAGAAGGGTCTTCAAGTTTGTTGTTGACTTCAATTGGTTAGATATTCTGACTGGCTTACTGGTAGGAGTAATTTTAGTTAGGCTGGTGGGTTAAGGGTGTAATAAGTGTTTTGCTTGGGCTGCTTCGTACATTTTCTTAAATTGGGAAGATCATTTTTCAAAAACATTGTAGAGTTTTAGCATTTTAGCTATTAGTTGAAGGCTTTGTAGGAAGATTTAAGAAGTGGAATATTAGTCTTGAGATTCTAGTTCATGTATTTGCATAGTGAGAGATTGTGGATAGATCAAGAAATGGTAACTGGGGGAAGGTTTAGGGCCCTTTATTTAAGAGGGGTAGCCTGAAATAAAAGCCTGCTAGTCTTGTGAAAAAGGCAATATTTATTCAAGGGCGATAGCCTCACTCTTAGTCATAATACCTTTGGAGCTTGCTTTGTGCACTTTATGCCCACTATGATGTTGGTTTCAGTTTTTTTGAGATTAGAGAAGCTCTAGAGGGATTTCTTTGGGGTTGGAGGTGAGGGAAGGGCGTTTGTCACATTTGTTGAGCTAGAGAATTGTTTAGGCAGCTACAAGGATAAGTAGATGATGAGTAGCATCACATTGCTTCTTAATAAAGATCTTCTTTGCAAGGGGTCCTGAAGGTCTGTGGGTGATAAAGACAGGCCTTGGAGTATGTTGTGGTGGAAAAGCTTAGGGTTGATAGGATTACCATTGTTTTGCATCTTAACTGGGCTAGTGTTTTGGGTTGAGCATGCTTGAGTTTTAATTGTTCTCTTTGTTCAGATTATGCTGTTGGTATTGAGTCCGCTGACATTACTTTATTTTCATTTCATTATGTCATCCTTTCCTTTTTCTTTTAAAATATAATCATCTGGAATTTTTATTTCTTTTTTCATTTTTTTAAATGTACAAAAGAAATGGACAAACCGAAATAGGTATATGCCACATGGCACTGCCTAGGATCGATGTTTTCAACTAATTTCTTTCTCAAAATTTCATATAGCAATTGATAATGCTCCTTACCCCTTGATCCTAATTCAAAATGATGTTTAATGAAAATTTCTTCTGCTTAGTGGAAGTGTGAATGCTTAAACAATTTTTTACTCCAGGTATAGGCTTTGGTCCTGGGATTCCCGGATTACAGCTGGGTGTTGGATTCGGTGCTGGATGTGGGGTTGGTTTAGGATTTGGTTATGGTGTAGGGAGGGGTGTTGCACATGACGAATACAGGAGATACTCTAATGTTGGAAAGCTTTTTCAGGGACGAGATCTTCCTACTCAGTAAGTATACGTCAGTTGTTTTGGTCTCTAACTGCATGAAACTTTGAAATGTCATTTTCTCACCTTGCGAAGCTTTTTCTTGGACAAAAGAATCTTTTATGTGCATTTTCTGGGCTTCTAACGGCCTTAAAACTTCAAACATGATAAAACTTCAAACATGATCTTATCAACTTGAGATGCTTTCTTATGGATGAGAAAATCTTTTAAGTGTATTTGCAGGTTTCTACCTGTAGTAAACATTCAGACATCATCTTGTCCTCCCTTTTGGCTCTTAAAACAAACTCCCTCTCCCTCCCCCCCACCTACCCCCAACAAAACTCACAAAAAAAGAGCATTTCTTGTATGATTCTCTAAACTCTCGTCTTCAAGCATGCTTATTTTATTTTTGGGGTTGTTTGTATGCATTGTGTACTTTGCTATTCCATTTACTTAGACACTATATATATACACATGCTAGTTGCCTATAAAAAAAAAACAAAATGTCTAAACTATGCTCTATAGAACTTATACACATTTTTGTCCTAGTATTTGTTAAAGACATGAGCGTTTAACCCCAAAAATTGCTGGAAGCTTTATGAGCAATTTGAGAAGTGTAATTGATGACATTATCCTTATAATGTAAAAACTTTCTGTATATGTAATAGGTATTTAGAAAATATTGTATGCAAATCGTTATGTTATATTTGGCTTTAGGAAAGTACCAAGGTAAGGAAAAAATATTAAAAAAATGATTTTCTCATATTTGTTTTATTATGAAATATAAAAGAGAAAATAAAATATTATTAAAATTAGTTTGAACCTTATGTATTTTTTAAATTATTTAACCTTCATACGGAAGAAAAAAAAAAAAATGAAATGATTTTGTAAAAGCATCAAAAAATAATTTAATAATTTTGATCCTATGTTTTTCCACTTTGTTTTTCTTTTATTTATTTTTCTCATATTTTCTTTCAAAGTTTCCATGAACCAAACATAGGGTTTATGGGTTAATTTAATTTCAACATGGAATTCATTTGTTCAATGAGTTTTGATTCTAGACGCTGTGTTCTGTTTTCAGGGATGACATAGGTGTTCTTGTTGATGAGGTTGTTAGAAATACCAAGAAGCTCATCAAAGCAACTGAGAGGGAGATTGAGAAGTGGAGGAGATGAAGAATCTACTCTTGGGTCTACTAATTAATCTGAAGTTCTCTTGCTAGGGTTTTAACTGTCTACAGAAATGGCTCCTATGTATGAAGTGCAGAAACCATTTTGTTTTTCTGTGGATGTTTAGGTATACTGTATACATACATTTGGGTTTTTAATCTTTGAAGCTATTACAAGCAAACGACTCAGTGTGATCCAAGTCTTCACTTTTCCTTTGAATTAAGCTCTAAACCCAAATTACTTAACTCGTTAGTTATCGAGTAAATTAAATACAGGCGAAGATTTGTGATGAAGGGATTAGTCGATCCCAAGGATGATATAGATACTTGAAAGGTGGTGAAAGGGTTGATTTATTTATTTATTTATATTTTCAAGCCTATTATGACAAAATTACATATGAGAGACCATTATAAACCATTAATTCCTGTTTGATAATGGTTTTTAAAAATAGTTTTTTATTTTAAGTAAAAATAGAAAAATATGTTTAATAACCAAGAAATTTTTTTTTTTCTATTATTAAAAGTAAAAAATATGATATTTTTAAAGTTCTTCTCATTTGTTGTTTGAGGGGGGAGTTTTAAAAAATCAATATACAGATATATGATTTGATGATTTGAGTGCATTTTTCCACCTTAGTATCAGATTCTCAACCACAATTTCAGGTTTCATTTTTATACCATGGCCTTGAATAATTTTGTGCACAAAAAAATCAATAGTAGTGGCAATGGAACATTTTATCCCTGCTTTTCCTACAATTAATTGCAGAGCATCCCTGTCCTCACCCTCAGACAAACATGAAAAATGGATAGACCGTGTTATCCAAACACAAGCAACCAACAAGTTCAGGAGCATTCCACGTCATCACCATCATCTGCCACTTCACCCCACCCACCCTATCACAACTCCCCTTCAGATTACGCCTTTCCCTTCTCCCACCAATCACCTCCATCCCACGTGGCACGTCCACATCCACCAGCTCCACCATTTAGTTCTGCCTGCTCACCCTCTCCACCACCCATTGCTTCCACTTCCCACTACCGGAGACTCAACTTTCCGGCGACCCTCATGGCCTCCCTCGCTGCCACCACCGCCGCCTCCTCCCTCGGCGTCTCCGAGATGCTCGGTAACCCTCTCAACTTCTCCGGCGCCTCCAGAACCGCTCCCTCCGCCTCCAGCCCCGCCACCTTTAAGACCGTCGCCCTCTTCTCCAAGAAGAAGGCTGCGCCAGCCAAGGCCAAGCCCGCCGCCGTTTCACCCGCCGACGAGGAGCTGGCCAAGTGGTACGGTAAGTTGTTCAACTCATCACTAATAATTAAAGCTCTAAGATTAACCAAAAATAGTTTTTTTTTTTTCAAGTTTCCGAGTAAATGAAAAAACATTGAGTGAAGTTAATATTAGTCGATTTTGTATCTGTTGCTGGTATATTTTCTAATAGTCCATTAGTCTGAGTTGATGCACATTTTTTTTTTTGCTTATTATCTAATAATTTAAGCTTTCCGAGTTATTTTCAGGTCCGGACAGGAGGATTTTCTTGCCAGAGGGTCTGTTGGACAGATCAGAAATCCCTGCGTACTTGACCGGAGAGGTTCCCGGAGAGTAAGATTCTATATATATATCCTCAAATTTGTGTTTGTTTTCCAAGCAAACATTAGAAAAACAGACTGAAGGAGTGAATGATGGGAAATTTTGCTGATTTGTTTCTGTGGCTGCAGTTATGGTTATGATCCTTTTGGGCTCAGCAAGAAGCCAGAGGACTTCGCCAAGTAAGTGAAACTGTTGGTTGATTCTTCCTTTTTTGCCTTGAACTGTAATGAGATTTGTATTGGATTGTCCAGAAAAAGGGATCTGTTTTATGCCACTGATGAAGAGAAATTCGTGAGGGGTTTCTTGCAGATATCAAGCATATGAACTGATCCACGCCCGGTGGGCTATGCTTGGCGCAGCTGGCTTCATCATCCCTGAGGCCTTCAACAAATTCGGTGCCAACTGCGGCCCTGAAGCTGTGTGGTTCAAGGTTTGCTTCCTTAACTTCCCTTTTCCAAATTCCTCAAAAAATTTATCCACCCTTTCCTTGGATTTGTACTCCCACAAAAAGGGGAATTCGAGGAAGGCAGAATACAATACAAATTTACATCAATATCTTTGACTCCATGGATGCCGAAAAGCTTGGGGTCTGAAAATCTTGTCTATTTTAGTTTTAGCATTCCCCTAACAGAAATTTCACCATTGCCCATCATCTTCTTCTGATGCGGGAATTATCCATAAGTTTCTGAATATTTCATTCATCATTTGCTTTGGCTGATGAGGTTTTCTGACCTGAATGCAGACAGGAGCTTTACTCCTTGATGGGAACACACTGAATTACTTCGGAAAGAACATCCCCATTAACCTTATTTTTGCTGTCATCGCTGAGGTTGTTCTTGTTGGTGGTGCTGAGTACTACAGAATAACCAATGGCTTGGTATATAAACCTCTAGTCGTTACATATCTTTTCAATATCCTTGCCTTGTATTAGATGTTCTAAAGAAGTGTTCAACAATACCTTCTGATAATTGTATATTAGTTTGGAAGTAAATACAGTGCCATTGCTTGAATGCCCTTTCATTTAAAAGCCTAGTCTGAAAAGTTCCTTTCGGGTTTACGAGTAATACCCTGGATGTCTTTAATAAGTATCGTGTGCAATAAGCAAAATATCACATGTTTTTTCTGCATATTCTGTCCATTTTAGTCCTCATTACTGTAAAACTGGATGTTGAAACTTGATTTTAGAGCTTGTTTGATCAATAGTGATTCTAAGAAGCGTTTTTAGCTTTTTAGTACCTGAAAACAACTCTTCAATAAAAATTTTCAAGTATTAGAAATGCTAGAATCGCTTTTTAGAATCACTATGAAACGAATTCTTAATATTGCATTAAGTCAACATTCATTAGTATGCCCAAAGATGTAGCATCAGTGGTCATATGATCTCATTATTGGTCTTTTTGCTGTAGGATTTGGAGGACAAGCTTCACCCAGGTGGTCCTTTTGATCCTCTAGGGCTTGCAAATGACCCAGACCAGGCTGCACTGCTTAAGGTGAAGGAGATTAAGAATGGTAGACTGGCGATGTTTGCCATGCTTGGCTTCTTCATCCAAGCTTACGTTACAGGAGAAGGCCCTGTTGAGAACCTTGCAGCCCATCTGAGCGACCCATTCGGAAACAACTTGCTCACTGTCATTGCTGGAACTGCTGAAAGAGCTCCTACCCTGTAATTTTTCTTCTGCCCCATCAACTCAGTTCTAAATGCATTGTACATCTCAATGAGACCTTCGAGGCATTTAACCTTAATCCCTTGTACTTGAAATTCCAACTATTCCACTTCACACACCTCTAGCATTATTCATCAACGGTGAATTTATGTGATTATGTGATTTAAGTCTAATTTGACTGAGCTGATTATCACAAGTCTGCCATAATATAAACACAGCCTTAAGGTTGGTGTCAGTGTGAAAACTATAAAACAGGCGGGGGAATAAAGCAACGGTAGTTGAATTGTTTGGCCTAAAACCAACTTTGAATTCTGTGTCTAAAGCAGATCTTGAATTTTTAGTTAGTTTGAAATCCCAAATCATTTGTCAAATTAGATTTGATTAAACAAAATGAAACAGCCTGATTTCTTTGAACTTGTAATCCAAAGCTGCCTGAGGGATTCATGTTTGAATCAGACTTCATCATACTGGTAGCAGCTATAGTTGCTGCCAGATCATGATCCACTGGCACAGCTCCTATGTTTATTCTGAAAATAAGTATACAACCCAACTATGGAAGAAAACTCTTAGCTCTGAATCCATGGGAATATAAAATTAGAGTCAAGTGAAGATGGATAATTAAAAAAAAGAAAAAAAAGAAAAAAATTTTGGATCCTACTTGTAGGTTTTTTTCTTTAAAAAAAAAAAACAAGGATGAAAAAAAACAGAAAGAAAGATATTGCAGAAGTAAAACAAACCAGAACAACAATAATTCATTAATTATCAAAAATTATAATAAAAACTTAATCAATAACCACTCACTATAAACGTGGACAAAGGATTAAGCCATGAACAAAACATGCAAAACAGAAAAACAACCAACACCTAAAAGCTAGCAACAACTTTGAAGCATTCA
Organism: Vitis rotundifolia; assembly: GCA_030254885.1. NCBI lineage: Eukaryota > Viridiplantae > Streptophyta > Magnoliopsida > Vitales > Vitaceae > Vitis > Vitis rotundifolia. The sequence goes on along the minus strand of CM058168.1, from coordinate 30,988,248 downwards.
AAACAACTAAAAAATTTATGACACCACATTAGCAGTCTTAAGCATGTCTTCAACATTCCTCCTTGCTTCAAGAACTACAAACACCAAGTTTTGCCTTTAAAAATTCAAATTTGCTAACTTGCAATGGCTTGGTGAAAACATCCGCAACTTGATCTTCTGCTTTGCAATAGAGAAGAATCACATCTCCATTTTTCTGCACTTCTCTTAAGAAGAATAACTTAATATTAAAATGCTTAGTTTTCCCATGAAACAAAGGATTATGAGAGATAGCAATGGCAGCTTGGTTGTCAATAAGTATCTTTGTGCTTTCCTTTTGCTCTATGTTATGATCATTTAAGATCTTCCTTAGCCAAATAGCTTGATTTATTGCAGCTATGGCAGTAATAAACTTTGCTTCAGTTGTAGATTGGGCTACAAGTTCTTGGTTTTTTCAAGCACTAAGAGAAAAAACTAGAACCAAAAGTGAAACAGTAGCCTTAAGTACTCCTCATATCATCAATGGAGCCTTCCCAATCACTATTTGAAGAACCAACTAGCTGAAACTCTTTGCTTCTCGTAAATTTGATGCCAAAATTACATGTGCCTTTTAACATATCTAATCACCCTCTTTGCTACTTTGAGATGCATTTCACTTGCACAATGCGTAAACCGAGACAAAATGCTTATAGCATTCAAGATGCCAGGCCTTGTTGCTGTGAGATACATCAAGCAACTAATCGTGCTTCTGAAATATGCCTGATCAATCCTGTCAGTTCCTTAATCTTTATTGAGCTTCTCCTTTTGATTCATAGGAGTTATCTCCTTGCATTCATTTAATTTGAACTTCTTAAGTATCTCTTTGGTGTATTTCTTTTGACAAATAAAACCTTCATGTTCACTCTGTCTAATTTCCATTCCAAGGAAAAAACTCATCAAACCTAGATCCGTCATCTCAAAAACTTCCATCATCTCTAGCTTAAACTTCTCCACAAGATTTGTGTGGTTCCCAGTCACAAGCAGATCATCCACGTACAGTGAGATGATAAGAATGCTAGCTCCATTGTGCTTGACATACAATGTTGATTCAGATAAGCTTTTAGCAAATCCTAAATTCAGCAAATGTTCATCGATTCTGCTGTACCAAGCTCTTGGAGCTTGTTTCAGGCCATAAAGAGCCTTCTTGAGAAGATAAACCTTGTCTTTTTCTCCTTCTTTCACAAAGCCCTTAGGTTGCTCAACATAGATTTCTTCTTACAAGTAACCGTTTAAGAAGGCTAATCTGAAATCAAGTAGATACAGTCTCCAATCTTTTTTAGTAGCTACAACAAGCAGCAACCTGATGTTATCTAATCGAGCAACTGGAGCAAACGTATTTGAGTAGTCCAAGCCAAAAATTTGATTATAACCTTTCACAACAAGTCTTGCTTTGTTTTTGTTAATAGAATCATCAACATTAAGCTTAGTTCTATAAACCCATTTAACTCCAATCATTTTCCTGTCTCTAGGCCTTTCAACAAGAATCCATGTTTTGTTTTTCTCTATCATTAATAGCTCTTTCTTCATTGCAATCATCCAATTCTGATTCTTCATTGCTTCTTCATGGTCTACAGGTTCACATGTAACAATATTGCATCTCTGATATACATCAGAAAGCAACCTTGTGCCTCTGACCAGGACATCATCTACCGTGTCATTTTGCCAATCTCCATTATTTTGTTTTGCATATTCCCAGTTCCATTTTTCATTTTCCACAAAGTGCATATCCTTGCTTATAACAATATTTCCAGCTTGTGGCTGAAAAACTTTATAAGCTTTTTTAACTGAGCTGTAGCCAATGAAGATGCTTGGAAGTGATCTTTTATCCAGCTTATATCTCTCTTGATCTGGGGAACGTGAGTGAAGCACAAACAACCAAATATTTTAAGGAAGTGCAAGGATGGTTTATAGCCATACCACGCCTCAAAGGGTGTTTGACCCTTCACTGCTTTTGTGGGAGGCTTGTTTTGCAAGAAGACAACTGTGTGTGTTGCTTCTGCCCAGAACTGCTTAGGTAGATTCTTCTCATGTAACATACATCTTGTCATCTCCAAAATGTATCTGTTTCATTTCTCACTTACTCCATTTTGTTACGGAGTATATGGAGTGGTAAATTGATGTTGAATGCTTGCCTCTTCGTAGAATCAATTGAATGATTCAGAGGTGTATTCCTTGCCATTGTTTGATATGAGAGTTTGAATTCTACATTAACCACTTTCATTTTCAAATTTGACTTTAAATTTCTAGAAGACTTGTGCTACATTCGATTTATGCTTCAAAAAGAAAATCCAACACATCCAAGTAAAATCATCAATAAATACAACATAATAAGGACTACCTTTTAGAGAAGGTGTTCTTTGAGGGCCTGCAATGTCTGAATGAATCAATTGCAGCTTCTTTGATGCTCTCCATGTCACCTTGGGGAATGGTTTTCTGTTTTGCTTACCAAACTAACATGCTTTGCAATTTGGAATGTGATCATCAAGGTCTGGAAGGTCATTTGCCATTATCTTGGATTTCATTTGTGTTAAATAGTGTACAGTTATTTTTAGTTATTTACTTTTCCTTTTCTTTCTTATTGTATTGTGGGTCCCACTAGCATGTATATATATACAACCCAACGTGTATTATTGCATAGTTTTTCCAATAACAAAAATTAGGGATTCTCCTTTTTCTCTATTTTCACATGGTATCAGAGTTTAGGGAGAAAAACCTAATTATTTTCGGTTTATCCGTGAATTAATTCTGGGAAACCTTTCAATGACCGTGTTTCATTTTGGTCACCTTTCCCGTCTCCTAAAGCTTTCCGGTTGACCCTCACCGCTGGCGACTTTTCCGGTGAATTTTTCCGGCGAAATCATTTTCCGACACCGACCATACCATCAGGTGCATAAAGAGGAGATCTTCAAGTTTTGTCAAAGCACTAAAGGGAGAATCTCAGTCACGCGCCGACCACACGCGTTTCTTCTCCGGTGGCCTGAACCTCACGTGTAGGCGCATGAGGGCCCGTGGAGCACTTTCCGGCAACGCGCTTCCACCTCCAGCCTCGCCTGACGTCGTCTAGCCACTCTTCATCTGTGCTTGTGCCATCCGAACCCTGCTTCCCCATTTTTTTGGCATTTCAGCCTTCGCGGGTCTTCTTTCAGCCTCCGACGACAGCTCCCTTCCTTGGCCGAGACCTGTGTGCACCTTGGGAAGGACTCTTCTTCATCTCCAGTCCCTTTTCTCCTTTGTTTGGGTCCTGACATACCAGGTTCTTCTTTCACGGCTGTGATTCGACCTCCTTTTAGGGCTCTCTTCGATCAAAGCATATTTCGTTTTCCAGATAAGTAGATATGGCTACTAAAAGTTCCATTTTTTCCTCTGTTATACCTGGATCTCCTATGATTATTTCGGAGAAATTGATTGGCAGTGAAAATTATTTGTCCTGATCTGCTTCTGTGGAGCTTTAGTTTATGGGTCAAGGTTATGAGGATCACCTTGTTACGCAGGAGGCGGATATCCCTGAGGTTGACAGAGTACAATGGAGAAAGATAGATGCACAGTTATGTAGTGTGTTATGACAATCAGTCCTAAGATTCTGCTTCATCTTCGGGCCTACAAAACATGTTTTAAATTTTGGAATTAGGCGAGAGGGCTATACACGAATGATATTCAACGTCTTTATAAGGTAGCTTCTTCTATTGTCAATGTCAGACAACAAGACATGGATTTATCTACTTATATTGGCCAGATCACCTCTCTTAAGGAGGAATTCTTGACCGTGATGCCTCTTACTACTGATGTTGGGGATCAACGAATACAAATTGACAAGTTCTTCATGGTTCTTACACTTATTGGCCTCCGTCCAGATCTTGAGACTGTCCGTGATCAGATTCTTGGCAGTTCCTTAGTTCCATCCTTGGATGATGTGTTTGCTCCCCTCCTCATCCATAGTCACCTGGGCCACCCTAGTCTATCCAAGTTCTAGAAGATGGTCCTTCGTTTTTCATCTTTGTCGTCTCTTGTGTGTGAGTCTTGTCAGCTTGGGAAACATACTCATGTCTCGTTCCCAAAGCGTTTGAATAATCGGGCAAAGTCTCCTTTTGAACTTGTCCACACTGATGTTTGGGGTTCTTGTCAGACTGCGTCTACTTTAGGATTTCAGTATTTTGTCACTTTCATTGATGACTATTCTCGATGTACTTGGTTATTTTTAATGAAAAATCGAGCTGAGTTATTCTCTATTTTTCAGAAATTTTATGTTGAAATCCAAACCCAGTTCAATATTTCTATTCATGTGTTACGCAGTGACAATGCCAGGGAATATTTTTCGGCACCATTTACTTCATTTATGTCGCAACATGGGATCCTTTATCAGTCTTCTTGTGCTCATACTCCTCAACAAAATGGGGTAGCTGAACGTAAGAATCGTCATCTTGTTGAGACAGCTCGTACTCTCCTTTTCCATAGTAATGTTCCTTTTCGTTTTTGGGGGGATGTTGTTCTTATAGCATGTTATTTGATTAATCGTATGCCCTCATCTGTATTACATGATCAGATTCCTCATTCCCTTCTTTTCCCTGAGCAACCACTTTATTTCCTTCCTTCTTGTGTTTTTGGTTGTACTTGCTTTGTTCATATTCTCACTCCTGGACAGGACAAACTTTCTGCTAAAGCCACAAAATGCATCTTCTTGGGATACTCCAGACTTCAAAAGGGTTATCGTTGTTATTCATCTGAGACTCATCACTACTTTCTCTCCGCTGATGTCACCTTCTTTGAGGACTCACCATTCTTCTCCACCTCTGAGTCTCTTCCTATTTTTGAAGTCTTACCCCTTCCCATTATCTCCCCACTTGATGCAGTGCCTTCTCGCCCACTTCAGGTTTATCATCGCCGTCATCGTGTCGCTGTTCCTCCTTCTTTGGCCGAGGTACCTGCTGACTCACTTCCTATCCCTTCGGCTTCTCCTGCCCCGACTTTGCCTCCTTCTGCTGACTTACTCATTGCTCTTCAAAAAGGTAATCGATCTACTCGTAATCCTTATCCCATTTACAATTTTTTGAGTTACCATCGATTATCTTCACCCTATTTTGCATTTGTTTCTGCTATATCTTCTGTTTCTCTTCCCAAGAGCACCCTTGAGGCTCTTTCCCATCCAGGCTAGCGACAGGCAATGGTAGATGAAATGACTGCTTTACACTCCAATGACACTTGGGATCTTGTTGTTTCACCCTTTGGTAAATTTACAGTTGGTTGTCGTTGGGTCTACACAGTTAAGGTTGGCCCTAATGGTCAGGTTGATCGCCTTAAGGCCCGCTTAGTTGCTAAAGTCTATACTCAGGTTTATGGTTCTAATTATGGTGACACTTTCTCTCCTGTTGCCAAGATTGCTTCTGTTCATCTATTGCTCTCCATGGCTGCTATGCGTTCTTGGCCTCTTTATTAGTTAGATATTAAAAATGCTTTCCTTCATGGGGATCTTGCTGAGGAAGTTTATATGGAGCAACCACCTGGTTTTGTTGCTTAGGGGGAGTCTGGTTTAGTGTGCAGGTTACGCCGTTCTCTATATGGCTTGAAACAATCTCTTCGAGTATGGTTTAGCCGTTTTAGTTCTGTTGTTCAGGAGTTTGGCATGTTTTGCAGTACAGCAAACCATTCCATTTTCTATCATCATAACTCTTCGGGGCAGTGTATTTATCTGGTAGTTTATGTGGATGACATCGTCATTACAGACAGTGATCAAAATGGTATTCAGAAACTAAACCAACACCTTTTTACCCACTTTCAGACTAAAGACTTGGGGAAACTCAAGTATTTCTTAGGGATTGAGATAGCTCAATCCAGTTCTGGTGTGGTTCTTTCCCAAAGGAAGTATGCTTTAGACATCTTGGAAGAAACCGGTATGTTAGACTGTAAACCGGTAGACACTCCTATGAATCCAAATGTCAAACTTATACCAGGACAGGGGGAGCCTTTAGGAGATCTTGGGAGATATCGGCGACTTGTAGGTAAACTGAACTACCTCACCATTACTCGTCCAGACATTTCTTTTCCTATAAGTGTTGTTAGTCAATTCCTACAGTCACCATGTGATAGTCATTGGGATGCTGTAATTCGCATTCTTCGATATATCAAAAGCACACCAGGCCAAGGTGTGTTGTACGAGAACAGATGTCATACCCAGGTTGTTGGTTACACAGATGCAGATTGGGCTGGCTCACCCACAGATAGACGTTCCACTTCGGGGTATTGTGTTTTTATTGGAGGTAACCTAATATCCTGAAAGAGTAAGAAACAAGATGTAGTGGCCAGATCTAGTGCTGAAGCCGAGTATCGAACTATGGCTCTGGCAACATGTGAACTCATATGGCTGAAACATCTTCTTCGGGAGTTGAGATTTGGAAAGGATGAACAGATGAAGCTCATTTGTGACAACCAAGCTGCTTTGCATATTACATCCAATCCAATCTTCCATGAAAGGACCAAACACATTGAAGTTGACTGTCACTTCATTAGAGAGAAGATCGCATCAGGATGTGTGGCGACTAGTTTTGTCAATTCAAATAATCAACTAGCAGATATTTTTACTAAATCTCTCAGAGGTCCTAGAATTAAATACATTTGTAACAAGCTTGGTGCATATAACATATATGCTTCAGCTTGAGGGAGAGTGTTAGATAGTGTACAGTTATTTTTAGTTATTTACTTTTCCTTTTCTTTCTTATTGTATTGTGGGTCCCACTAGCATGTATATATATACAACCCAACGTGTATTATTGCATAGTTTTTCTAGTAACAAAAATTAGGGATTCTCCCTTTTCTTTATTTTCACAATTTGTAACAACCCTTAATGATAATAGTGCCCAAGCCTTTTGTGCCACACCTCTGTGATATTTTCTTTGATTGGGAAAGCGATTTGCTTCTCATCCAATGGATTTGGAGCAAAGCTTCTCCCTCTCATTTTTACCCTGAAAATATCTTGGCCAATCGCATCTTTAATTAAGCAACTTTTGTCTTCAAATACAACTTTATAATCCTTTTCAATTAGTTGTCCAACACTTACAAATTTTGATTTATTTCAGGAACATACAACACATTAGAAATGAGCTTTGTACCTGAATAGCTTGAAATTGCAATTGTTCCCTTCCTTTCCATGATTATGTACTGGCCATTTCCAATTCGAACCTTTGACGTGTTTGTGCTTCTTAGTTCCCTGAATAGATCCTTGTCATGTGTCACGTGGTTAGTGCAACCACTATTAATGAGCCAACTCTCACTCGATTCCATGCCAAAGAAACATGTAGCCACAAACAGTTGATCTCCTCTTGATCAGGAACCTATGCCTCTTCACCATGTTACTGATTTTTATTTTTGCAGATGACAGCTTCATGCCCCATCTAGTTACATTTGGTGCACTTGGCGTCAAGTCTTCTCCAGCATTTGAAATACGGATGAGAATTTCCACCACAATGTTAACAGAGAGGATGGAGTTCCTTTTTGTTTCTAGCTTTGCTCTTGTTGTTGTTGGTTGTATATTCTCCATTTAAGCCTTGATATTTTTTTACCCTTTTTGTTCTTGTTATTTCTTGTATTCATGTGATGCTTGACTGTTAAAGCTCCCTCGATAGCACTGTCCTGCCTTATACCTCTTCTTTGCTCCTATACTTGCAATCCATTTAAAAGCTCTGCGAGTGTGATCATTGACAAGTCCTTAGTGTTTTCTAAGGCTGTAATGGATGCCTCAAATCTTTCAGGCACCGTCACAAGGATTTTTTCAACTATCCTTGAGTCTGGCAAGGAAGAACCAAGTAATCTGACTCGGTTTGCAATGTCAAGCAACCTGTTAGAGTACTCTTTGATGGATTCAATCTCCTTCATCCTCTGTAACTCAAAGTCCCGAATCAGATTCAAAACTTGCATTCCTTTTATTCTTTTATCTCCCTCGTATTCCATCTTGAGATAATCCCAAATCGCCTTTGCTGGTCTTAATGACATGATGTGGGTAAAGATTGTGGTAGAGACGACAACAAACAAGTAGGTTTTTGCCTTGGACTTTTTTGTTTTTCCTTGTGATGCTTAATTTAAGCCATTCATAATCCTCTTTCACAACTTCCCAGAGGTCCATAGCATCAAGGTACGTCTCCATTCTAATGGCTCAAAATTGATATTGTCACCATCAAAGACTAAATAGGCGATTGAAGGAAAGCTTGATTCGGCTTCCATGGCGTCTTTGAGAATTCAACCTAAACACCACTGGTCTTTTAAGAGTAGAAGTTCTGATACCAATTGTAGTTTTTTTTTTATAAAAAAAACAAGGATGAAGAAAAACAGAAAGATATTGCAGAAGTAAAACAAACCAGAACAACAATAATTCATTAATCATCAGAAGTTATAATAAAAACTTAATTAACAATTACTCACTATAAACGTGGACAAAGGATTAAGTCATGAACAAAACATGCAAAATGGAAAAACAACCAACAACAACAACTTTGAAACATTCAAAACAACTAAAAAATTTATGACACCACATTAGCAGTCCTAAGCACGTCTTCAACACTAATCAAGCATCCAAATCCACTGCAAATCACTTGTAGCAAAGCCATGGGCAGACATTAAGGGGTATGCTTTGGTTGCCTTATGTTAAAATTAGACCGGATGTCTAGTGGCATAATCTCACGAATACTTGTAACCACCTGCTCCCTTTGACATCTATAATGGGATGGAGTAGGTCTTGTAGAATGGTATGAGAATCGATTCCCAACCCTTGTGTGAGACTTTGAGTGATCTCATAATTTTGTGAGAACAAACTAAAAATGTTTTATGCGTATGGCATGATTGTGATATCCAATATAATATCGATTAAAAAAAGAAGTTTCTAACATTATTTATATATATATACATAGCAGACTTTTGTTAATTGAGTAGACTCATTTTAAAGTTATGAGATACATTGGTTTAGAGTAAATAATACCTACATGCATGAAAGAAAATATCGAGATATATCGTGTATCGGAGGTTATGGAAACGATATTTGGTAGAGAAATATCATTCTGGCGAAATTTTGGGAAAAATCTCAAAATCTACGAACCCCAAACAAAAGGTTTGGGATTCAGGCCACCTTACCACTAGGGCAAGTTTGAGCCTTGTTGAATATAAGGCACTAAAGATATATATTCAAAGTCGTTATATAAAGAAATTATTAAAAGAATATTTTAGAAACAAAATTAATTATAATTATTTTATAATTAAATGCAAAAATTTCTTTTAATTGATTACCAAAAATTTTAAAATTATTATGATAATTTTCTTTATAGTGTTTTTAATATCATTAATAGATTACTTAAATATTAAAAAATTGTACATATATCACAATTTATTTTATATTATTTAATACAACTGAATTAAATAGATCATAATTTTAATATTAATATATATTTTAAAATTATACATATTATAATCAAATATCATAATATTTGATGTAATTTAATAATAAATGTATACTTATAAAATTTATATTTTTATCGATGTATACGATATTATTATCAAATATGATAAATAATTATATATATATATATATATATATATAAAATTCTTTAATAAAACAACTTTAAAATATTTATTATATTTCTAATTACATTTTTATGAAGTTTTTCTTATACTTTTATAAATTTTGATCAATTTTAGGCTTATTGATTTTTTTTTTTTCAAAATATCCTTCGATATATCTCCTCCAATATATCCAATATATCCGTAAAATCGAAGTATTGATATATCCGTAATTACTGACATTTTTATCCTTGCCTACATGAAAGGAAAAGACTTATAAAATCTAATAGCTCCATAGCATATGTTAATTTGTTCCTCTACGTAATGTATGCAGAATGATTGAGTAAATAGCGTCAACATACCCTTTACTTTTGTGATGTCAAGTCGATCGGTTTCGTGTCGCAGAACTCATACCCATCATTTTCAAGAAGCTTCAACATTAGAAATGAGTCATTAACAATGGGATGGACACTCTAACAAATACTATTTGAACACACTAACAAATAGGCACTAGTATGAGAAAATCAAACAAGATAGAGATCTCATCTCTATGAGATTGTAAGGACAGGTTATGCAACACATTTTGTAACCTTTCTTGAAACATGTGGGGAAAAGTTTTGTTCAACAAAGTCAAGTGGAGGAAGAGCATGCAACCGACCACATGCTTCACACATTTCAAAGGGCATTCCCCTTGTTTGGCCGTGTCAGAAGAATTTTACAGTCAAACAAAAATTGAACTCACAAAATGAACCAAGACATTTCACGCGCCTTGGCTGTGTGAAACCATGCACTCCTCAAGCTGGTTGGGTTATGTTCTCACTGGTCTTTCCAAGAAATAATTCAACCTTCCCGAGTCCGCATAGTGTCTATTCAGGGGTCCAAAGGGCATCACGGACCACGACTTCTAAACATATTTTAACCTATATGCATTTTTTTTCCAATTCAACATGGAAAATCATAATCACTTTCTCCAAACATATATATGATAAGACTATGGAGTCACATAGGTAGAGTCTAACATAAGGGATGAGAGATTTGCTTTGATACCATTTACAACCTACTCCTTAGCTCCTTTGTAAATATTGTCCGATTATGAGTTTAATGAATATTTAGGACTTTAAACTCATAGTTTTAAGGGGTGTTTGCTCAATTAAGAAAAAATGACTATATATAGTGTTTGATATCAAGTATTACAATCATGTACAAAAAACTTGCTTTTTGGTACATGATTTAAAGATTTTAAAGTAATAGTTTTAAGGGTGTTTACTCAGTTAAGAAAAGATTATATAATATTTGATATCAAATATTACAATCATGTAGAAAAAACTTGCTTTTATATAGTATGATATCCCATATCGGATAGAAATTTTTTTTTTTGACACTTAATATATATATATATATATATATATATAAATAAATTCCTTTTAATCATGTAAACACGTTTTTAAGTCATAAGAGCTTATAAAGTTTAAAACATATAATATTTATATAGTTAAAGTGAACTATTATAAATGGTATTAAAATTAATTCTTGGTTCCAACGAGGGAGTTTGTTTATCAGTGCAAGACAATCTTGTGGGATACAACATCATAGGGATAATTATGATATCACACATGCGATATGAATAAAAAGTTCTTGGCACTATGTATATGACTTCCTCATAAACGTGTAGACGTGTTTTAAAGCTTTGAAAGTTCAATAGACCTAAAGCAAATAATATCAATGGTCCATTAGACCTAAAACGAATAATATTTATACAATCTTGTGGGACATAATATCATGGGTGTAATTGTTAAATCCCACATTAGATAGAGAAAAAAATTATTAATGTTATATATATATATATATATATATATATATATTTGAGTTCCTCTTAACCATGTTGATATGTTTTAAAGCTATGAGAACTCATTGCTTTATACCATTTTCTATACGGAATAAATCATCCCCTTGTTTCGCAACATAAATAGCCATTTTACATATTGTTTTGTTAGGAATTATTTGAAGGAAGACTCAACTCCAAAACATGACTTTCCAATGCTGTCATACATGACTTTGATCACCAGCCTGCCTAAACTCACGAAAAACAAACGAACAAGAAAATATAAAATAAAATCAAAGCTTGATGACTTGACCAAGTTTTATATTTTCTTGCAGCAAACTCTATCTACAGAACATATAACTCCAATTCACACCTTGAATCACAATTTTGGAGTCGTCTTCCACTCCATTGATTCACACCCAACTCCTTTTAGGTCACACATGCATATGCAAAGAACCTTTCCCTCGGGCCAATGCCTTGACCATAATCATCCTTACCTTGTAAAAATTATGTGCTGCTTCCTAGCATATAATGAAGGGTTTTACCAATGAAATATATATATATATATATTCAATCAAACAAACTATCATCTACAAGAGAATAAGGAACTCATATTAGTCATTAAGTAATTGTTATTAAGTGATTGGAACTTTGTACTTTATGAACGTTTTACCTTATCTATATTAATTGATTGTAGCACACCTAACTCAAGAATTTGTGCAGCATGTTTGAAAATATGTAAGCATGCCCTTTTCTACCCCAAGAGAAAGCTCATGGAAAGAGCATCAAACTTAGGCCTGCAGTCACTATTGAGGCGGCACGCGCACCTTTTTATATTGCTTGAAGATAACGACGACAGAAATATCTGGGATTACTCGTCCTCATTGGAGCTCCTTCTCCGAACTTTATCTCACAATCCATTGACCCAGAGCTGCCTAATGCCTAAGAACTAAGAGTTGAAAGAGACGGAAAGAATTGAATTTTGCACCGGCAGAAACAAAGAGTGATAACTTTCCCCACAAAAGGGCCCCTTAATCAATAATCAATTATCGTTTGTCATGTTTGCACCACTTTCACGTTTGGGGGATTTTTTTGTCAGGACTTTCTCGGGAAATAAAATCTCTTAGCTCCCTTAGTATATATAACTCCTTTTTGCTTGTGATCACAGAAGGGTAACTGAATATATCGCTTCAAGGACAAAATTGTTGCAATTAGGGGCGAGAGGGGAAGCTTATTTTGTGAGAATTTTGTATTGTATGTCTCTAAAATCGCATTTTAAATAGTAAGAAAATTGACGTGACTCATTTTTATTGCAACTGTGATTTTTGTTTTCTTTCTTTTTGACATCAGCCTAGCTTGTTCATGATCACTTCATTGAAAACCATAAGAAATTTGAAGAGAAGTATTTTTTATTTTCATGGCAGCCATGCAGTGTCTGAACGAGATGGCTTCATCGTTGGTGGCAGCGGCTGAAGACTGAAGACGGTAGCCTCCCCAAATTGTAGGTGTGGTAAGGTGTGGATGTGATTGGTTCCTAATTGTAGGCTCAGTGCTCTCCGGGCCATCCCCACATAGTAAAAATCACGGTGCTTTTATATATACCAGCAGACACGGTGTGCTTCAGAGCAGCTGACTTTTGATTAGAAGCTGAAAATAAGTTGTGAGATGAGGATGAAGCCGTGGTTGTTGCTGATGCTGCTCATATGGCCATGGATTGAAGAAGGAATTACTAAAACACCAGCATTCTCGCTTGCAGAGTCCAACTGCACTTACCAATGTGGGAAAGTAATGATTCCTTACCCATTTGGAATTGGAAATGCTGAATGTGCTAAGGACAAGAATTTCCTTCTGCAGTGCAACAATGGTCAGCCATTTTTGCTTCAAAACATTCCTGTTCTTGGTATATCACTGGCACAAGGCACAGTTACTGTTACCCTTCAAAGTGCATATGAATGCTATAAGAAGCCTACTCTGACTGATAAAATATTCTATGGTGGATTCAACCTGGAAGGCAGCCCATTTATGTTGTCCAACTCGAACAAGTTCATAGTTCTCGGTTGCAATGTAACGGCTTTTATCACTGAAGGCGAGCAGTTGCGTAGCGGGTGTATCACTTTCTGCAATGAAGATGGGAATCCAGATAAACTTGGCTCCTGCTCTGGCATTGGATGCTGCAAGACCTCAATTCCAAATCATCTCAAGAGCTTGAACGTCTCACTCTTTAACCTAAATTTTTCAGATACCAGTAGCTTTGGCCTTCACATGTTCTTGGCTGCCAGAGAGACATTCAATTTTTCAGAAACAAATCTGTCTAAGCACCTCAACCGGACTATAAATTCGCAGGTGGAGCTTGATTGGGTGGTGGGAGAAAAGACTTGCAAGGAAGCTCAAGCCAACTGCAGCAAGAACACTATTTGCTCAGACTCTACCAATGGCCCTGGATATCGCTGCATCTGCAAACCGGGCTTCTCGGGAAATCCCTATCTTCCTAATGGTTGTGTAGGTAGTCCTCACCATCCAACTCATCTAGTCCTGGTTTCTTAGATATCACATGAACATTAATGAACATGATTATTAACTTAATTTACATATATCTCTACATTTAGACATTGATGAGTGCAACGAACCAAATATATATCCGTGTGAAGGTATTTGCCGGAATACAGTTGGGAACTACAGTTGCCGCTGCCCATTTGGAATGCGTGGTGAAGGGAAAGTGGCTTGCAGAGGACACCATGCTGCTACTATATTCTTAGGTAATGCCCTTTCCTCTTCATGAAGAGCATTAAGTCCAATATTCCCAGTGTAATCTTTTGCAAATGATGCCATGTTTATGTTATTTAGAAATGTCTATTTCACCCTATATTATTGGTCTTAATTTTTCTTGAGAATTAAACTTTTCATCATATAGTCTGAGGAAGATATCCATTCAATTCCACCACATTCCAATGCGCATACTATATATGTATATATTGAAACCTCAAAACTAGGTAGTTTCATTATCACTTCAGATAAAATTAAAGTATCTAGTATTTGAAAGTGCATAGTTGAAGGAGATATGGTAAGAGAACTCCCTAATTTCAGCATATTTGACTCATGTGGCCGATCTTTGTCTCATAAATTTAGAAAAAAATTAGTTTAATGAATTTACTCATGAGTAACAATGGGGTGCTTCCATTTCTATCTTTTGCGTGCAGGCATAGGCTTAAGCCTTGGATTCTTATTGGCACTTTCAGGGCTTTTTCGATTGTATTTACTGGTTCATGAACAGAACAGCATCAAACTGAAAAGGAAATTTTTCAAGAGAAATGGTGGCTTATTGCTGGAGCAACAGATCTCTTCAGACAAAGGGAAACTCGAAAAAATAAAAATTTTCACTTCGGAGGAGTTGGAGAAGGCCACAGATCACTACAATGACAACCGAATCCTTGGGCAAGGAGGCCAAGGTATTGTTTACAAAGCAATGTTACCGGATGGAAGCCTTGTAGCTGTGAAGAAGTCTGAAATGATGGGTGAAGGTCAAATTGAACACTTCATCAACGAGGTCGTAATACTTTCGCAGATCAACCACAGACATGTCGTGAAACTGTTAGGTTGCTGTTTAGAAACTGAGGTTCCTCTACTAGTATATGAGTATGTCTCCAATGGAACCCTTTCCGACCACATCCATGCTCAGCTGGAGGAGGCTCCAATGAAATGGGCAGATCGGTTCAGAATTGCTAAGGAAGTTGCAGGAGCAATAGCCTATATGCATTCAGCAGCTGCTGTACCAATCTATCACAGAGACGTCAAGTCCAGTAATATACTCTTAGACGAGAAATATAGAGCAAAATTGTCTGATTTCGGGATTTCAAGGTCTGTCCCAACCGGAAAAACTCACTTGACCACATCGGTACAAGGCACGTTTGGGTACTTGGATCCTGAGTACTTCCAGTCATACCAGTGTACAGAAAAGAGCGATGTGTACAGCTTTGGAGTAGTTCTTGTTGAGCTCTTGACAGGACGAAGGCCAATATCCATGGTTAGATCAGAGGATGATATGGGCTTAGCTGCACACTTCATATCATCAGCAAAGGAGAATCATCTTTTGGATGTATTGGATCCACAAGTTGTGTTGGAGGGAGAAAAGGAGGAGCCATTAATTGTTGCTAACCTTGCACTGAGATGCTTGAAATTGAATGGAAGGAAAAGGCCAACAATGAAAGAAGTTGCTTTGGAGCTTGAAAATCTGAAAAACCGACGAAAGCGTCTGCTTGCTGATCAACAAGAACATCAAGATGGAGATTACTCCATCATTGAACCATCAAGAAGGTTGGACGTTAGTGCAGTTCCAATGAAGGCTAGGAGGTTGGAGAGAAGTGATGAGTTGGAGCTAGACATCCAGGAGCTAATGATTAAGTCAACATTTTTGACATGCTGAAAGATGAACTTAACTTTGGTTTGTATCTCCATTGGGAGCAGCTATGCCTGCATTCTTAGTGCATATGTATCACCAATGGAACGGTTATCCTTTTTATTTGTAAAGTATAGGAACAACAATGCCAAAATAGGATTCGGGTTTTAATAAATTTGGCTTAATAATTTGCAGCATTGTGCATTTCAAATTCCACTGCTTAAACTATTGTATCTGTAAGTGCTTAATTAATGATAGCACTTGTATCTAAAAGTGTCTGAAATTCTTAATTTTATCCAGTTGCTAATTCAATAAAAATTTCTATTAATAGAAAATATAGTAGAACGAGAATTGCTATTGTAGATAGTGAGACAGAGAGTACATGCATGGTGGAGAGAAAAACTTGAGATATTTCAAGTTGTGGGTTTATGTTGTAGATATAGTGTTTTTATTAGAAATGTTTCTATTAGAAACGCTTTTAGGAAAGATCATTTAGTGTTTGGATATTAAAAAAAAAAAACTTTTAATAATGCTTTTTGTAATGTATTATATAATATGAAAGTTACTTTTGCATTGTTTTTAAAACCAGATCGGACCAGCCCGTCCAACCGGTCGGACCGTTGATCTGACCAGAGAGTCTGGTTTGATGGAATGGGCCGTTTGGGAGTTGGACCGTTTGTCCAACTGGATGAGCTGGCTAGTTTCCAATGACCCGGTCAACCTGTGTTTGACCCAAAAACACATGGGCCTTTTTTTACCCTCATTCTGGCCCAATCTATCAACATTCAACCTGTGTTTGACCCAATAACACATGGGCCTTTTTTTGCTCTCATTCTGGCCCAATCTATCAACGTGCAGCCCATCCGTCTGAGCCTCCAGCCAGCTTGCAAGAATAGTTCATGTGGAATGTATTTATTCTGCATATGGAGTTCATGATATTCAATTGTGGGATTGGTTGCAATGGGGCCTCGAGTCTTGGACATGTGATTAACAACATGAGCATGTGACTGCTAAGCTACTTAACCACCTTATTAAATAATGCAGTAAAGCTATATATTAATGTTCTTTATTAATTTTTATCATACAAAATATTTAAACAAATATGAATATTTACATTTATTTTTATTTTTATAATCGTTATTAATGAAAAGTATGAAAATATTATAAATTCATTAATATAATAATTTAAAATTCTAAAATAATAAATTATATAAATATATAGATAAAATTAAATATTATAATTCTTTTCCTCTTAAATATGTCTTCATATTTAAACATTATACATATTCTACTAAATAAAATCAAATATATTAATACATCTATATTTATACATTTAATTTGACAGATCAATTACACAAAATAAAATATTATGTAAAATTTGAATTATATCTATATATGTTTAATTTTTCAAAATTATTTTTAATTTTAATAAAATATAACTTATATATTTATGATGTTACCAGATCCATCATCGGTCCGACCATTGAACCGTGAACCGGTAACTTTTTCGGTTTAACAACTGGTTCGATTTTTAAAACATTGAACTTTTGAAATAATTACCTTATTAGGTGATTGTACAAATTTTTAAAAGATTTTAAAAAATTTGTTAAACACCTAATTTTTTTTCTTTTTTCTTTCTCTTTTTTTTTTTTTTTTTTTTTTTTAAGAAAAAAACACTTTCAAATATTAATAAGTACTTTTAACTCTCTCAAAATTACTTCGAAATAGATGCTTTGAGTGAGAAAAAGATGAAATTTTTTCAATTTGAGTCTTTCATCTATGATTCTAACTCCTTTGTAAGGCTATCTATATAGCTTAATGGTTCCTCTTCTTAATGGCTATGCGACTACGATTCATGACCAAAGGATCATATTATACAAGATCTCCAACTATAATTGATGAATTGAATGATGCAAATTGGATATAAGATATAGAGGACACCAAATCCATCAGTGGATATTTATTCAAAATAGAAAGTGGAGTTGTGTCATGAAAGTCCTCAAAACAAACAATATTGCTAGATCCTTTATGGAATATGAATTTGTAGCTTTGGACAAAATAGGAGAAGTAGAATAGCTTCACAATTTTCTAGAGGATATACCATGTTGGCTAAAACCTGTGCTTGCAATAAGCATAAATTATGATAATCAATGATCTATGAGAAGGACACAAAATAACATATACAATGGTAAGTCTTAGCATATATATTGAAGAAACAATACTATAAGACAATTACTTATGGAGTAATTTCTATTGATTATATCAAATCAAAGAACAACCTTGTGAATTCTCTTATTAAAGGTTTGTTAAAAGATCAAATTAACTAATTATTGATTAAAGGGAATTAGATTATAGTCTATGACCAAAGAGTTTTCATAATAATAACGTAACCTACTTGATTAAAAATATCAAGATTAGGTTCAAAGGGACAATTAACTTATAAATGACTAAGAGAAGCATTAGAGAGATAATCTCTCTTACATGTTCTTATGATATGAAATAGTGTTATTTGTAGCATGAACTAGTTTAAACTTTGCTTTTGATAAATCCTATAGCTTTGAAAACCAAATGAGGTATGACACGATGCTCTTAATAAGAATCACATATTTGAGTGTGAATGAGGCTATTTCTATGACAATTAATGTTGAAATTCTGTTGAGAACTTGTAAAACTAAGATTTGTGCAATTAAGGCTGAAATTCTCTTACTAACTCAAAAAACTAAGATTTGTGCATTGCCAAAATGAACACAACCATGAGAATCAATGATTTTCAAAAATGGTTGTGTGAAGATTATTGTCTTAATTTATATCAACAACTAAACAGTTCACGATATTACATTCATTGATTAACTAGTAAATCTAATAATATTTCATTAATAAAAGTTTAAAGTCACAAATTATCTATTCTAATGTAATTACTTTCCAAGTTATACTCTTTTAATTACTAGCATGTCATTTGCATAAATTAAGTCAATTTCTATTCATGTAGGGGATTGTTGGGAAAATGGCTTTAAGAACATGACTCAAAACCATTTAGAGGTGAATGAAAGATTGAGCTTAAGGTAACATCACTTTAAAAAAGACATATCCTTAAAAAGATATGTCTAGCATTTTAAGACACAAATCTTCCAAAAAACATACTTATGTGTCAATCTCCAATAGAAATGTCTAATGTCTTAAAGATACAACCCCACTAATAGCTACCATCTATGACTCTAAATAAGGGACTCCCTCTCATAAAATTTCTAATTCGTTCAATAATCCTCTCAATTCCCTTTCCATTTAGTCACTCATATTTCAAGTCTAATAAGACATCTTTCTAGCATTCAAGTATTAGTCAAACATTCATTTAACTAAGTATTCAAGGGAATACAAATTATAAAGTGATTCATTGTTTCTTGTAATTTGGAGTACTGCTATTATAAAAAAGTGATTGTTATATCTTAAAATATATATAACCATTTTTATATCGTAAGTACTCGAGTAGGTTGAAATTTATCTTAATAGGATATGAAGTCAAAGTGTAACTTGATCAAACTATTATTTAAGTTTATTCTATTTTATTTTTGGTATTTTAATATAAAAATGGAAGTCCATCCACTTTTTAGTTTGGGGAACAAACTCAGTTGACTTCATTATTTCCAAATACATATGTTTAGGTACTTGGACCCTAAGTACTGGCAATCAAATCAATATATTGATAAGAGTGAAGTTTATGTTGAGTTTGAATGAAAATAAAAATTGTATTTGTCAATTTTATTTATTTACTTGGTTTTTATTACTACCATTATTATTTTTAAGTATTTTATTTGTTTGTTATAGCAAATGTAGTTGCGACCATAGTTTCAATACTTTTAGTCATGCTTTTACATGTGACAACATCTATCACATTTCTCTATATCCTCTATGGCTATGCCTTGCTACGGTCTCTTTTGTCTGCACTCAAATCTTATAATCGCACTGAAGCTTCCTTTTAGTCGAGGTTGGTGGTTGAGACCAAAAACCTGCCTTCTAGCTTGTAGTATTAGTAGACGTAGAAATATTAACATAGTTATTTAAAGTAAATATTTCTTTTTGAAGTGTCTTTTCTCGTTTTATTTTTAGAGTTTTATTCAAACACATATACAACTATATTTAAGTGTAAAATTCTGTTTGTTGAAATAGAAACTGTTACCGTTGTTCTTTTTTTTTTTTTTTTGTCTTTTTAAATAAACAATTTACTTAAAAGATTGTTATTATTAGTCTATTCTATAATCTTATCTGCTATCATCTTATTGAGGTATAACATAATACAAAGTTTAGTAAAGTATGAGGATTAGAGTGTTTCACTCTTCATATTTGATTGATTGTTGTATCTTAGGAGACCAAAAATCTAAGAATGATATATATATATATATATATAGAGAGAGAGAGAGAGAGAGAGAGAGAGAGAGAGAGAGAGAGAGAGAGAGTATTAATTGATCTTGTTTTCACAAATCATGTTACACCAATAGTTTACAGCTTTGAAGTGTTTTTTTTTTTTTTCAACTCTTTACTAGGCGAAAACCAATTTCCAGGGTCAGATCAGAAGAAGTGGGATTATCTGCACACTTCATAACCTCAACATGGGAAAATCATCTTGATGTGTTGGATCCATAACATGTGATGGAGAGAAGAAGAGAGGAGAAAGGCCAATATCGTGAAAGAAGTTGCTTTGGAGCCGGAAAATCTGCATAGGTATTGAAAGCACTTATCTACTAGACCAGACCAGCAAGAGGGGTATCACTTCATGATAGAATCATCATAGCAGTTGGAAAGGATAACAACTCGAATTACCTCTAGGAGACTAATTTGAAAAGAACAAGAAGGACAAGACATCCTTCTACATTGTAGAAATTTATATTAATAAAAGGGAATGAAATCCTTTACATGGAGGAAAATCTGCAATTCTTTTCATATATAATATTCTTCCTAGTATTAATGTTTGTGATACATGTTTAGGTTCTGTTGTAAGGTGCAATTTCTTAGATAGTCTAAGGAACAATACACATGTGTGCTTAGTGAATCCAATACATTGGACCCTAAATGAGTTGTTTCAATTTGGGTGTGTTTGATAGATGAGAATAGGAATGAGAATATGATAATAGAATGACTGTTGATCATAATATCATATAGAGGAAATGAATCAACATCCTAATAAATATGTATTTTGAATTCATGGTAATAATTTTTTTTTTTTTTTAATTTCTATTCCCATTTTTAAAAGAAATCTAATTATAGATATAATAAAAAAGAAATGGAATGAATTTCTCATTCTCATTTTCTATTTAGGGCTTGATAAACATAAATGGTCTTATACATTGTGATTAAGATTTTGGACTAAATTAGTACTTCAATACAATATCAAACCCTTATTTTTAGATGAAGACTATAATCTTATTCACCTAAATCCTACAAATATCCATCTATTTTTATTTTTATTTTTTTGAAATCCAAAAAGTTGAATATGAAAGGGTAAAAATAACGTCTTCTTCCCACACACTCAAATACAAAACTTGCTGGTTTCCTTCTCTTCCTTCCCTCCTTTCCTCTCCCTTTCCCTTCTTTTCCTCTATCATTTCTAGTTTCTTCATTTGGCAACTAATTGGCAAAGCAAGGTGGGGCAAGTCCACTTTATATAATTGATCCAACAAATGATGCCTTGTCCCGCAATAGCTTTCATCCACCCCATATTAATAAGGGGTATAAGTGATAATTGAAAAACTGATAGAATCAATCCAACTCAATCAAAATCTATCAAATCAGTTAGGTTTTCAATCACCAAATAAGGGCATTAAGAATTGTAGAAACCGATTAAATGAGTTTGGTTTTTAGTTAACCGGAAAAAACCAAATCAAACCAATATTCTATGACTTACATATTTGTTATGATTTATAATAATTTGATGTTAGATGAATTCTTCTATATTTATTACTATGTATATTTTGTAAACTTTGTTGGATTTATTCATTGTTATTAGGTTATGGTTAAATAAATTTTGAAATATGATCATTATATTTTGGGCTAAAAATTTGAAATATATATATAATTTTTTAAAGTCTTAACTCTAAAAAACAGATTATAATATGATTGCCTCAAATACTTAATTTCGCCTCATTCACTCGCCGCGGCTTTGCCATAAATTAAAATCCTCTTTGCCATACATATCACCATACTTTACTGGCAATACTTAAGGATCCATTTAGGGCATCAAAAAGTAGCTTTTAGGTGACATACAAAAAATATCGATGATAAATTACAAATGGTAGCATGAAAATGGCGGGTCTGACTTGTCAAAAGACAGATAAGGGAAGGGAGGACAATCATGCATGCATGATAAGGCGAAGGGACTTGCTTTTTTGGTCTTCTGCAAATGGTTTAAGATGATTGACCTCGTGGTCCATAGAAATGAACTTAATTTCCTTTTTAGAATGCAAAACCCCACATGGTTTTGTTGTCTGCCATGGAAGGGTTTGATGGAATCAATTAAAGACCCGCACTAAAATAAAGCAAACCCTTTTCCTTGGCTTGACTGTGGACGAGAGAGGGGTATGGCCTTTTGTGGTGGAGACGCCATCCTCATCCCCGTGTCTGGGCGCCATATCCTCATCCTGATCACTAGTACAAATGTAGGCATCAGGTGGAAAGGCAAATTAAGTTGATAGAGATGTGGATGAAAATGTGGCCGCCATTGTTGTTGCTCTTAAGCCTCTTATGTCTCTTATACCCATGCATACCAAAACCAATAATTGAAATGCCTAGGCCAATTGCAAACCCACACTGTCCAGATAAATGTGGGAACATATCAATTCCTTACCCATTTGGGATTGGAGATGTGAAATGCGCCAAGGATGACAAGTTCCTTCTGCAGTGCAACAATGGCCAGCCATTGTTACTTGGTTCCCTTCCTGTTCGCCATTTATCGATAAAGGGCACCGTGAATGTTACCATGAAGACCAAACGACAATGCTTTTCTAATGGAGTATCCGAGGTAAACTTTTATGGTGGCATTAAGCTGGCAGGCAGCCCATTCACGTTCTTCCACAATCGTAACAAATTTGTAGTTCTTGGCTGCAATATAACTGCTTTGATTGAAAACAACCGGGAGTATCGGAGGGCGTGTTTATCTTTCTGCCAGGGATACCCTCCCTCTGCCGCACCAGGGTTCTGCACCACCTCCCTCCCGAAGCAACTCAAGACTTTGAATATCACACTCTTCAGCATCGACCCCTCCTCGGATCCCAAGCATAAATTTTGCCTACACGCTTTCGTGGCCGCCAAATCTACTTATAGTATTTCGGAAATAAATCTCTCCAAGCATCCTGTAACTACGCAAGTGACACTTCAATGGGTTATAGGAGAAGAGAAGTGCGAAGCCTTTGGAAACAGATCAGGAAGATATGCATGTGGCAAAAACACTGAGTGCCAGAGCTCCACCAATGGCCCCGGATATCGATGCATATGCAAACAAGGCTTTCAGGGAAACCCCTATCTTCCCGGAGGTTGCCAAGGTAATTAAGACCGATCATCCTTGGGTTTATATCTTCTAGTTGTGGCATCTTATGCTTTACTACTTGTGTGTATCTCCATGTAGACATTAACGAGTGTGATGATCCAAGTGGATATCCGTGTGACGGATTCTGCCAGAATACAGCTGGAAATTACATTTGTAGAAGGTCTGATGAAAGTGAAGTGAATAGCCGAAGACATGGTGTTGCCATTTTGGCATTAGGTAATACCTTCCTTCCATCACTATACAGATAGCATATCCATGCAATACTATTTTCAATGAGCTTAAACTTTACCTATCATCTGTTTGCAATGGGGAGATTTGAAGTAGAAAGAATCTAAATTTCATCAAAATAGAAGTTGGGTCATTTCTTTTTCAACCTTACCACTTCCTGCAATTAGGTTTTCTTTGTTTCTTTTGTTATTTATTTGTACTTTTTTTTTTTCTATTAAGATTATGATGTTTCATTCATATAAGTTAGTATAGCTTTTATTATACCTTTTACATGTTAAAATTTACACAAAATACTTGAATAGATTCATTCACCATCGAACAGATTTGATGAGATCTTGCTTTTGATTTGTGTGTTTTTGGTCCTTCTTTCTTTGTCTTCTAAAAGTTCTAGCTCTTAGAAGGTAGAGAAAAGTACATTGAAATAAAAACTCACCAGAAGAGTATGCCTCTTTCAATTTGATCAATATTTCATATGGGGGCAGACTTAATTTGGCAAATTAAAACTTAAATGAATTATAATTTTTTCTTTTTTCTTTTTGTGTTGTGTAGCTATAATCTTAAGCATTGGATTCTTGTTGTTAATTGCTGGAATTTACTGGTTGAATGCGCTCGTGAAGAAAAGGAAGATCATTAAACTCAAGAAGAAGATATTTAAGCGCAATGGAGGTTTGTTATTACAGCAACAAATCTCCTCAGACAAAGGCAAACTTGAGAAACTAAAAATTTTCTCCTCCGAGGAGTTAGAGAAGGCAACTGATTACTATAATGAGAACCGTATCCTTGGGAAAGGAGGCCAAGGTATAGTTTATAAAGGAATGTTACCCGATGGAAGCGTTGTAGCCGTTAAGAAATCTAAAAAGATGGATAAAGCTCAAATTGAACGCTTCGTAAATGAGGTGTTCATACTTTCCCAGATCAACCACAGAAATGTGGTTAAAATGTTAGGTTGTTGTTTAGAAACTGAGGTTCCACTGCTGGTGTATGAGTTCGTCTCAAACGGAACCCTTTCTAACCATATCCATGATCAGATGGAGGAGTCTCCAATGAAATGGTCAGATCGGTTAAGAGTTGCTAAGGAAATTGCAGGGGCACTGGCCTACATGCATTCAGCTGCTGATGTACCAATCTATCATAGAGACATCAAGTCCAGTAACATACTCTTGGATGGGAAATATAGAGCAAAGTTGTCCGATTTCGGGATTTCCAGGTCTGTTCCAACAGAAAAATCTCACTTAACCACAAGTGTGCGGGGGACGTTTGGGTATTTGGATCCAGAGTACTTTCAGTCAAGCCAATATACAGAAAAGAGTGATGTTTATAGCTTTGGAGTTGTTCTTGTTGAACTCTTGACAGGACAAAAGCCAATTTCTGGTCTTAGATCTGAAGATATGGGATTGGCTACACATTTCATATGCTCAGCAAAGAAAAATCGTCTCTTCGATGTGTTGGATCCGCAAGTTGTGATGGAGGGAGAAAAAGAGGAGCTAGTAATCTTGGCCAACCTCGCAATGAGATGCTTGAAGTTGAGTGGACGTAAAAGGCCAACCATGAAAGAAGTTTCTTGGGAGCTGGAAAATCTGAAAAAGCTTCAAGGGCATTTGCCTGTTGAACTAGACCATCAAGAGGACGATTACTACTTTGCGGAATCGTCAAGAAGTTTGGAGCCCGGAGATGAATTGGAACTAGACATGCATCCAAGATCGACTGAATAGCTCATCATCTTTTACCAACAAAAGTGATTAAGATTAATTTGTATGGATTTCATTTAATTTGGAGATGATGTCACTGCACTTGTAATATTATATGTGGTTGCTTCATGCAACCATACTATTGTTGTTTTTCTCGCCTAATGATGCAGTTGTGGTAGCTTTGGTTGCTTGTTATATTTGAATACTGTATTTGGAATAGAGGGATATGAAAGAGGAAAAAAAATGAGATTACATTTGGAATAAAACGAAATTTATGGAGATAATTTTTTTTGCCTAAATTGATATAAATTGTTTCAAAGCTTTTGATTCCTTCAAAAGAATGGAATTGAGAAGGATTTTAATTTCATTAAAAGAGCTTGTGGACAAAAATATTACTTTTTAAAAGGTCCCTTCTTTGTTCCTTCTTTCTTTCTTAATTGGGAGGCTATCCCCTCAACGCAGCGTCTGACATAAATTGAAATCCTTCCATGCATGCACCAGATGCTAAATATTATCATAACTTTACTGATGTTAACTTGTAGGTACCATTTAGAAAAGCCGTGTTAAATTACAATTTAGCTTCTTGCATGTGGATAAAGAAAACCCTTTTCCTTGGCTTAGTGTGGACCAGGGGTATGTCTTTTTGTGGTTGTAGGCAGCCATACGCGGTGTGCCAGCCATTTTCACTAGTATAATGAATGTAAGCATGGGGATGGAAAGGAAAAGTAAGTTGAGAGATGAGGATGAAAATGTGGCGGCGATGGTTGTTGCTCTTAAGCCTCTTATGCCTCTTATGCCCATGCATGCCAAAAACAATAATTGAAATGCCTGGGGTTGTTTCTCTTAAGCCTCATATCCAAGGACTTCTTCTGTTGATCCGCACTTCATATTCAGGATTTGTTTTGGTCTTTCCATCTTTTTCTCCAAAGGTTTCTTCTTATTGCTTGCAATCAACCAAATGATGTGCCCGACCAAGTCTTCGAATAAAGGCATGACTCGAGACCACTAGAGTAAATAATTGGAGGAATTTAATTTAATGGAAATGAGACTTGAGCATTGACGTGAAGATTGTATTGTCAATTTTGGTTCTTCATGCTTAGCCATTCTAGAAACAATAGAGGATTGCTTTAATACCATGAAGAATGAATTGAAACTTGAAAATATTTTGAACGAATTAATATTGATTAACAGTAAATTGTATTGATGAAGAAAGTAAAAATATATACAACTATTTCAAACTAGAATAAAAAGGAAAGTTGGACAAGAGACCTACAAATATGCTATTGCCAAATCATACATGACAAGATACAAGGAAAACAGCGAGGGTTTTGGAATTTGTCAATGTTATTTCTTTGAAGGTTTAAAATTAACATATTTCTTACCTAAAAGAGTTCTTGCTTGAATATTTCTTGCCTAACAGATTTCTTGCTTAATTTAATGGTTTCCATGCTAGGTTCTTCATCAATTCACGCTTTACTAACATTACTTTAAGAATCGATTTAGGGCATCAAAAGGTAGCTTTAAGGTGTCATACAAAAAATTGATGATAAATTACAATTTGTGGCATGAAAATGGTGATACTTGTGCAAAGACAAAGATAAGGAGAGGGAGGACAATCATGCATGCACCTAATATTAAATATCACCATACTCTACTAATAATGGATCCATATACGGCATCAAAAAGTAGCTTTTGGGTGGCATACAAAAAAGGCGGTCATAAAGGGGAAAAAGAAAAAAGAAGAAAGGATTCATTCATACTTTACTAACATTACTTTAAGAATCGATTTAAGGCATCAAAAGGTAGCTTTAAGGTGCCATACAAAAAATTGATGATAAATTGAATTGTTGCATGAAAATGGTGAGACTTGTCTAAAGACAAAGATAAGGAAAGGAAGGACAATCATGCATGCATAATGAGGCGAAGGGACTTGCTTTTTTGGTCTTTCCCAAATGCTTTAAGGTGAAATCAAGATGATTGACCTCGTGGTCCATAGAAATGATCTTAATTTCTTTTTTAAAATACAAAACCCCACATGGTTGTGTTGTCTGCCATGGAAGGGTTTGATGTAGTTAAAGACCCGCACATGAATAAAGAGAACCCTTTTCCTGAGCTTGGTGTGGACGAGAGAGGGTATGGCCTATTGTGGGTGGAGGTGCCATCGTCATCCGCCGTGTCTGGGCCGTATCCTCATTCTGATCACTACCACAAATGTAGGCATCAGGTGGAAAGGCAAATTAAGTTGAGAGAGATGAGGATGTAAATGTGGCTGCCATTGTTGTTGCTCTTAAGCTTCCTATGCCCATGCATACAACAACCAATACCACCACACTGTCCACGTAAATGTGGGAACGTATCAGTTCCTTACCCATTTGGGATTGGAAATGTGAAATGTGCCAGGGGTGACAAGTTCCTTCTGCACTGCAACAATGGTCAGCCGTTGTTGCTTGGTTCCATTCCTGTTCGCCATATATCATTAGAGGGTACGGTGACTGTCACCATGAAGACCCAACGGCAATGCTATAATGATAGCATCGAGGGAAATTTTGTACCATTTTTTGGTGGGATTGACCTGAGGGACAGCTCATTCATGTTCAACACAAGCAACCAATTTGTACTTCTTGGCTGCAATATAACAGCTTTGATCACTGACAACCAGGAATATTGGAGGGGGTGCTTTTCTTTCTGTGATGGGCCTCGGCAGCAAGTAGACTCCTCTTGCTCTGGCATAGGATGTTGCCAGACCTCCATGGCCAACCAACTCAGCCATTTGAATCTCACCGTCTTTAGAATGAATTACTCCCCACTTCCCAATGATAAATTTTGCCTATTCGCCTTTCTTACTACCAAGTCTGCTTTTAATATTGCCGGGGAGAATGTCTCCGAGCTCCCCAATTTTCCTGTACCTTCAGAGGTGATCCTTGACTGGGTTGCAGGAGATGAGACGTGCCAAGCAGCTAGAAACAGCTCAGGAACATATGCATGCGGAGAAAACACGGATTGCTTCAACTCTACCAACGGTATCGATGCAATTGCAAACAAGGCTTTTGGGAAAATCCCTAACTTCCCCAGGGTTGCCAAGGTAATTAATTAACACCACCAAGCATCCTAATTAGATTACATCTACTAATTGGTGAAATCCCTTATGCTTTACTTTCCTCTACCTCTACGTAGACAAAATGAATGTGAACATCGGTACAAATATCCCTGTAGTGGAATATGTGAGAATACAGTGGGGAATTACAATTGCAGCTGTCAAAAAGGGTTCCAAGGAGAGCCCTATCTTCCACATGGTTGCCAAGGTAATTAACACCCATTCATGCATGCTTGAGTTAAAAATACTAATTGTGGTTTCTTAATGAGTGTGTCTATATTTAGACATTAATGAGTGTGATGATCCAAGGCGATATCCGTGTGAAGGATCCTGCTACAATACAGCTGGAAGTTACACTTGCAAAACGAATGATGAAAGTGAAGAGAGTAGCAGAAGGCATGGTGTTAAAGCTTTAGCCTTAGGTAATTAACACCCTCCATCAAATATAATATAGTACCGTGTCTGTGTGCATGCTCTTCAATTTGATCAATATTTCATTCGGGAACAGACTTAATTTGTTTAATAAACTTAAATGAATTTTGATTTTTCTTTTTTCCTATTGCATTCTACAGCTATATAATTAAGCATTGGATTTTTGTTGTTAGTTGCTGGAATTTACTGGTTGTATCAATTCGTGAAGAAAAAGAAGATCATTCAACTCAAGAAGAAGTTCTTTGAGAGCAACGGTGGTTTGTTATTACAGCAACAGATCTCCTCAGACAAAGGCAAACTCGAGAAACTAAAAATTTTCTCCTCTGATGAGTTAGAGAAGGCAACTGATAACTATAATGAGAACCGTATCCTTGGAAAGGGAGGCCAAGGTATAGTTTATAAAGGAATGTTACCCGATGGAAACGTTGTAGCTGTTAAGAAGTCTGAAAAGATGGATGAAACTCGAACTGAACACTTCATAAATGAGGTGGTCATACTTTCCCAGATCAACCACAGACATGTGGTCAAATTGTTAGGTTGTTGTTTAGAAACTGAGGTTCCACTACTGGTATATGAGTTCGTCTCCCATGGAACTCTTTCCAACCATATCCATGATCAGATGGAGGAGCCTCCAATGAAATGGTTAGATCGGTTAAGAATTGCTAAGGAAGTTACACGGGCAATAGCATACATGCATTCAGCAGCTGATGTGCCAATCTATCATAGAGACATCAAGTCCAGCAACATACTCTTAGATGGGAAAACATAGAGCAAAATGGTCCCATTTTGGGATTTCTAGGTCTGTTCCAACCGAAAAAACTCACTTAACCACATGCGTGCAAGGAACATTTGGGTACTTGGATCCAGAGTACTTTCAATCAAACCAGTACACAGAAAAGAGTGATGTTTATAGCTTTGGAGTTGTTCTTGTTGAACTCTTGATAGGACAAAAACCAGTTTCGAGTCTTATACCTCAAGCTATGGGATTAGCTGCATATTTCATATCCTCAGCAAAAGAAAAGCGTCTCTTTGATGTGTTGGATCCGCAAGTTGTGATGGAGGGAGAAAAAGAGGACCTAGTAATTTTGGCCGACCTCGCGATGAGATGCTTGAAGTTGAATGGAAGGAAAAGGCCAACCATGAAAGAGGTTTCTTGGGAGCTGGAAAATCTGAAAAAGGCCAAACGGCATTTGCCTGCAGAACTAAGCTATCAAGGGGAGGATTACTTCTTTATGGAATCATCAGGAAGTTTGGACCCTAGAGATGAAGATCGGGATGAGAGTGAAGAACTTAGAGATGAATTGGAGCTAGACATCCAAGAGCTATTGAATAGCTCATGATCTTTCGCCTTCAAAAGTGATTAAGATTAATGCGCAACAATTTCATTTTGGAGCTGATATGACTGCACTTGTAATACTATATATGGTTGCTTCATGCAAAACCAGTGATGGGACTTCTGTAGTTCACTTCATCTGTAATATTTTTCTTACTTCATCTGTAATACTATATAAGCTGGATTTTCTTAGCATCTTTAAAATAGTATGTAGTGCAATACACATCATGGACTCTCACTGTGTTTTGTCCTGCATGAGACCAAGAGGGTATATATCTATGCTCAAACATACTAATTGTAGCATGCTTGACATGAACTAACGTGAATTGGACTCATTTTAAATTTAATGAAGTTTATTTAGAAAATTAAATTGACCATTCACTTATTGATCCACTATTATTTAGCTCATCCTTTTCCTAAGTTGGTGAAAAAGTTTCTACTAGCTAGTGTGGCATGATAAGTCTGTATGTGCACGATGGCTCGGAGGATTGCTCGTGTACTAGTTCTAGATAGTTTTGAATGATTAGGATGGCAGGATGTTTGATGCTTGGAGTTTTCAACCCACCAATACCCACCACCTACAACTAGAAATATGGGACCCTTTCCGTTATTGCATTTCTGATTCATTCAGCACATTCTCTTTATTATTATTCACTCATCTTTCAAGTCTAATCAAACACCCATTCTAACATTAAGTCTAGTCAAACATTCACCTGATCAAGCATTTAGGGATTACAAATTATTAAGTGATTTGTTATTTCTTATAATTTGAAGTACTACTGTTACAAAAAGTGGTTGTTGCATTCAAAGTGACAATCATATTTATATTGTAAGCGTTTGAACAAGTTGAAATTCGTCTTAAAGATGTAAAGTTAAACTCTAACTTTCATAAGCCTATTGTTTATAAATTTATTATTTTATTTTTTATAGTTTATTATAAAAATTAGAAGTCTATGTACTTATGAGTTTGGTGAACAAACTCATCATTTGACTGTTAATGCAAGAGATGATCGAGTACTTCCACCATAATATTTCCAATCAAATCAATGTATTGAGAAGAGTGGTGTTTATATTGAGTTTGAATGAAAATTAATGTTCTATTTGTCAATTTTATTTATTTACTTAATTTTTATTACTAGTAACTATTATTATTTTTAAGTATTTGATTTGTTTTATACATTTTTTTAAATGTAGACGTAAAGACCTTAACATAGTTATTTAAAATAGATACTTCTTTTCAAAGTGTCTTTTCTCACTTTTTCTTTTAGAGTTTTATTCAAACACATGCAACTATATTTAACGTAAAATTCTGTTTGTAGAAACGCAAACTCTAACGTGAAGATTGGAGTACCTCATTCTTTGTACTTGATCGTTGTATCCCAGGAGATAGAAGTCTAAGGGGGTAAGTAGCAGAGCAAGGGTAATTTTCTGTCTTTATGATATTGTGTTAACACTATACACTTTGTTTCCAAATCATTTTTTTTTAGATTCCCTTCTTCTCACGGTTATAGATGTTCAAAAATTCTATCCCATCTTGAGTTTTATCCATTGTTTGTATATATGTGCTTTTCACGGTTAAATTCTATTTGTTTTTTATATTAATTTATATTGTAATCTCTTAGAGATTATGCAAATGTAAAACCACAAGGTTAGAGACCATAGAGCATAAATCCATTATTTAAAGAGAATATACAATTTTACTTAGTAGATGTTATTCCTAAGTCTTTCTCTCTAGTACCTATATTAATGTTCATGTTCATAACACAACACATGCACCTAATGGACCATACCTTAACATTTGAGATGATCTAGACCTCTTTCACAAAACCCAAGGAATGACAAACTAAACTTCTAAGAGTTTGAAATTCAAGAAGGCTTATACCCAAGTTTTCAAAAGTTTGTGTCAAAGAAAAAACCTTTTTGACATGCTATTTATAGGATAAACCCCGCGGTTGGTGGAATCTAGAATTTTTCCAAAACAAAACAATCAAAATATAGAAAAAGAGATATTCCACTATTCTACAGAATTTTGGTATAAGTTTTTAAGCTCCCTGAGGAGCGTTTCAGCACTGTGAACAATGCTTGAAGGATCTTAAGGTTTTTAAATTAATTTTAAAACACTTCTACACTTAATTTAAAACTTAATGTCCACTTCATGCCATATTGTACCCTAATTAGCCTTTTTAGAACCAAATTTATTATTAGGCTATATTAAAATTGACCATGAATAGTTCTCCTTTATTGTAGCGTAGTCAATCTTTTATTTGGTATCACATCGAGTTTTTTTAACATATAAATTCGTTATGATGATTTTGGGGAATCTAACTGCTTTTCTTTTAAATTTATTTGCAATCAAAATTGTGTTTACTTGTCATTCTAAAGAACCAATTTTTTTTCTAAGGCTATAACAAAGTTGACCATCAACTATTCTTTAGTGTAATGTAGTATAGTTATGATATAGTAAAAAATTAAATTTTTTTCTTGAAAATTCATTATGATAATTTTGAAAAATACAACTATTTCTATTTTTTTAAAATTCTTTACAATCACTCTAAACCCTAAATTATTATTAATTTTAACATTATATCTCAACCAAATAAAAAGTTTTGTGCATGGTAGAAAGTAATTATTAAAATCTAAGGCTATAACAAAGTTGACCATCAACTATTCTTTAGTGTAATGTAGTATAGTTATGATATAGTAAAAAATTAAATTTTTTTCTTGAAAATTCATTATGATAATTTTGAAAAATACAACTATTTCTATTTTTTTAAAATTCTTTACAATCACTCTAAACCCTAAATTATTATTAATTTTAACATTATATCTCAACCAAATAAAAAGTTTTGTGCATGGTAGAAAGTAATTATTAAAATCTAAACAAATAAAAGATCATAGAATCTAAAATATGCTAATAATTTATACAAGTTTTCTAGTCCAAAATAAAAATAAAAATATTAGTATGCTAATCTCTAGATAATCCAAATATATATTTTTAAATTATTATTAAAAAAAATTGTTTTAAGGATAAAAATAGAATCAAATATAAAGAATTAGTAACCTCATTTTATGATAGGCCTCTTAATTTGTTATGAGTACCGCATTCTATTATTGTTATCAAACTATATATGCTCATGAAAAAATTTTCTTCTTTGTCTCAAAAAGGAGGAAAAAAAAAACCTTAAATTTTATGACTGGATTGAATAACTTCAAAAGTTATTATTCTTAAATAAATTTTATATTGAAGTGTGAAAAAATTAAAATTAAATCTAAATCTGAAACTAAATTAAATAAATTTATAACTAATCTAAAATGAAACATCTTCTCCTCCAATCATCATCCCCATCCTAAAACTTGTTTACTATGCCAAATTAATTCAAAATCAATTTGAAGAAGTAATTATATCCCAAGTCCAAAGCCAGTCTAGGTAGATGGGCTCCACCCGTTTGATTTTTGGGCCATGTTGGGCCAAGCCCTAAATATAAAAGAGTCGGTGCCATCCTAAAACTTGTTTTTAATGCCAAATTAATTCAAAATCAATCTTAAGAATTAATTCTATCTCAAGATGGGCCAGCCCAAGTCCATCCAGAGCCAGTACCCGTTTTTTTTTGGGCCATGTTGGGCCGGGCCCCAATACAAAATGGTCTGTTCACACGTCTTGAATTATTTAATTTATTTCTGTTAATTCAGTTGGTAACTGAGTTGAATAGGACTCCGGTATTCGGTGAGTAAGGCCTAACTCTAATCCTCTAACCTTTACGATTTAACCCTGTTTGGTTCCCAAGAAACTTAAAGAATCTGTGACTTTTTTTTGGATTCTAATTTGTGTGCAAGCAAGTTCGCGTTCTCTGTTTGCTTGCCGAGAAAATGCATCAATTTTACATTTTCTTGGAAGACTGAGATCACCTTTTTCATTTTTTCTTTTGGTGCAGACATTCCCAACTCAGTTCTTTCAACCGCGGAAGGAATTGAATCTGTGGGGTTGGCGTGGGTTGATATTTCTTTACTCTAGAAAAGATCGGCCAAAGGTTCACAGAAGTCTCAACCTCACAGATGCAGTTCCTTCTGTCATTGGAAGAACTGAATTACAAAGACAAGAAGGCATTGAGAAAGATCTGGGCAAAGAGATAAAATCGAGAATGTGGTTTTTTATTTATTTATTGGCAAATGGTCAGAGATGATGAGAATGAGCATGTGGACTGAGGTTCCCCTTTCTTCATTTTTCTTTAATTCTGGCATTTTCTTTCATTCACTCATTTCTGGATTTTGATGTTTTTTTCCCACTTTTTATTGAAGGCTGATCAGGTGGAGAAAGGAGAGAAGAGGATATCTCAAGAATGATGTGAGCAGCTAAAGATTACAACATTGAGTTCGCTTCTTTTGGTTTTTTTTTTTTTTTCTGTCCATGAGACTAATTAACTGAACCAGGAGAAGGAATGGAATTTGAGACTGAGATTTCTAATCCTATAATGTTTGCTTTCCAAGAATTGTAATGGCTCCCATGCCATTATTCTTTCATGTGTGGGTTCCGATGTTTAGTGACATTATTTTTCCAACTTTGGTAGATTCATCTGTTTGCAGGGAACATACATCGAATTCTTGGGTCCTTGAGAGGGTAAAGATTTCTGCCAGACTCCTTGCAATTGGAGTCAATTAGAGATCCCAAGTTATATTAAAATTATATATTTTGCATATCACATGTATACCTTTGTTCCACTTTTGCTACATAACTATAATACTATGAATTAGTAGGACACCAATATGTAATATTCTCCAATCTCTTTCATATATAAACACATTAGCCATACATAAATATTTAGTATTCATATCTCTATTATAATGTTAGTGAAACTCCCCACTTTTGGGTTATTTGACACATAAATATTCCATCTATCATTATCAATTTAAGTTCAACATTCAAATAATTTGAATGACACCATGGTCCATTTGTTCCCACTTCGAGAAGGTAACATATTCTCATTTTTTCTAAAAGATCAAACAAGGCTTGACCTATCTATCGAGGAGAAATATACAATTGTCTTTCATGAACTTTGATCACTAGCAGTGATTGCCCTAGTCCTCAAACCATGTTAGTAGTGACATTTAGTTGAGAATCCACTATTATAACAAATTGAGATAGAAGATTGAAGAAAATCCAACTTCGGTTCAATTTTAGCCACATTGGAATTAGAATAAGTTTATAAAATTTAATGTGAGTTAAGAAAACTTAGATATCATATAAATAGGAATTCCAAATTAGACAGTAGTGTATCAGTAGACATACAAAACAACAACATTAAGCTTGCAACAAACTTACCATAATCCTAGAAGAACTAATGTAGCAAGTAAAATATGTATAAAGTTTTGCTAAGTTGGTGCCTTACAAAAGTAACATTAATGCAAAACAATGACAATAGCAAAAGCAACGGTAACAATAATAATAATGATAATATATTTTCAGAGTAAGGTGGTGTTTGTTTTTTTACTTAATTCTAAATAGAACCTTAATGCTTAATGGTGTTAAATATTAGGTTGTTTGTTTTTATAGTATTTTATTTCTATTAAGTATTAAAAAGGAAAAAAAAAACTAATATGTTATTTTTTCTATTTAGAAAAAGTTAGATATTTTGGTTTTTTCTATTTAGTAAAAAATTCATAATAAGTCATGAAAAAGTAGAAAAATAAACAACCTAAATTCTAAAACTAAATTGCTTTAAGCAAAAAGCCAAAAAAACAAACACCACCTAAGTATGTCAACTGAATTAATTGGCACTGTGGATAATGATGATGACCATTACTAATTTCTTCCTTTTCTATGTTTCAATTTTTTTTCATACTTCAATTCATTTTCTCTGTATTTTCAAGACAGAAATTCACAATCCAAATTTTTTTATTTTATCAGATCATTTAAGTTGTTGTGAATCTATTATTTGGTTTATTTGAACCCTGAAGCCGAAAGCTTTTCGGAAGCCACATCAATTAGAATATATGAAGTGGAAAGTTCATTTAAAACCCTCTGATTGTTCATAAGAAAAAGGGTTAGTTTCTTTAGTTCGCAAATGTTCTTTCATTCAGTTGTCCCAATTGGCGATTTCACAGTATATGGTTTTTGGTTCTTAACTTGTAGATCAATGCTTGAGCAACCTCTTGCCTTTCATTCCATTTGGAGGCACTTGTCCTGATTTATTTTTAGTAGAAAACAAGAATGGATCTCCCACAGAAGCGCACTTATCAGGGCATGGAACTTCGAAGGCATCGTATCTTGTTTAGATGGAATGGACTTTGCATCTGCCAAAAGCTTATCATCCTCCTATTAGTTCAACAGCATTGACAAAATCTTCAGAAGGCCAGGAAGGATGTTAGCTTTGCCATTGGTGTAAGCTATTTGTTTTATGTTTCTTCTGAATCATCAACTAGAATGTGTTACTTAACATAGAAACCTAAAATTTTCTCGCTTTGGCTGTGGGCATCTGCTGCTTATACAGAAGGGTTGGCATTACGTGTTTCTCAGTGGTCATTATTTCCTTGGACAAAATCTATTACTAAGTTTCGTGTTTTCAGGAATTAAGGCAGAAAAAACTGCAAGGGGAGAAATTTAATGTTAAAGAAGAAACAGATATAAATCTTTCATCCTTGGAAATGCAGCTATTGTTCAATATCGACCATAGATCATTGATCATATATGATTGTGCTGCTTAGAATCTTAATTAATAATGTTTCATCTAAGGTAAGTTCCCTTCTGATGTCAGGTAACTAGATTGGAACAATCTCCTCCAGTCCCAGTTGATTTTTTTATTGGTCAAAGAACCAGAGTGTTGGTCATAACCAGTCCAAATAGGGCAAAACCATTTGCTTAAAGACAGTTGGATTAGCTGCAATGATGGCAAGATTAGGTTGACGCCAAACTTTCTTACTCCTTTTTCTTGTTCATATGTGCCTATGGAAATCTAAATGTTGGCATAACGAGTATATTGATATTTCTAGTTTCTTGTAATTTTTCAGTTTTTGTTTGAAGCAGAGGCTGATTATTTATCCAACTTATCCATAAAGATTTCTACTTTTTTACTTTATGATCTTCTTAATAAATTCCTTTGTTCTGTTGCATACCCCTTGAATAATTCTCCACTATTGCAAGCCTTCATGTTTTAGCTTCTGAACCCATACGATTTTCTTGGTTTGATTCTGTTTTTGCTGATATCGGTGATGAGCAGTCACTATCCCAATTTTGTCTATCTTCTCTGGCCATTTGAAACAAATTAGTGTAAGTTGGACATTTTATCATCATCCAATCCTGAGCTGATGGTCTCTTGAGGAAAGACTTTTATCTATAATGTTAACCTCAAATGGTGCGTGAATTGTATTTCTTTTAGCTGGCATCGGGAAGTTTGGAATAATCAAGAAACTATCTATCCGCCTGGAAGTGGTGCTTCAGGTTATGGTTCAAATACAGCCTATGGAGTTACAGGTCCTTAGAATGTTCTGGGTGATGTTGGTGTTTCTAGATCGATGGGTCACTCTTTTGCTTCAAGAAGAATGCCCAAACTTTTTTGGAAAAATCATTAATGATAGTTAACATATAACTAGTACCTCCCTTAAAAGACACCCTAGATGGTCTTTAAAGATCAGAAT
The DNA here is from genome assembly GCA_030254885.1 of Vitis rotundifolia. Lineage (NCBI taxonomy): Eukaryota > Viridiplantae > Streptophyta > Magnoliopsida > Vitales > Vitaceae > Vitis > Vitis rotundifolia. The sequence goes on along the minus strand of CM058168.1, from coordinate 30,950,546 downwards.
GTATATAATCGAGTATCCCCTTTATGTTGTGAATGCCCTTTATGAATTTGACTCTCCTCTGCTTCCCAAAAATGCAATGCTCATAGAACTTCAGTTTACTAATATCCTAACCATTAAGAAGTACTCTTCTGCTTAATTTAATCATCTCATTCTCACTCGTATGCCCAAAACACATATGCCAAAGTCTAGTAACATCACCATCTAATAAGGAAGAAGTAACAATAGTTGCATCACTTGGCAAACCTTTTCTACCCTTTCATCACAACAAGAACACCTTTGCTAATCTTTAGGAGTCCACCTTCACCAATGTACTTATACTCTTTAGAATCAAGAGTACTCAATGAGATAAGATTCCTCCTTAGATATGGAACATGTCTCACATCACCAAGTGTCCTAACAACCCCATCAAACATTTTGATTATGATCGTTCGAATACCAGTTATCTTACAAAATGCATTATTTCCCATCAACACAGCACCTTTGGACACTGTTTCATATGTTGAAAACCAATCCCAATTAGGACACATGAAACGTGCAACTTGAATCAAAAATCCAATCCTCGCAAGGTTTGGAGTAGCCATCAGAAACAACAAGGAGTTCTCCATCACTATACTCATCTTCTGCAACACTAGCTTCACTGGATTTTTTTGGTTGTTTTCCTTTTTGATTTGCAGCAGCTCTCTTATTCTTATTCTACAACTTCTAGCATTCAAATTTGGTGTGCCCCTTTTTCTTACTATACATGCAGGTTGTCTTTATTTCTAGATTTCGATTTGCCCCTCGCATCACCACCAAAATTTCTTTCCTATGTCCTCCCTCAAATACAAGGTCTTCTACTTGACCTCAAATCCAACCACAAGCCACTTCATTTTCTCCTTAGAAAATAAAGCATCAAAACCTTCTTCCAAGGTAAGGGTGTCACGACTATACAAAATAGTATCTCTAAAAGTCACATATGAAGATGACAACAAACAGAATAAAATCAACCCTAAATTTTCTTCATCATACTTAACCTCCATGGTCTCTAAATCAAAAACAATTTCCTTAAAGACAGTTAAGTGATCTTCTAAAGACATACCTTCTGTCATACAATGAGAATACAATCGTTGCTTTAGATACAACTTGCTAGTTAGACTTTACATCATGCACAATTGCTCCAACTTTAACCATAATGCAGCAGTAGTTTTCTCCTTTAGAATGTCTTATAGAATTTGATTTGACGGATGAAGATGAATTTGAAATAAAGCATTTCGATCCTTATGTTGGTTTTCTTCCCATGTCCACAACGAGGGCATCTTATCAAATCCTAAGAGTGCATCATCCAAATCCATCTACACGAGCACAACCCACATTTTAACCTGCCATAGCGAAAATCCGGTGTTGTGATCCAAAAGCGAAATATCGTATTTCATCGTTGCCATTGTCGAGAAAATCAAACCTCTCACTAATCAAACCTCGCTTTGATACTGGTTTGTTATGAAAAATGAGAATAGGTAACAAGAAAAATAAAAACACACACAGATTTACGTGAAAACCTTAGATGGGAAAAACCACGGGCAGAGGAGAAAAATAATCCACTATGTCAAAATTTGATATAAAATTTGAGAGTACTAAGTGGCTACAATAAAATCCCTGAAAACCTATAGACCATCCCATATATATATATATATATATATATATATATAGGGGAGAAAAATAAATAAAACAAAAAAGAAATCCATAATTTTTTCTTCATCATATATATTGCAACACGAAGATTTTGGGTTGGACCAAAAAAAATATGGGGTCACCAAGCTCTAATAGTTTCTTTTCTGGGTTTTGATGTCTTTTTCTTCTATTGAAGGTTACTCTAGTGGAGAAAAAAGAAGTCTCACAGGTGAAAAGGCAATATGGCTTTTTTTGGGTTCTAAATTTTTTGTTCATTTTATGTTGAAGAAGAAAAGGGGGAATGTATGTCATTCTAGCCATTTTAGTATGCAAATAAAGAATATTATATAGTGATGATGTAAATAAAGAATACAACGTCTCTATACCTTGATACTTCTAATATGAAAAAATGTAGATGTTTCCAATCTTTGTACTTCATGTATTTTTTGCTTCATGTATCCACCTAGCATTTATTGGACCCAACAAGTCTCCGCACCAAGCCCATGTCACCATGGTTTAAAGTATTCGTGGATACGTGAATTGGTACAGTATGTTGTTATTTAACCTAGATTACATTTCATATTATTTTTATGCAAGTATTTTAGTGTAAGTATTTTCTTTTGAAATGTTTTTAAAAGAATTACCTTTTAAGTGTTTCTCCAGTAAAAACTATAAGTAGTTTTTTTTTATTTTTTAAAAGTGTTTTCTAAATTTTATCAAATATCTCATTTAAAAAAATACTTTTTATACTAGAAGCGTTTTCTAAAACACTATCAAATATATTTTTAGTTTTAATTCAAATTTGAATCACTTGACCAACTTATACTATTACTCAAAATTATAACACAAAAAACCAATTCATTATTAAAAATTGGTACTAGTATAAAAAGGAATATGGTAGTATTTTTTTTTTTTTAAATAATAATAATAATTCTTAACATTATAATAAACTAATTGCAAGACATGCTTTTATAATTATTTAGATCATATTGTGACAAATGTTAAATTTTTAAATCAGTCTAATTATAATTATTTTTGTAAAATGTTTATTAGTCCTTTAGGGTTTTTTTTAACTATCTTGGACCTCATTGAGTCAACAATTGCTACCATTTCAATGTTACTAACGGCAAATGGGTGTTTAGGCTTGAGTATAATTCAAATGGGACCGAGAAATTAACCATCTTCGGATGCTACTCACTGTTAATATGTTGTCATATAATTGCCCTCTTTAATCCCAAAAACTCGTTTGCTATCCAAATTAATTCAAAATCAATCATAAAAATTAATTTTCCTCCAACACCCCTATTATTAATTATTATAATATTATATCCCTACCCAGTTTACATATATGGGCTCCACCCGCTTTGTTTATGGGCTAAGCTGAGAAGCCCAAGTGACGGCCTGAACAGAGAGTATATGCAACTCTAATCTTGTACAGTTTACAATCTACCCTTGTTTGGCTTTAAAGATAATGCAAGAATCTCTCATTTTCTTGGCATGACCATCTGATCTTCTATTTAATTAGTTGTCAAGAAATTTTCTTGGCAAACTGAGGGTGATCTTTAAGAGTATATTTTACCTTTTAATGTCAAGATTCGTTAGACTTGAAATTGGTTCCCAGATACAGTAGCTTCAAGAGTGAAAATTCACTGAGACAATCTCCTCTCTTGTTCTCTTCTCATTCCACCTCCTCTCTAAAAATTCGCGCCAAGCTATTCCCCATTTTCATTATCTCATTGGACCATTAGAGCTGCTGTGTTACGTCATTTATAGCGAGGGTATAATGATTTTGATCACATTTTTTTTATAGAAAATTGATGACTTGAAACTCACCTGTGGAAAACCAAGCTCTTTGATGTTGCTAAGCTAGCTTCACCCTCCTCTTAACTCGCTATGCTAAGCAATGCTACATGACTCGAAAGTTAGAAAACGCGATGAAGATAATACTTAAAAAAAGGAAGTTTATATTGCACTAGAACATTTTACAATGCTAGGAAGCTCTCAACTTGTTTGGTGTCTGGCTAAATAAGGTCATCCCCTATTTATAGGCACCCAAGAAACTCTTTGGAACCATAAAGGTTCCTCATACTCTAAAATTATCTAGAATTCTTTTACAAAAACTATATACATAATTTATATAATTCCCTATAACACCCCATACACTTCCCTTGTCTTCTACCCTTGTGTAGAGATATGTAGATGTTTTTAGACTTTTCTAAAATCTTCCACACTCCACTGGTGCACAAGTGTAATTGCTCAAAGAGATCCTAAAAGCTTATTGCTCCTAATCCAAGGGAGGGTCATTTGAGCAAATTGCAACATTAAGATAATCACATCATTCTTACCCCAATTCAATAGAGACCAAGCCTATGAGAATGAACATGTGTATTGAAGTCTCTCATTTTTATTTAATTTTGGCATTTTCTTTCATTCACTCATGTCTGGATTTTGATGTGTTTTTTTTTTTTTCCTTCCATTTTTCATTGAATGCTTGGGTGGAAAAAGAAGAGAAAATGATCTATTATGTAAACGTATAAAGTGTATTGGCATGGCTTTTTGTTTTGTTTTTTTTTTTTTTTTTCTCTATTCATGAGACCTTGAACCACTAAAAGGCATGGATTGAATGAGATTTGAGATTGAGATTTCTAATATGATAATGTAAATGTTTTGAATCTTTATACTCGAAGTCTTTTCTACTTTTGCATGGTAAAAGTAGGAATTCTTACCATTTTTTTTTTTTTTTAATTTCAAGGTTGGATATTGGTGGTAGACTAGGAGGTGGGTGGATTAATCACTATTTTAACTTTTTTTTTTCCTTATTTATGTTATGCTTGGTTGTTAGAAAATAAGAAGAAAAGAAAAAAAATAATATCATATAAAATTATTTTCTTATGTTTAATATGGAGGAATAAGGTAAGAAAAATAAATTCAAGAAAAACAAAATGAAAATGTCTAAAAATTTCCACCCTCTTTTCTTACAAATAAAAAATAAAAAAATTGAAGAAAATTTGGGGAAAGTGCATTAATATTTGATAGTTTTTTTTTTTTTTTTCTTTATTTTTCCCTTCCCTTCTATTTATTCCTCTCGACATTTTTTTTCTGTTCAAAATTTTCACAAATAAATTTATCAAATGCATTCAATGTTGAGAAGTCTATACACAAAGAGATACTTAGAAATGAATAATTGGATCAAGTTCATTTGATTATGTGAAATTTAATCCATCGAAAGATGATCTTCAATTTCAATAATAATTTAGATATATAGTTCTTTAGCATCGTTAGTCATCTTGAGTGGTAAGCTCTACTCCACGCATGCACACGGAATTAATCCAAAAAGGATAAGTGGAAGAAAACCTTATACCATTTTGGGTCCTCTTTTTCTTAATAATTTTTTCCCCACTTATTTTTAAAGCTAAAATGCAATAAAAAAAATTTATTGTCTAATTTTGAAGTTGTCAAACTTCACAACACTATGTAAAAATTGCAAATAGTCATGTGAACATCTATTCAAAACCAAAAATCAAAATCAAAATTGGTATACTACTATATTTTAAAAATATTTAAGAAATTCCACTTAAAAATTACTTATTCAAAGTTGATAAATAGTGTTCAAATTCATGTGTAAAAAAAAGTAATTCATTTTATAATTTTATAGAGAGATTATAATTGGAGGCAAAATGTTATTCTTCAACAACTTTAAGTGAAAAAATGTTGAGTTTGGAATATAAAAAGAGGAAGTGTAAAACACGTTCTGGAGTAAAATGTATTTAACTTAAAAATAAATTTAAAATTAATAAATTAATTTTACATGCACATTCCAACTCCTTTTAACTTATTTTTCTTATTCATAAATATATAAAAACTAAATAATTTGAAAAGGTATAAATTCTTAACTACTTTTAATTATATTTAATTATTTTATATTAAATTAAAGATAATAAAATCATTTTTTTTTTTAATATTAATTTCTTTCTTCATAGATCCCCGGAACCAAACATACCAAAGGTATGAAAAGTCACATGAAATGAATAATGGATAAGTTCAATAGAATGTGTAAGTCCAACGCAACAAACAATAAATCTTTCAATTACTATAACAATTCAGATGGTAAATGGTTAGAACCCAGTTTGTATTATAGGCTCCAATCCATGCATCCACTTAGTATCAATATTCCGATCAAGGAAGAGATCCATAGCCACCCTCCTGCGACTTCCCTATTTCCCATACCCCCAGAAGTCCATTTCTCCACGCAAGGACAGCTGATTCATTTGCTGAACCGACGAACCATTCCCATCCTCAAACCTCACTCCCTTCGACGACGAATCCTCATGGCTAAGATGAGAGGTCACCAACCTATCAAGCATGCTCCACTCACTCAAGCTTTCTTCTCTCCCGGGACCCACCATATGCTGATGATGATGAGCCCCCGGCTCACATGTGTTCACCTCCATCCCCGGCTCGCAGGGCTGGTACCGGAGGCTCTCACTGCCGGCACTCTCGCAGTCTCGGGGGTTGGACATGAGCTGCTTGATCATGACGGGGGAGTCGGAAGGGAGAGGTGAAAAGTCGTAGGCAATGGGCTTGTGGGGAGGGAGAAGGGTTTGGGATTGGAGATTATGGGAGTATTGGGGGGTGGGGATGTGGGAGTAGTGGAAGGGTAAGGATTGTGGGCGTGGTAAGTATTGGGTGTCTCTGTGGGTGAAGGATCGGGGATGGTCGGTGGTGGATGATGTGTTAATGTTGAGGTGTTGGTCTGAGCCGGCCATGCTGGCGCTGCTGCTTCCTCCGCCTTCGGTTCCAAGCTTGAATAGGTTCTTCTTCTTGAAAACCCTGCACACCACCCATCCATCCTCCTGCACATACACACAAGTTAGAAAGTAAAAACCGATTTGGAAACTATGTAGATTAACGTCATGGAAAATATTATGGCCCCCCTTAAGCATGGAACATGTTTTCAAGAGTATAGCATATTGTGAAACTTACACTAGGGTTTCCTTGAGAATCATCAGCATCTTCAAGTCTATACTCATGCATGATCCAATCAGTCTTTTGGCCATGAGGGGCCCTTCCTCTGTAGAAAACAAGGGTTTTCCTCATTCCAATTTTCTTGAAGCTATTTCTTATGCATTTGTCCCTCCCTGTTGCCTTCCAAAACCCTGCATTTGTGGCTCTATTAGTCCTCGACCCTGTTGGATACTTCCTATCCTTGTGGCTGAAGAAGTACCACTCATTTTGTGGTGTGGACCCAATCCTACATCTCTCTGCATACATATACACAAAATCAACTAAGTTACAACATCAAAATAATAATTCATCAACAAAAGTATTGCCAATAAATATTAGGGATATGTTTGGTTGTTGAAAAACACTAAAAAAATATATATTAAGGAAAATAATTTTTTCATATTTGATTTTACTATAAAAAAAAAATGTGAAAGAAAGTCAAATATAATTAAAATTATTAAAAATTTTCTAATTTTTTTCCCTTGCATTTTCCATATAACTTTCCAATATCCAAACATGGTTTAAGAAAAATGGAAATACTAATATGTTTGACTCCTAGAGGTTATGTGTGATTCCTCATAAATACTTAGGCAAGGAAATAAAATTAAAAAATATATTAAGAAAAATGGGTTTCTCATGTTTAGTTTACTATAAAAGAATACAAAGAAAATATATATATATATGATTTATAAAATTAATTAAAAACTTATACATTTTAAATTATTTTATCTTTACACAGAAGAGGATAACTAAATTAAGTGAATTTGGAGAATAATATAAAGATAATTTATTAACTTTAAATCTCTTTTTTTTTTTCTCAAATTTTCCAAAAACCATGTTAATATGTTCTTTTCTTTTCTTTTCTTTAATACTTTCTAAAAACTAAACATGGTTTTAGAATTTGGATATAGACTCAAATTCATATAATATGATAAGAAATGAAATTTAATTATTTAGTCATTAAAATAGTATTTAATAAACTTTAATTTATTAAGCTCAAAGTAGCTTAGGGCTGGGCTTGGGCCTGACCACTCCCTCAGGTTGTCACAAATCTAATGGGCCTGACTTTTCTAGCCTAAATTGAAGCCCAACTGCACCCAAATTTATGGCCATTAGAGCAAATTAATTATACCTTTAACAAATAAAAATAAAAATTAGAAAAAAAAAAATCATAATGTCGTCTTCTAGACATTTATAAATTAGCTCAAATGTGAAGTAGATAAAACATTAATCGGATTTCATTAATTTCTGAGCAATTTCCTTTCAGAATTTCTTCATCACAAGATACTATTAAATTACTTTCTATTTCATAATAAATCCACCAAAATAGTTGTATCAAATTCCAAATCCTAGTAACAAGTGCTTATTGGAGCTCTCAACTAATATCATTTTCTATTTGTGTGCATGCATGCAAGTTCAACCAACATTCATTGTATGTTACCCAAATTTTTTACCTTTTTCCTTCACTTTCTCGACAACCAAACAGGTTATTTCCTACTTGCCAAGATCCAACTCCATATCAACTAATATTTACAAGTAAATTAAATGCCAGTTAACCTTAAACCACATGTTTATCACCTTAGAGTTCCCATGACACCACCTTATCAACCTTTTTCCTTTAATTTCTTGGAAATCAAACAGATTATTTCCAACTGACCAAGGCCCAACTCTAATATCAACTCAATATTTACAAGTAAATTACATATGGGTTCAGCTTAAACTATATATTTATCACCTTGGAGTTCCCATGGCTCCACCTTATTACCCTTTACCCTTTAATTTCTTGGCAACCAAACAGATTATTTCCAACTTACCAAGACCCAACTCTAATATCATCTCATAATTTACAAATACATTCAACATGGGTTAATCTTAAACCATATAATTATTACCTTGGAGCACCTTATTACCCTTTTTCCTTTACTTTCTTGGCAAACAAACAAGCTATTTCCAACTTACCAAGGCCCAACTCCAATACCAACTTAATATTTACAAGCAAATTAAACATGGGTTAATCTTAAACCATGTATTTATCACCTTGGATCATCTTATTACCCTTTTTCCTTCAGATTCTCGGCAAACAAACAAACTATTTCCAAGTTTCCAACTTACCAAGACCCAACTCCAATATCAACTCAATATTTACAAGTAAATTAAACATGGGTTAGTCTTAAAGTATATGTTTCTTACCTTGGAGTTCCCATGGCTCCATCTTATTCAAATCAACCTCTCTGATCACCTCCATATCAAACTTCTGATAGGACACCTTCTTCTTCAAGTAGTAGTGCAGAAGCTCTTCGTCCGTCGGGTGGAACCGGAACCCAGGAGGAACGCCGCCGCTGGATGAAGTCATTACCAACAACTATCTAACTGATCAAACTCTGTGGAGTTGAATCAACAACAAACACTAGACGCCACCCTTTTTTTCTTTACTTTGAATTAAATTCAGTTTGATTTTTTGAGCAATCATTTCTGCGTGGGGAGATGGAATGGAGTTATATATGTGAAGAGTGTGGAGCAAGAATGGTGGTGTAAGGAAGTTGACGGCCGGTGACTACGCCGGCGGGGAAGGTTAAAGCTATCGTAAAAAGGAAGTATAAGGAAGGAGACTCTGGAGGAATTTCTGGTGTAGTTTACCCTAGCTCGGTGCTATTTCCACGTGCTTCCATGGAGCGTGGGTGCACTCTCCATGGAAGTATAAAGATAATTTTGTTAATTAAAACTTTTTTTACTAGAAAGAACTTAATATAAAAATTGGAAAAATATTATTAATCTATTAAAAATTTAAAATTATAGCTTTAATTTAAACTTCAATTTTTAGCTAAAACTTAAAAAAAGAAATAAAAACATACAAAACACAACAACATAAGGACTAATTTAGAAAGTGTTCTTAAATTCAATTATTTGATCTTTGGAATAAAAGATAATTTTTCAACTCAAAAAATATATTTCACAATTTTTTAATTAAAAAAAAAAGCTTTTTAGAATTTATTTTGAAAAATAAGATGATTTTTAAGAATAATTGTGAAACATGCTAATGAAGAAAATAAAGAATGTGTCAAAAACTTCTTTTATAAAGAATAAGTATTGAAAACTGTTTTTTATGTTTGAATTATTAAATAAAATTTTGTTTATGCAAAAAAATAAAAAATAAAAAATATTTGAAAACTATTCTTAAAAACCGATTTCCTAAAAATATATTAAAAAAACTTACTAAATAAACCCTAAATTATCTCTATTAAACAATTTTTCTTGGAAGACCTAATAGCATGCATATTCTTTTTCCAAGTACATTGAGATTTTTTTCCCTAATACATTACTTAAGAATTCAGGTGGAATTTTTGTGTTTCAATTTTCTTTAGAATTGTTGTTAAAGTTATAGTACATACTATCAAGAAAGATTAGAAACGTTTCTTTGACTAATTATTATAGTAGTGATTTTTTATTATTCAAGTGTTAAAAATATTAAAACCGTTTTCTAAAATCACTCTCCAACATATTTCAAAGGTGCATTTGGTAATGATCTAGGAAGTGTTTGTAGCATTTTTAACACTTTAAAAAAAAATTTCTTCAAGTATTAAAAATATTAAAAACACTTCATAAAATCATTATCAAACGCATTCTAAGAAAGCTTATGAAATGTTTTCATGGGTTTCACTTCATATAAACATATAAAAATATTATCTCTCTCTATTTATTTCAATTATTATTTTTACAAATTACCAGTCAATATTAAAAAATAAATAAATAAAAAATATTTATTTTCATTCCAAATGCTATTATTTTTTCAAATATGTAAAGTAAAAATTGACCAAATACAAATAATATGAATAATTCAAGGAAAAAAGTAAACACCATGAATAATATCATTAAGGTCATTAATTACTATTTTTAATATTATTTATAATAATAAATTAATTTTCATAATGTAAATGAATAAGCATTTTTAATTATTAGGATCCACGCGCTTGTGAAACGCTTAGAACCACCCATTGTCAAATGCAATTAAACTAGTCTATTCAAAATATTAAAAGAAATAAATGATCCCAAGAAAATAAGAAATAATAAAAATAATGGATATTTGATTGTTCCCTAAGCAAGGCTTGGAAAAAACAGCTACTATACCTTCTTGGGATTTTCACATTGGATTGGACGGCTCATAGTTTATATATCCATTATTCACAGTAATATTTATTAATTGGATTTTATTATAATTGTAATATTTAATAATATTAATATTATTATTAATAAGAGACTAGTCCTAATAAGTACAGTTGGAGGGGCTCTGTACATGTGGAGATGACCATGAGAGGCTTGATCAGATTAATTTTCTTGATTCATTTCTACGTTTTCTTTCTTTTTTATCTTTTATTATTATTTTTCTTTGTGGGCGAGTTGACAAATCTCAATTGTCATATACTTATTCACATGATAGTAAAAGATATTAAGATTTAATTGCATAGTCCTTTGGTTGTTATTTTGGGGTTTGACCCACAAAAATAAATGCAAATTTGTGTGTTTTCATTTGCAAATTTATTTGAATGTTAAAGGTTATTTTTAGTTCCCAAAAAATTTCAAAAATAAAATAAAAATAATGAAACGGGGATAAAAGATTACCCAAAGGAAACATAAAAAATGGGTTTAAGTTATGTTTGATTCCTAAAAAGTAACAGTGAATGAATAAGATGATGCAGTTCAAAATATTTTAAATGAATAAGATGATTTAAATCAAAATTCAGAAATTTAATTTTATAAATTTAAAATCATAAATATAAAATCACAAATTTAAAAAAATCAAAATTTATTTAAAAGTAAAAAAATATATTTTGATAGGCTACTATAGATATAAATACATACGTCCATAATTTTTTTTTTTTTTTTTTTAATTCCAAACCATTGATACAAATTTTTAATATCTTATTAATAAGAGTATTAATTGAAAAATAATATTCCTTAAAAAAATTTCCTAACAATTGATACAAATTTTAATATCTTATTAATAAGAGTATTAATTGAAAAATAATAATCCTTAATATACAAATTTTATATACTCATATTTTAAAGATAAATTTATATGTTGCAGGTACAAATAATATTATATGTTGTTTAATATTATTAATTTATTAATAAATAAAATGATAATTTATTATTATTTTTAAAAAATTTATCTTTATCAAATCAATGTAGAATCTTAAGTCTTATTATATAAATTTTTTTATTATTGAAATATATATTTTTAATTTCACATAAATAAGAGTATTAATCCAAAATTAATAATCATGGATGAGTTAAAATAAGTAAAATAAGTTTAAAGTAATAAATAGAAATAATTTATTAACCTTAAATTTATTTTTTATTTTTCTTTGATTTTTCTTTTTTTTTTTCTACTTTTTCCCTTTATTTTATTTTTTTTACATTTTCTCTGAAATTTTTTGGAACTAAACATTGCCTTAGGGTTTATTAAAATGGATGGTGGGATGCAAACGTAAAATGAAGGGCCGAGATTCAATCTAACTAAATGTGTATGGACCAAAATAAATAAATTTTCTGAGTTAGATAAGATTATACAGTCAAATAATATAAATTATACCTCACTAAAAGCCCATTTGAAAGAGCTTTAGTCGGGATGTAAATCTCTCTTCATGCGAAAGAAGCTTCTAAAAATGAAAATTAAGTATTTGACTAATTAAAAGTGCTCTATTAAATCAAGACTCGTCCAACCCCCTCTCAAAAACTAGCAAAGGTGTCGATGGAGTGTATTCAATTAATCAAACATTATGATTTGTTGAAATTTTTAGTGAGCAAATGACCATCAAACTTTTCAAACCCATTCATATTATCAAAGTTGATGCAACATGAAACACACCACCACGGACTAAACTTTTTCTAATAAGCAATAGATGATGTATATCATATACTAATGTGCCAAAAGGAAACCAATTCAGTGCTCTTTGAGCATGAAAAAAAGGTTAAGATTACGATGGAGAAAACATGAAATAAGGAGCCCAACTATTAACAAGGAACATGAAAAAACTCCACCGTGATTATAGTTTGGTTCCATGGCTGCATGAGAAAAGTACTTTATGAATCAAGTCTGCATAGACATATGAAGAGGTGAAGATAGACTAGGATTGCCTCCAAGGGGGTGAGGACAAAGTCCATTCCTACTTAGTCTGAGTGGTCATGGAAACCGATAATTTTGTTGATGAGAGGCCTCTCTCGGCGATAGCTATTGATAGGGAAAAAAAACCACAGCGTTATGAGTATTTTTTTGCTGTGTCAAAGCTAATAAAACAACCATGAACATGAATGAATATGACAGATCAGAACTACATTTAAACAGATAAAAGCAGCTTCTAAAAACAGTAACAAGCTCTACAAGGAACTGACCGTAGTATATCACTTACATGACAATGGAAGACATGCAGAAGCAGGTCAATCCAATAGAGAAATGAATGAAGAATGTTGGCCGGAAGTTTTCTGGGTCCAGAAATTTTCTCTCAGAAATTTGAGTTATCACACCCGACAACAACAGATATGTCCAACCTGATGGCAAGCAGCTCAGAAAAGAAAACGAGGGAGAACCCTGAGTGGGGAGTGGGGAGTGGGGAGAAGACCCAAATCAGAATCCAGACGTGCAAAATTTACAACACCAAATGAGTGAAAATATCTTAAATTATGGCTCAATCAAGTTCTGATAGCTGCTGAAGCAAGTAACTGGGACAAGTGCACACCTGGAAATAATGATAAATGAAGTTGATCGAGTATGCAATCCTCAAGGTTATACCTTTTTAACAGTCAAGAAACAATAAATAACTGATTCTGCAACTCCATTAAAACTAACAGATTTGTAATTATATAAGGATCACAATCCAAAACCCCACCCCAAACCCCAAAAAAAACCTCCATCACTCCTCTCTGTGAATGACTAATCATTGTGTTCAGGAGACTAAAAACTGTCTCCCTTATAGAGCCACCTTCAGTCCAGTGATGTGATATACTGTGCAGGTACTACGCACATTATAAAATATGCATGTAAGAAAAGAATAATTAAGAATGTTAGGCAGAGAAGGTTAGTGTGTCAGACATTCCATGTGTATCTGTATTGTGCTGTGTTCAGCAACAGCACTCCACACTGCAATTTCTGTCCTACATGAGAATAAGGGAAGGGCTACAGGGAAAATGCACAAAATCTGAAAGGATACTTAAAGAATTTGCAACCACCAAACCAACCGCACCAGCAGATTGTCTCAGTAGTGCATTCTGACCGAGGTAAATCATAGAGAATACAAATGATAAGACATTTGCATGCTGGAGTTGTTCTTCGGTTGCAACAGAATACATAAATGCTTCAACTGTTCCTGATTCAAAATCAGAGGACAAAAATTTTAGAACTCCAGTGACATGACCTGACAAAAGTAGTATTGAAGACAGTAGTATCATCAAAGAACTAATCGTTATCCAAAACGAAGCAAAATATTATGTAGTGAAAAATTTGCACAATACTAACAATCAAAACAAAGATGGCTTTCATGGTTTCTTCCATAATACCAGGAGTCTTTTTCACTTCCAAGAGGGATAATGAGAACGAAAGAAAGGTTGACACTATGGTCAGTTACATTTATAGTGTTTTTTCCCCTGATACATAAACTACATGCTTATCTTTTAACAGTAAAAGAAAAACATGATAAACAAAACATTACTAACCGTTCACAGCCAAAAGAAAGACATAAAGGCAATAGTATTGGAGGGCTTTAGGAGCTTCTCCATCAATCCATCTCCGATCATACATTCTGACGAGAGAGTAAGAGTAGCTTGGGCCAAATGTCACGACCAAAAAACCTAAAAGAAGTCACAAATAACATGAAAATTGAAACCCAAAAAAGGAAAATGAAAAAGGAATGAAGTGGCAACACCAGCAAATGCTACAGTCTGAAGGCTTGTTAAAAGGATAGACTCTCTTAATGTCATGAATTTGTACCAACTGAAAATATAACTAGACGAAAACATAATGCAGAAAATAAATATGGTCTTACCATCACCATAGCATGATTACAATTCAACTTATCAAAGCCATATCCCAATTAGTTAGATCACCAACATGAATCGTATTTTCCCATGCTGATCTATCTAGGCTTGTATTTTTCTAAGCAACCCCCATTTTCTCATGATTTCAACCATATCACACTTGGCAGTTATTCTTTAATAAGTCAGCAAGATTATATTAAAAGGGACAGGAGGCAAAGCACATATACACAACAAGAACTACAAAAGCATCCATTACAAACAAGATATCAGCAACCAATCTGAGACACTTTTCATTAGTAAGCAAAAATATTTGTATAAATACATTTCACTTCTAGCACAAGAAAGTCGAAGGAGACCCTCATAACACCCCCGCTCTTCCACCCAATTCTTTCTATGTAACTCACACTTGCTAGTGTAATCCAGGCTGTTCATTGCGATTTGAAGTCTTACTAAGTATAGACAATTGGTGAGGTGATGTTGATAGTTTTTGGTATTACAGGATTCAAATTTTGCATGCAAAATTTGCTATGCGTGTGTGTGCATGTGGAGAGAGAGAGAGAGAGAGAAGGACCTGATTACAATTTTGTAAGGATGAATTTACAATTCAATCTCTAGAAAATATGACAGGTCTTCCCACCTTGATTACGTCATACACCATTTTCTATCTCGTTCACAATTAAAGTCCACAATGGTACAAAAATTCACTAAAAAAATTATCATTAAAAATGCGCCACGATATTGATAGATTTTAGAGCAATTAGGAGGGTTCCACTAGCTTTACATGTTAGCACCTAAAATGCATGCACTCTACATCTTCAAATGTGTCCCTATCAACACAACATAACATGGGTGGGGATATGTGATCCTTTATGTAAGGATAATGGAGAAAAAAGTGGATACAAGAGAAACGAGAGACGGTGAGGAGAAGAGTTTGTGGAAAAGATTTAGGGATAAAAGAGACAAGATAGGATTAAGAGAGGTAAGAGAAAAGATTTTAATTAGTATCCTAACATCTTGTATGTACTATTTTATTTCATATCTCAAGGATATATTTAAATATTTATTTATTACACTATCCGGTACTTCATAGTATTCAACACTCCTTAAGCATAAATGGAACTAACAACTAAATATTTTGAAGTATGAACATAGAATATTAGAAAGATATGTATAATAGATTCAAACCATACCAACTAACAAAACAAGCTTCAAAGCCTCTGTGAGGGAGCTTCCCAACCATATGCCCTTTTGTGGGTCTTTACCTGCTAAGAAACCTAGATAAGATTAATTGCTTATAAAAATAAATAAATCATGCATGATTTAGTACATAGCCAATCCATGCCTAAACAAATTAGATTCATAAAATAATGAGGTTCCACTTTGCATGGAAAGGAAAATTTTAAAATTAACTTTGAAAGAGAAGGGCAAAACTTCTCAATTGGCATGTGAATATAGGATGATGTGCAATACAAATATAAAAAAAAAGTTGTAAAGTTTAATACACAATTTTGCCACTAGCATTAAACTCCAACTTTAGAGTCAAAAAAGGACAAAAAAGAGACTCAACAAACATAAGGAAACAAAAAGTTCATTTATAAAAACACAAGAAAGCTTTAATTTTTACTACTTTGGTAAGCTACTAATAATCCTAAAAACTTGTGCAGTTGGGTAATGGTCCATGAGATATATCGAGCTTGCTTAGGCCTTAACCATAAAGAACCCCCACCCCCTCTCACAAGCAAGCTTCTTAGAGCTTGCACCTGGGCTTAATAAATAGGGTAAATAAACAACTGGTGAGGCTCAATCTTTTGACCTTCACAATATTTAGGTTTGATATCATGTTAAGCTATCCATTGACCAATTAGCCTCTATGACCCTTATCTAATAGGGAAATAGTGGTTGTTATTCAGCATCTTAATAGGAAAGTCAATAATTGTAGTATATATCAACATAAATTAGGATGTCAAAACTAGAAATCCGATGATTTTAGGGACAGAGTTCTAGGAGTTAATTTGTTTCATTTTTTATTGTATAGTTGCCAATAAGATATACCATTTTTCATCAAATCAAAATACAATTATTATCACATATGACCACATGGTATCAAAGCATTAAGTGTTTTTCTGAATAATCATTCAGGCTGAAGAACTTCTACAACTGATGGTTAGTTATTTTCTGTTAGTGATGAAAAACCACCCTGATTTGTAAAACAACCTGAATTTGTATGTATTCAACCATGTCAAAAAGTTCAGAGGTGATTAACCAGACTTACCAAAGCCTTTTTTTGATTGCTCCCCTCTTTTGTTTGAGGGAGGGGGTTTAGAAAGGGGCCTAGTCCATTCAGGTTTGAGAATGTGGCTGAAAGAGGAAGGAGGAGGCTTTTAATCAAATGGGCTTCTGGGACACTAAGGAAAGGGAAAGAGTTTTGTCTACTGGTAAGGCAAAAGCAAGGAATTCTGCAAGGAGGATTACCAAAAATGGGCTTTGATCGAAGAAGCATCTTAGAGACAAAAACTGAGAGAAATTTGGCTTAAGGAAGGGAATAGAAACTCTAAGTTCTTCCATAAGATGGCTAATGCACACAAAAGAAGTAACTTCCTTGCCAAGATCAAAATGCACGGGAAGTGGCTTACGGGAGATAGAAAGCTGAAAGAGGGAGTGGTGGGTGCCTTTAAAACCCTTCTCTCTAAAGATGGGGCTAGAGGCTTGGAGTTGATGCTTTATCCTTTGAGGTGTTGGAAGATTGAGAGGCCAGGAAATTAGAGGGGGTTTTCACAGAGGAAGAAGTCTGGGATGTGTTGTTGAAGTTGAATGGTGACAAAGCTCCAAGTCCAAATGGTTTTTCGATGACTTTTTGACATTTCAATTGGGAGTTTGTGAAAGGCAAAGTGCTGAATTTTTTTAATGAGTTCCATGAGCATTGAACAAAAGGATTTTAGGCCAATATGTTTGGTTGGAGATCTTTATAAGTTGTTGAAAAAAGTATTGGCCAATAGACTCAAGAAAGTGATGGGTAAAGTGGTCTCCAAGTTTCAAAACGACTTTGTGGAGGGAAGACAAATTTCGGATGCAGTGTTGGTACCCAATGAGACAGTTTATTTAGTACTTAAGAAGAGAGGTAGTGAGTTAATATGCAAACTTGACATTGAAAAGGCTTTTGATCATGTGAATTGGGCCTCTTTGTTAACAATTCTTGGCAAGATGGGGTTCAAGCAAAAATAGATAAATTCAATAAAATGGTGTATATCTTCAGCCAACTTCTCTATTTTAATTAATGATTCCCCTACCAGTTTTTTTTATCAAAGCTCAAGGGGATTGAGACAAGGGAATCTTATTTCTCCCTACCTGTTTGTGATTGCTATGGAGACCCTTAGTAGATTGATTTTGAAGGCTTGGGAAGGTGGTTTTATTTCAGGTTTCAAGGTCAAGGGAAGAAGGGGGTGGGGGTGAGGAGATTTCTTATCTCCTTTTTGCCGATAACACTATCGTTTTTTGTAAGGCCTCTCAGGAACAAGTCACTTTCTTGTGTTTGCTCTAGTGGTTTGAAGTTGTGTCGGGGTTGAAAATTAACTTGGTTAAGAGTGAGATGATTCTAGTGGGGGAGGTGGAATACTTGGAAGAGTTGGCTTGTGAAATCAGGTGTAAGGTGGGAAAACTACCTTCTTCTTACTTTAGGCTTCCACCGGGGGCCTCATACAAGTTAGTGGCGATTTGGGATGGGGTTAAAGAACGGTTTTGTAAGATGCTTTCGTTATGGAAGAGACAACATCTCTCCAATGGGGGAAGACTCACTTTACTTCGCAACTTTACTTCGCAGTACTCTAGCTAGTTCTACTTTATGTCTTTGTTCACCATTCCAAGAATTGCAAGATTGAGATTATAGAAGATACAAAGAGAGTTTCTATGGGGAGGAGGGGCATTAGAGAACAAAATACACTTAGTCAAGTGGTTAACTGTTTGTAAAGCAAAATCAAAAGAAGGGTTAGGTGTTCGTTCTCTTTCTTTGCCTAATAAGGCCCTTCTTTGCAAATGGTGTTGGCGTTTCTTTAGTGAAAGAGATTCGCTATGGATGAAAATCACAAAGGGAAAGTTGGGAGGAAGAGGGAGGATGGAGGTTAGGAGTAGTGAGAGATTCCTATGGAGTAGGGTTTGGAAGCAGATTGGGAAGTAGTTGGATTTTTTTAACTAAAAGATTTCCTTCGTGGTGGGTAATAGGAGTAGGGTGAAGTTTTGGAAAGATAGGTGTTGTAGTGAGGAACCCTTATGTGAGAGTTTCCAATCCTTGTTTGCCTTATCTGATTCTAAAGAGGAATGGTAGCTGATTTTTGGGAACATAGGAAGGAGGTAATTGGAATTTCCATTTCGTTAGGAACCTAAATGATTGGGAGGTGGGTGTCATGGAGCGGTTCCTTTCTAAATAGGTGTGTCTTGTGCAAAGAGAAGTCAAAATCCATTAATCACATCCTCCTTCATTGTGATAAGGCGAGACTTTTATGATAGTTAGTGTTCTTTATTTTTAGTATTCGGTGGGTTATAATAGAGTCAGGTTTGGGAGACTCTCATAGGTTAGCATGATTCTTTTGTAGATAGAAGGCATATTAAGGCTTGGACAACTGCTCCATCTTGTATTTTCTTGACGATTTGGAAGGAAAGAAATGGGAGATACTTTAATTGTGAGGAATTGTTAGATCAATGGCTAAAAAATATTTTCCTTAACAATTTCTTTGTGTGGGTTAGAATGTAGATGAAGGATATTCGCATTTGGTTGATTTCATAGATTGGTTGGGTTGTGGATGAGGGAGGGAGTATTTTTTGGTATCCTCTTTTTTGTTTTTGCTTGATTTTCCTTGTATACGGCCCACGTACTCTTGTGAGCTTTTGGCATTTCTCAATACAATTTCTTACTTATTAAAAAAAAAAATGAACATTGTGAAGCAGTTCCTACATAAAGCAGTAGCATTTTCTAGTGTTATTAATGCCTGGATGATAAATTTATAAAATAACTTATGGGTTAGCTGGGTTGGTTTGGGCTGAAACAATGTTTAATGGGATTCTTCAAGATTAAGATTTTCATCCCAATCAATGACCATGTTGGTCATATACATGGTAACTCATTTGCTTGAACCAAGTTAATCTCATCTAAAGTTGACACATTGTGAACCCTATGAAGAGGCATTACCAACTTTTGTGGTACTTTCAGACCTGTGTATTTGTATGACCTTGGTATTGTTGCCTCTCCATTGACACAATTCTATGATTTCAAGCAAATTTATTTTATAAATGCTCCCATATTTTGATTGAGCTCTCAAATTGTTGCTTTGCACCACCCTAAATTGTCTGATGACACATGAAGAGAATCCAGTGAAATTAATTTCTTCTCAATGTTTGTCTATTCTCCTTATAGACGTGCTTTCATTAAATAAATCAATGTGGAGAAACATCTGAAGAGTTTAAGTAGTAATTATATAAATGAACATTGTTCTTTGTAGTTTTTGTAGTGCAAATGATTACCAAATTTTGCAATTAGAGGTAGGATACCTTGGTTGATCATTGATTCTTTAATGAGGGTATTAGGGTAGGTTGAAACCAAGGTAAGAGACAAGAAAAGGGCGCCAGTCTAGTAGAGCATGTGCCGAAGTAGGTAGATATTCGATTTCAAGTAAACAAGTGGATTCTTCCCACCAAACTAAGAATCTTGAATCTTGTCCTTGCACGGGTTTGACTTGTACTGTCCATGGTTTAGTAGAGAGGAAAAAAGAAGACGGATGTTTGAACTTGTTTAAGTAGACTTGATATACATTGTGGACTTATTGCCTAACAACTTCAATTTTTGAGATTAAATGGTAGTGTAAGTATATGTGAGAATAATCGTATATTCATTTGAGGAAAAACTGTACATCTTATAGGCAATTATACAATGAAATACAAATTTGTCCCAAAATTCATGAAAATTCTAATTTTGACTTCCTAAAAATTGATATATACAACAACTATTGATTTTCCTATTAAGAGGCCAAAGACCAACCATTATTTCCCTACTAAATAAGGGTCGTATAGGCTAATTAGTTAACACTCCCCCTCAAGTTGGTGCATAATTGTTTTCCATCCCTAACTTCATAGTAATTATCTGAAAATCCGACTTCAAAGTCCCTTAGACATCTGCTATCTATCCTTCTGTTTAAACATAAGGAGTGTAAATTAGGCTACTGTCCAATTTCTCTTTGGTGAAGTGTCTATCAATCTATATGTACTTTCTATGATCATGTTGGATGGGATTATTCGCAATGTTAATAGGCGACTGTTTGTATAGTACAACTTCATTGTTCTTTCCCATTTAATCTTGAGATCATCAAGAAAGAGTTTTAATCAAAGAAGTTCACATATTCATTGTGCTATAATCCAGAATTTTACCTTTGCGCTTGACCTAGCCACAACACCTTTCTTTTTGCTTCTCCAAGTAACTAGGTATCCTCCTAGGAATGTGCAGTAACCTGGGGTAGATCTTTGGTCTATAATTGACCTCGCCCGGTTTGCATTAGTGTATACTTCCAAATTCAGCTCCATATTCTTTTTAAACAAAATGCCCCTTTCAAAACAGAGTTTCAAATATCTAAGACTCCTATTGACCACCTCTAGATGGCTATTCTATGGTGAATGCATGAACCAACTGTCCACACTACTTTTTTCACGCTATATCAAGCTTAGCATGTGATAATAAAGTAGTTTTCCCACTAGTCTTTGATACATACCTTGGTCCACTGCTGCCTCATTGTTGTCATCCACAGGTCTATGATTCCGTTTAATGGGAGTATTGATTGAATTACTACCTAACGTCCCAGTTTCCTTTAGGAGATCATGTTTTGCTATGAAATAAAGATACCCTTATTTGAACATGATCGACCTCAATACCCAAGAAGTACCTCAACCTCCCTAAATCTTTAATGTCAAATTCCATAGCAAGACATTCTTTAAGCCATTCAATCTCTTCTAAATCATCCTCAGTTGCAACTACATAAACGATTAAAGCCATGACCTTTCCATATGTTGAGTGCTTGATAAAAACAGTATGAACTCCATGACTTTGTAGGTACTTCATCTTCAGCATGGCATTATCATTTTGAAGTTCTGATGATGATCTAATTCCCGCCACAATCTTTTCATTGTGTTATAATATTCTATTATTGACACGGTACCTTGTTTGGTTCCTAAAATTTTCATCTTGATCCCATAGATCTGTGAAGCATCTTAGACTTTTGAATAAGTCTGTCGCACTGCTCTCTAGACTTCCTTTGCTGTGGTAAAAAACATACAAGTTACACAAATCTTGGGTTGCATGGTGTTTCATAGCCAAGACATTACCATGGAATCTTTCACATCCTGAAATTGAATTTGTGATCATCATGGTTAGGCCTTGGATTGGTCAAGTGGCTCAGTTTGCCTTTCCCATTTAAGAAGGTTCAGACCAGTTGAGACCATGCTAACAATTCCTTCCTGTTAGTTGATAGACCAATTGAAGGTTTTGATACTCACCTGCAAGTTTTTGAGGAGTCATTCAGAGGAAGTCCTACTAATCTCACCCACTCTCTCTCACTGCCCTTCCCTCCTCAAACAACCAACTTTAGGATTCCATCTCACCAGGTCCAAAAAGTTTATCTTCAAAATTCCTTGAACCCCTTGATAGGACTGAGTCCAAATTCTCTTCATTCTCGAACTCAAAATAGCAAAAAGAAGCTCCCAAGGAAGAAACTCTAACCTTTTTCTTTACATCCCAACTTCTGTTCACCCACTTCCTCAATGTAGGTAACCAAAGTTCCATGCTAGATACTTCCCCCCACTTCCCCACCAAACAAAGATTCCAAAGGAGTTCTCACCCCTTCACTCCCATCTCATCTAGTTGGACCCACACTTTTCCACCAATATCCTTTTGCGAACTTGCAACCTTCACCACAAAAGAATCTTCCTCCATAAGGGACCCTCTGCTGTCTTCCATAGGCCCCTTCTTCCCCACAAAACTAGATTGCCCCACAGGAAGTGGCATAAGCTGCACCCCCAAGGAACGAAGCTTACTGGCCAAAGTGGACCAGCCCCCCGGCAATCCTCTTCCTTCTGGGAAAATTAGGTTAAATCTCTTTGCCTGCACGTCGTAGACTGAGCAAAGGATAAAGCTCCCTGCTCCATTAACACACCTCTGAAGCTTGTAGGCCCTTCAATTTTCCTTTCACACCTTATTGCAAACTGATGAATCCTCTTCCCTACAACAAGCCTCTACTCCTCCGAGCAAGCATCTTAGACTCACCTCCCCAAACTTGATCCAATTGAAAAACCCTCTTCCCCTCTCCACAATAACACCTCTCAGCTTACCAGAAACCTCCTCAATGGAGATCTCAAAGGCCTTCGCCTCCACAGAAAACCAAGACTTCCATCCTTTCATCGTTTCCCTCTTGAAGCTCTTACTGAAAAGGCTTTGAAGTTCCACTATTAATTCTAATGTTTCACAATGTTCATGTCACTTGTCATACCAACTACAACAGCGTTGTGTAAAGCATATTGAGAAAAGCTTACTTAGAGAGCCAGAGTTCTTTCAAATTTCAATTGAAGCCTCCATATCCAAGAAAAAGGGAAGAATTTCTGGCTTCGAAAGGGGCGAAGGTTGCTTTTAGCCCATTTTGGTAATGTCATCATTCATAAGGATTGGTTCACAGACCTAGAAAAAAAAACATTGTATAGATTAGTTATGCTTTTGCAACCATACAATGGTTGAGTTCTTTACAGGTTGGATCAGGAATCACCACACCTACGTCTTCATTTACTGACAAGAAATATTGGCTAGCTGACAAAGTGGAGCTAAATAAAATAAACAATTAAAACTGCAATGAAAAGTTCATAGGTTTTGTACATCCAAGAAACAGAACAAAAAAGGATGGAGAAACAAAAACCTGATGCACCTCTTGCAAAAGTAGCATATGAAATTTCTTCAAAAGGAGAAAACACCAACCTCACCACCAAGCTACCTGAAAAGGGACAACTCATTTATCTAAGCAAGTATCTCAGAAAAAGAAATAGAATAAATTATTGTGTCCTTCTCGATTAAGATAGTACCAAATCAAAATCAATCAAAGTTACTCCAAGTAAACACTACTATTCTAATCAAAAGGTAATAAATCTAAGGCATGGGATAATTTCACCAAATACTTGCCTAATCTGTCTACAAACCCATATGCTGCTTTGCTATGTGGTGTTAAAAACCATAGAAGAACCATCTTTTCTCCTCTTTGAAAAATGCACTTTATAAAGGAGAACCACATGCACATTACTAAGAGCTTCCCATCATAGTCCATCATGCTTCCTACTCTGTAAAATTATGTGTTATTTCCCAACACACACTGATATAAATATAAAAACTGCAATAAGCAAGTCATTATAAAGCAATTGAAGAAACAACATGAGTAATTTTTGAAACATTACCAATAAGAATTCATTCCTTTTTTAAGGTCTAATAATTGAAGGACATACATGATCATGATAAAATCTATCACAGAAAAGAGAAAAGAGCAGAACATAGAAATACATGGAAAAAAGAAAATAAAATAGCGAATATCCTTCTCCTCTTTCAGTGTCTAACAATCAGATCATATTCATGGATCAATAGAAAATGATGCACAACAGCAAAGAAATTATACCTTAAGGGGAAAAGACCAGAATTTTTAAAGTGGCAATAAAAGAAATAGCCCAAATAACCGAAGAACAAGCAAGCTCCATAAGCAACTTGCGAAATGGCTAAAACGATCCCTTTGTCCTGCAAGCAATCAGTGGATTATTGATACTCAGCAACTAAGCTTATTTAGTCATTTAGTTCACCACCTCAGACAAAGAGAATTTTTACAAAGGCCTATATATCATCAAAAACCAAACAGGAGTGCCAAGCCCCTAAAGTTGAGTTCAAAAGTTTAACCCAGACAATAAGATAGAGAAGCAGAGAACAAAATAAATTATGGGACACATCTGATAACTCCTAGTTAGTAAATTATGTGTACCAAAATCAGTTTCAGTTTCAATAATAACCATCTGATTTGCAATATTACAGACAATGATTGCCATGTCAAATGAAAATAAAAAAATACAAAAAAAAAAAAAAAAAAAGTCCAATTACCAGCAAAACTATGCTATGACAAAATTTATTGTGAAAATCATGCCATCAAAACATTGAAAAAATCTCTTAAAAAGAAAGAATGAAAAAAAAAAAAGGAAAAAGAAAAAAGAGAAAGATTGGGACCCACCATCTACCGGTCCCTGTTTCTAAAAGTGTATGAAAAAACAGTTTGATTTAGTAAACCATCTGAATTGATTTTCCCCCATAACTTCCTCACTAATTCATTTGCCTTGGAAATTTACCCTATTCCAAGGTGCATTTAGGCCTATATCTAGAGGGAACAAGGAAATTCACCCTATTTCAATACGAAATCAAGAAGTCATTGAAGATTTATAAATTGTCAAACCAGCTTTGCAACAATTCCAGTCCTAAGGTTCAAGTATGTAACAATGAGAGCCATAAAGTTAGATGACACATAGTTCAATAAGAATTCTTTTACCATGCCAGTTTGCTTGACAATCAAAATATAGGTAGTTAGACAACGAAAAAATGTTGCTGCAGTTTCGACAATTAACCGCAGCTTAAGGAAATGCAAGTTCTTGAAAAAAATATGCAGGGGTTCAGCTAGTAGCTCCAAAACACATGCACAACCTGCCACATAGAAAGAATGGACTTCAATAATAAATCATTAAAGTGAAAGAGAAGACTAACCCATTGCCACTTAAATCAGAATGAGATCTGAATGGCACAGTTCTTCAGATGATGTTTTATGCGTGCTATCTATGGTTTTATTCTCAAAAAACACAGTATCATGAACTTTCAAGGTGGATCAGCAATAGGCACAATATGACAAGAGTAGTTTGGTCCCAATAGAAGTTTTCCCTCCTTAAAAAAAATGAAGAAGAAAAAGAAGAAGAACAAACAGAAGAAGAGAAAAGTTAAAAGGCTTTAAAAAATGGCTTTGAGTTCTAATACATATTGGTTAAAGGAATAACAAATTACAAATGGCTTTACATATTGGTTAAGGAGTATTAACAAATCACTAGTTTAGGCCCTTTCTGGTGACCAGAATGGCTTTCAAAAGATAGAAATAACTTTTCATTTCATTTTAGATTTGGGAGCAGTAGATATTCAATCACGAAAGAAATATATTTCCAATGGTACCCTTTTCAACATTTACTTCAGTTTTCCCACAATCAAACAAAACGCTCCCACTCTATTATCAACCAAAATAATATTCACTTTCTTATAAACAAAAATAACACAAAAATATTGGGGGAAAAAATCAATTCTCATCCTTTTCTTCACTTTCTCAAAAACCAAAATTTTCACTTTTTCATCAGCCATGATAATGCAAAACATGAATTTAGAAAAATAAAAAATTGATCACTTTTCTATTCCTTTCCTCCACTTTCTCTATAACAAAACAGAAAAACCTCACTTTTTCATCACCCAAAAATCTACATAAAACATGACATTGAGAGAAAAAAATTATCTTTCTTTTCAACTAGTGTCTTAATAATTAATAAAAATAATGAACTTTCCCATTCACCAAAAAAGTACAAAAATATAAAATTTAAACAATAAAAGCTTCTGGAAGATAAACAGAAAATCCTCATTTTGGCACCAAACAAAATAAAATGAAACAAGAAATATTATAAGAAATAGTTTTTTTTTTTTTTTTTTTGTAGTCCTTACTTTCTTGGGTAGTTTACCACTTTATTTGTGTTTTTCCCTACTTGGAAGAGGAATGAGAATACCTAAGGGGTGCAGAGGAATGGAAATCACATATATAGAAAGTAACAGTGCTGAAAAGTTTGCTCTTACAAATAAGAATGAACACCAAAACAATGGGAATCCCATTTTGCCATTTCATTATGACCAAACAAACAAACAAACCCTTAGGCCATGTCTTGGCACGAGGGAATGAAGAGTGGGAATGGACATTTCATTCCTTTAGTCATCCATTCCTATATTTGGATAACTTAAATGACAATGGAAATGGAATAAAAAATGATTCCAATAGGAATGAAATCCCACTCACAAGTGGGATTTAAATGATCTCCAAGAGTAGGTTTTTTTTTTTTTTTTTTTTTTTTTTTATCAGAAACAAAACATATATTGGTAATAATAAAGGTCCTTCCCTCAAAATACAAATCTTGATCAAAATAAGACTAGACACCCCCTCTATAAAAAATTATACATAAATGCATCCACCAACTATCTCAAACTTTTAATCACAAACCGAAAGCCAACAAAGTTGAATAACATTAAGTGGAGCTCCTCTAAAAGCGACAGTACAAGAGACCCATAGAGAGGAGTAGAAGTGAAATAAATCCCACAACACCCCTCCTAATCTCCATTTTTTCTCAAAAATCCTAACATTTCTCTTTGGCCACATAATCCACGATAAAGTGAGGCAAGCAATTTGCCAAAGAGTCTTGCCTTTGATTGAATTCCTCAATCCTCTGAAAAAGAAAATAATAATAATCATCATATCTCCAATACTCCTAAGCGGAACCCAATCCATCCTTGCTAGACTAAAGAGTTTGTGTCATAACCCCAAAGTTAATGAACAATGTAGAAAAAGATAATCGATCGATTCTCTGCTTTCTTTGTGTAAAATGCACTAATGAGGACTAAGAGATTTGTAAGATCTTCTCAACTATACTATATCATTGATGTTTACCTTCCTTTGTGCTACTAATCAAGCAAAGGCCTTATGCTTTGAAGGGGCTTTTAATTTCCAACAAAAAAAAAAAAAAAAAAAAAAATTGGCCAAAAAGAACAGGATAGGATTTGAGAAATTGGACAAAACTAAGAAAAAAAAAAAATTATGGTGAATAAGCCTAAAGAGAATAAAGACCAAGCTTTTGAATCTATAACAGATGGAGACAAGTGCACTAAATTAAGGGAAGGCATGAGTCTTTCAAAAATTTCAATTTCTGTATCAGTGAGATTGCAACGAAAGTTAAAATTCCAAGAGAGCAAATACGAATTACCAAGGACAATTGTGATAGTGAGATTTTTCACTAAGATAACTCTATAGAGCCCTAGGATTGTTAACACAAAGGTTAGTCACCCCACTATAGATCTTCCCAGAATCGGATTCTTTCCCCACTCCCCACAACTCTATATTTTGATTCCCTTGGTATAGGAAATAATATATAATATCTTAAAACTACCATTTTATCCCTACAATTCCATTAGGCTTTTAAGATTTTTTATGATTAATTTTTGTTTATTAATTTTTTTTTTTTTTTAATCTTATTATTTAGCCGAGAAAAAATTCTTTTAAAATAAATAAAAAAAATATTTTAAACTAAGTGTAATGGTATTATTATCAATTTATTTTTTTCATTTATATTCTCATTGTTATTAAATGTTGAAATGGAAACAAATAATCATTCTAATCTTGCATTCCTAGTGCATCCAAATACAAGAATTGAAATCACTAAATTCATTCCTATTCAAGGAGAAATGGGAATGGAAACAAAATAGAAACAAAATATTCATTTTCATTCCCCATTCCCACGTACTAAACATAGTCTCAGTGTGGGTTTTATGCATCATTTAGAGAAGCATGGAAGACCCATATGCACCCTCCCTCTCTTGTCTGCTTTCTATTCACCAACTCTCTTACTGAATATATTTTCATCATCAACGACAATAATACCAACAATAATAGTAATTGTTACTATTAAGTACAATTGATCCTTACTCAAAAAGAGTTGCCCACAATATTTGTTATATGGTAGGCTACCTAGCCTCTTTCCATGTTTTCAAATAAACTCTGTAGAGACTACATCCAGTTGCCATGGGTAATGCAATTACAAGCAGACAACATTCAAACACAGAAAAAGCACGTAGCTTAATAACAGCGTGTAAAAAATTGGAACTAGAACAAAGATTACCATATATCAAAATAGCTTTTGCGCAAGGATCAGAATAACTCAGAGCTTGGGAAAAAAAGATCACAAGGCATGCTGCAATTGTTGCAACTACTCCAAATGGGAAAATCACCCATGTTATTTTCAACAGTTTTGCTGCTTGTTCACCCTCTGATAAACAAGAACTGCAACAAAATAATGTCATCTAGGATATATGCATGCACAAAAAATAAATATAAGAAAAAATAAAACAAACAACTAAAATCTAGATGCAGTATATTCTGAATTAGAAAACAGAGAATAAAATTCATACAAAAGAAGATAAAAATTAGAGGTCGGATATGAATCAATATTTTATCATCGCCTAGCTTGAACTGAATGCAATATTGCAATGTAATCAAACTGATGGTTGGCGCCAAGTAGCTTGCCATACATTGGAACAAATTACGCTATTACTTACTATTGTTGATTAACTCCATAGCTTATAACAAATCAAAGAAGCAAATTATAGAAGAGCAATCATAAGTATTATTCTTTAATCCACATCAACACTTAGATTTTCAACTAGGGAAAATAGTATGAAAATGCTATAAAATCTAGAGTAAATGCTTTCAGAAAAATCATAGCAAATAATAGGAACATATATACCGTTAAGATTAGCAAGAGGAAGTACCAACTAATATTATCCCGAATGCAAGCACGTTGAAATCCCTCCCTAATAATAACCAAGGCAAAGATGGTGATAAGATCAAAATCCATTACATTCTGCATTTGAACAGGAAATAAATGTTACTATCAATTGAAGCACAAAAACTCACAAAGCAAAAAAGGAATTCAAAATAAAAGAAAAGTACAATAACAATTTGTAAAAGAAAATTTATTAACATGAGACCAGTTAAAGCTTTGCAGAAACACAAGCAATTAAGTTGTTAACTTTACAAAGCAAAGGTCATGAAAGGTGGGAATGGCTTCTATTCGACAAACAAGCATCATTGCACAAGGAAACCCCTGTGCCAAAGCAAATCTGGACCTTTCAAAATTGTCCTAGGGCCGCTGAAATGGTGATCAGCACATCTACCTAAGATCTCCTAGAGTTAATCTCCATGTGTGCTAATGGAGGGCAGCATGACCACAAACCTAGATGACTAAACTCTGAATTGAAATCCATACTCCTTTACTGGCCACTAGACAATATCAGCCTCAGGTAGATGCCAAGGAAAAGATCCAATCACTTTACTCCTTCAATATGCAAGAGCTTGATTCTCTAACACACCTCTTTTCAGTTTGAAGTTTAATGGATTCTTTGTCTTGAGTACCATTTCATTTAGGTAGTCAAAGAATGAGGCAATAGGTCAATATTCAAATTCACAAGAGTATATTTTATCTCCACGAATCATTCTCAAAGGTAATGAATCTCTAAATTTAGGAGAATTAACTCTATCTCCATCAATCATCCTTGAAGACTGGATCCCTCTCATTCAGCCACCCAATTAACCCAAAAGTTTTTAAGTTATTTGGTAATGAGCCTAGCATATGTATCAGGCTAACACTAATACCAAACCCCCAACACCCCCCCCCACGTGCAGTTTTTTTTCCCAAGCAAAATGATTAATATAAGAGACAAAGTAGAGGATAGAAAAATAATAAGGGGGTTTAAGGCAGACCCATTTCCAATTTACTAATGGTACTATTTTCTTCTCTAGAGCCAAGGTAAAGGATATTTCAAACATCCAGCTCACTCTTCTCATGATGGGTGAATAGGTTTAAGGTTAATCTTAACAAGAACAACTATCCTAAGAGATTAATGTTAGTCCTAGTAACCTTGACTTGTTTGCTACCTCATCAGGTTGCTTGACCTCTAAGCAGCCTCTATAGGACTCCCCTTCGATGGAAATCCCATGACCCCATAATTTTTTAACCTAGTTTTGGCAAAAGTTTCCAAAATATAAGATGGGTAGAAAAGAGCTTATTTATCCCCAATGGAGGCTTACC
Source organism: Vitis rotundifolia (assembly GCA_030254885.1). Taxonomy (NCBI): domain Eukaryota; kingdom Viridiplantae; phylum Streptophyta; class Magnoliopsida; order Vitales; family Vitaceae; genus Vitis; species Vitis rotundifolia. Next base: position 30,919,895 of record CM058168.1, on the reverse strand, counting down.
ATGTTTTAGCCTTGTTTGGCCCACATTTCTACTTACTTTTTATCAATGTTGTAGAACAAAGTCAAGTTAGAGGAGCATATTTAGAGAATCCAAAGGAATTTCTAGTGGTGAGGTCATGGGGAGGGTTAGAAAGACCACTTGATAAATAGGAATCAAATGAGCAAACCAGAAAGTGAAGGAGTTTGGGGATTTGATAGGTTGCCTTCAGGAATAAAGGCCTTTTGGGCATGTGACTAACAAGGTTTCCTAGCAAGAATCATTTATGGGCTACACTCTAATGGTTAGGATGCTAACACTTGGTCAAATGGTCACATCATTGTCCAGGGAAAGTTATTGCATAAACTCTTTCCAGATTTAAGGGTTTAGGGTTTTTGCATGGCCTTTGCATGGCTTATGACAAACAAATTGCTTGGGCAATGGTGAGACTATAGATCATCTCTTCCTTCATTACTCAATAGCATTAGGATTATGGCAAAGACTTAAGCTCATAAGGAATGTTTCTATTCCTCTGATATCTGTTGTCAACAAATATTTGACAAAATAGAAGTCCAATTGATTCTTCAGTCCTAAAAGGTAGCAGAAGCCTTACCCTCCAAGATGATAATCCAGAATCTCAGAAATAGTCCGCTAAACATCCTCCATACCAAGGATGCCCAGGGTATCTTTCGAGAATTAATGTAATTCCCAATACAATTTCCAGTTTCAAGCATTTGATTATCAAAAAGAAATCACACTCAATTCAGAAGAATTGAAAATTTCAAATATGGCCAATGATTTGTTCGGACAAAAATCCAACAAGAAATTCACTCCTTTTGTGAGGGAAAATTGCAGCGATCCAGAAATCAAAATTCATCATTAATAGGGAAGAGAGAGAGAGAGAGAGAGAGATGCAAAATAACAAAGATACAATGGGAAATTCTTACTGCAAACTCCTCTTTAGTAAGTTGCCTCAGGACCCATGTATTGAATGCATATGTTATTATCCGTGAAAACAACTGCGCAGCTGGGAAAGTTTAAGAAAATAAAAAATAAAATATACAGCATCAATCTTTTGTTGTAGCAATGCAAACAAATGCAGGAAAATAATAATAATAATAACAACGACAATAATAACAACCAACCCATTAGATACTTGAAAGTGCGTGAGAAATTAGATCTGTCCCCATCCAGTTGAGACCCAACACTTGCCCCTGACATTTCTATTTTTAAATTCTTCAAGTCTCTCCTGCAAAGATAAACAGCCCTACAAAGATCCGCAGAAAGACGGGGTTTTGGGTTTGGTTTCTGAATTTCAACTAGAAAAAGGGCCCGCGAAACAATCAATGTTCCAACTACCGGCCAAGTCTAGTAGGGACTCGGCCAAGACATTCTGATTCAGCCATGGCCAAGACGATTCCACAACACAAGTTGCGATTCAATCTTGAATTTGTTGCCAACTCCGATTGGAATCATGCAACTCAACCAAGTCATTGTTGGCTCCCAAGTCGACTAGGAGTAACACCGAGATGATTCGGATCCAAAGAAAAAGTTGAAAATTCAAGTGAAAAACTGAAGAGGGAAAAAAAAAGTCAGATGAATGAGTAGAGGACTCCATTATTGCACTTACTCTTGCGCTATCAGACCTGCTTCTTTCTTCACCAATGCCGTTGGAAAGGCTGTGATAGTTGGCCGTCAGTCTTGAATCTTCGTGGACGGTGAAAGGCTGTAGGTGAATCAAATATAATTTGTACGATATATTTTGAAAATAAAATCAGATTTCAGTTGCTTATTTCATCACGGGATTAAATAATGGATTAAATAATTGATTAAAAGAATGAAAAGATGTTAAATTTATAAAACTAACCATTTCTATTTTTGAACTTGAAATGGCGGTTTTTCTTCCAAAATAGTTATTTTTTAAATTGAAAAAAAGTGAAATATTAATTTTTCAAAGTGACGGTGATTTCATCTTTTTAATCGATTATTCATTAAATAATCTCAAGTTTATCAATCTAATCCTTCTCATAGTCGATCTTTATATTTTCTCATAGAAGTAAACCAGAAGTCAAGCCCGAGTCCTCCCCATAAAAATCCAATTCAGAAAGAAGCAGCGCAATCGACGGGGACGAAATCGGAACCGGAAGAAAAAGAGAGATTACCAGAAACGAAAACGGCATAATCTCCCTCGCCGACTACGCCTAAGGTCGACTCCGGAGAGCGCTCTCTCGCTCTCCTCTCTCTTTCCAGTCTCTCGCAATGAAAAATTCACAATAACGTTTTCTAATTTTAGGACTATATATTGCTTTTTATTTCCTAATTAACCCCGTCTCTCGTGAATTTATTCATTGAATACTCTGACAATTACGCTTTCCTTTAAGCTTTAAAGTTTTAATTATGTCATAACTGTAATTTATCTGGTGCAAATCATTTTTTTTCATAAAATAATATAATATCACTTCTCCAATGAGACTTTGGTTCCATAAAATATTAAGAAAAAATATATTAAAAAAATAATAATTTTTTCATATTTAATTTCATTATAAATTCTTTTAAAAAAATTTAAATATAATTAAAATTTTATATATTTTAAAATTATTTAATCTTTATATAACAAAGAAAATCAAATAAAATAAATTCAAAAAAATATATAAAAATTAATTTTAAATCTATTTTTTATTTTTTTAATTTTTTTCTTTTTTTCTATTTTTCCTTTTAAATTTTCTTCCTCAAATTTTCCTAAAATCAAACATAGTCTTAATGTTTCAACTACCAAGACTCCATCGAAGCACTATGATTTTGCAATGGCTAAGATTGTTCCGTAAAACGAATTACGAACTCGGATTAGAATTCAAACATCATCATGAATCTTCACTTATTTATTTAACCATGAAGGTAAAATAACAAATCAAATCATCCACATATTTTAATCTAAAAACAATTTATAGTTTATAAAAATATTCTTTATAATGAATCAAAATCCTCCACATATTTCAATCTGAAAGTAGTTGTTGTTTTATAAAAATAATCTTTTGACATCTTTATTGTACAAGTAATCATAAAAATAAGTCAAATAGTAAAGAATATTTAAGTAAAATTCAAAAAAAAAAATTATAAATATTGGATTAATTTATACTTTTAGATTTTAAAAAAAAAACATCATATATGGTAGTTATTGTTCTTTAATTTTATTTTGGAAATTATTATTATCCATGAGGTAGGTTGTTTTTTCAAGCTGGAATTAAAATAGCAATATATATTTTACAGGATAAAATTTTATCTTTTAACATAAGATTATCTAATAAGAGTATTTAAGTTTTTAATATATAAGATTAAAATTCCTAAAAATAATAAACAAATCCTTATAGATATTTTACCGATTCCATTGGATATTAAAACAACTTTAAAAGGACTAAAAAATAATAATGATAAATTCCTCACGCTTTAAAGATTATTATAAAAAAAGCCATTTAGTCAAATTACAAAGAAAACCAAGTAATAAAATATGGGTAAACAATGCAAAGGTACATTGTTTATAAAATATAGAATTTTTAAAAACTTTTAAAAAGTAATTTAATAAGCATCCATTCAAATAATAACTTCTTTAAAAGCCTGAAATTGTCCTTTATTATTTTCTCCTTCTTAAGCCTATTAACTCTTTTTTTTTTTTTTAACGTTAAAATGATAAGTCAAAAGGTAGACATGTGTTACCCATTATTTTTCATTATCTTTCTTTTTTCTTCATTTTACCTAGAAAATAATTAACCTTTTTTTAAATTTCATTTTTTTTCACTCTTTCACCTTTTTATAGTTATTGATTTTAATTATTTAGAAACACTTTAAATATATTATAATAATAATAATAATAATAACAATAATAATATATGATAAATAATTAATGAGAAACAATTAATATACAAAGAGGTTTAGAATATAAGATTTTATATATGATATTATGTAAAATATTTATTTTTTTAATAAATCTTATTATAGATTAAATAAAAATATCTTTATCATATTATTTTATTGTTTCTATTTTTAAAAAAAATTGTTAAATTTTCATATGAAAATCAAAATCAATTGTCATGATTTTTTAACTTTTTGTTTATAATTCTTACTTGAATGCAATTTTAACCTTTTTTGTAATTAAAACATTCATTATTTTTATTTAAAAAGGATAAAAACTTAGTTATGGTTCTAACATTTTTCTTTATTAAAAATTAAAAAAATTATCCAAATAAAAATATATTTTTCATAAAAATTATATTTAATCAATTATGTTAAATTTCTTTTAAATTTATTACAAATTAAAATTTTTGTATAATGAAGTTGCGCATTAATAAACATAACTTTCGATAAAGAAAATACCACTCTTTCTTAAATAAAGTAACACTACAGTATATTAAAAGTATCATGAAAGTGTGTTAAAAGTAACACGCTTTAGTGTTACTTTTTTCATTAAAAAAAAAATGATACGTTTTTTTATTTATGGTTGTATTGATCAATGTGCAATGCCGGTATACAAAAATTTTAATTTTTAATAAAATTAAGAAAAAATAATATAAATAATTAAATACAACTTTTTATGAAAAATATAAATTAAAATTTAAAAATTTTAATAAAGCAAAATGTTATAATCACAACCAAATTTTCATCTTCTTTAATTAAAAATATTAAACATTTTAGCAAAGAAAAAAAAATTATATCCTAAATCTCAATTATGATTTGGGTCAGTTAAATTTATAAGTAAAAAGCTAAAACCATAATCATTAATTATAATTTTCACATAAAATTTAAAATTTAAAAATATCAATAATAAAATAATATGACAATATAATAAGATTTATGAAATAAATAAATATTTTATTTAGCACGGATATAGAAAATTTTATGTTCTAAATCTCTATATTTGTTTATCATGTATTTATTTTTATATTAAATTTATTATTTTATGTTTAAAATGTCCATAAATAATTAAAATTAATAAATATAAAAAGATGAAATATTAAAAAAAATTAAAATTAAAAAGATTTCATCAAGCTAACATATTTTAAAAAAGAAAAGCAAAAAAGAAGATAGGAATATTACAGAAGGCAAAAATGAAAATGAAAAATCATGTGGTATAGTGATTCTCATGTGTTCAAATCAATGGTTTCAAAATCGGAAAAGTTACCGGTTCACAGTTCACTAGTCGGACCAGCGGTCAAATTGGTGACGTCATAAATATATATTTTATTATTTTATGTATTATTTAAAATTAATAAATTAATAAATTCTATCTAAATTTTGACAACATTTACTTTGTTTGTTGAGTTTTTTCACAAAATTTTTTACATGTAGAAGTCATCAATCATCATATATGATATCTATAACACAATATAAGATGTTATATATTCATAATATCAATAAACCCAATATTTATCAAATAATCAAACCATTGTTATCCTATAATAACCAAATTATCAAAGAGTTGTTAACTTAACACATTGTCCATAATAGATAATACAAATGTCAACCACAAGTCCACAACACTTAAATAATTACTCAAAATATAACATGTCAATGTTTGAATATTCATGAAGATTTTTGCATACTAATAAATATAAAATTCATGTCTTCATTCATTTTGGAAATTGGAATATGGAGATTGAAAATGAGCATCTGGAAAACCAAAGTTTTCCACATCAAGCCCTTCTATAGTCACACCACCATCATCCTCATCATCTACAAAAATATTAAATATATATCAACAAGAAATTATTTTTGAAGAAAAAAATATAATTATTGAACTTTTATAAGTTTAAATATTCTACTAACCAATGTAAGAACTTGAACCTTTCACTTAATTTATTGGAAATGACCCTTCTTCATATAGAAGATTTTCCAATTTTTCAACATCTAGCTCTGTTGGCTGATCGTCATCAACTATCCAAAAATCGGTCTCATCAATGCATGCATAGTCAATGAGATCATAGATTCTTTTCTTATTATAGAACCTAAAAAAGAAAAACATATAATTATTCATAATTGTGAATAAAAGAATTTAAATTCAAAACAACTAAGAAAGCATTTATACCAATTTTTTAGCCGCAATTTGTAATGAACGTATACAAGATCATTAAGCCTTTGATGTTCCAATCTATTCCTTCTTTTGGTATGTATATGTTCAAAGACACTCCAATTCCTCTCACATCGAGAAGAGGATGCAGTTTGGCTCAATATTTGAATGGTCAACTTTTGCAAATGTGGTGCACTGTATCCATGTAGCCTCCACAATTCATCTTGTTACCATTTCACATTAAAAATAAGAAAAAAAAAAAACGCATTAGCTAGTTTAAAATATTAAATAGTAAGTAGGTAACTAATAAAAAAGAACAAACACACTAAAAATGAAAATTATCTTTTACCAAGTTAAAGAACTTCATGTGAAGAATAAGTAAGGTCTCTTCCAAAACTTCCCAATCGATCACGAAACAACTTCATTTCATTCATTGTTTCAAGTTTGCCTTTTAGAACTTTCTGATCAATAACATCATGACACCTTCAATAACAGTTGGCTTATTACAAAAGTTTTCCTGATCATATTGGAAACATGGATTCAACCAATAAGCTGCTAAATGAATGTTTTTCTTTAGTTGTTGATCCTAATGTTGCTTTATGATTTCTATATCAAACTTGTATAGTATTTTGTTGTAGTTAAACAATTTCTTAATGCCCAAACGAACCCTATACATGCCTTCATACACATATCCCATCGAAGGTCTCTCATCACAATCAACAATACACAATAAACGCATTAATGGAGATATAAGATTCACAACAATCAAACAATCATTCCAAAATATATTATCCAAGATGATGGAAACTACAACTTTGTTTTTATTATTCTTTGAATATCTAGAATCCACAAAGAACTTACTAGTCACCAAAGCTTGCAAGTCATGTTTATGATCATGAAGACTCTTGAGTGCAATGAATGTAGTAGCAAAGTGAGTTGCACAAAGTCAGAGAATCTCCGTCCATTCGTCTTTTTTTCTCAACCAACTTAACAAAGCAACATGATTATACACCAAAATTGTCACCTTTGATGCACGTCTTGCAAGTTCAGCAACATGGTCCATCTTACCAATATCCTTAAAGATCAAATTAAGACAATGAGTTGCACAAGGTGACCAATTGATGTCTTTATGCGTCTAAGAAATCAATCTCCTTACGGCCACATAATTTGTTGTATTATCAGTTACTATATGAACTACATTGAATGGACCAACCCATTCAATCACCTCATCAAATAACAAAAACAAATTAATTGCATCCTTGACAATGTTTGAAAAATCAATAGATTTCACAAACGATATTCCTTCAAGACAATACACAAGGAAGTTGATGAGTGTTCTTTGTCTATTATCTGTCCAACCATCACCCATTATTGTATACTCAACTTTTTCCCAAATTGCACAATAAGATTCCACAAGTAACTGAACTTCCTTTTTAGCATCCTTTAAAATGTTAACCCGCAGCTGATGGTAATTTGGACCCTTAATATTCAGGACCAATTGCAGATATAGCATCCAACATTGGCTTGAAGTATAAGGAATTCACAGCATTAGTAGGAATGCATGCATCATAAAAGAATTTTTTAACTGTCATATCTGCTCTCCAAATAGCTTCTTTCCTAGCCAATACACTCCTCATGGAAGGTTGAGCTCCTTGAGTATTTCTTGATGCAAAATACTTCTCCACTGTTGATTTTTTTCTTTTTCCACTACTAGCTGTCACATTTCTTGAACCTCTTCTTCACCTTCTGCCATATTTCCTTCAAATTATAACACATTACGACCATAAGGATTTCTATATTCATATGCTTCTTGGGTTGCTTTCTTGGAATTCAAAAACTCTTGTAAATAATTTTCTATTCAAAATCTGACATTAAGAGGAACTAATTTACATGGACCAATATCTCATTTCACTCCAACAAGATGTTTCATTCTATGAATACCCTTACCTTTTGCAATCTTTTTACAATACAAACAAATAAGAGCTTTCATTCCATTTGCATATCTTTCTTTAGAAACATGCTCCCATGTAGGGTTAGTCTTACTTCTAGTTGATTGTAATTGGTAGTTGAATCTTGACCAAAAAATGAAGTTCAGTTTGATTCCTTTTTTTTTTCTCTATCAAATTAGAAACAAAAATCCCACATTAATCTAGAGAATGAAAGTCATCAACAATTTAATGATTTATAATCAAGTCATCAACAATTTATAACAATCACATATCAATGAGTAAATTTATCTAAATGAATAAAAAACTTCTTCTTCATTTCTTTGTTGTTGTACACATTACCTTTGTTTTCTACTTGCACCAATACCAAAGTAATTGATAATTTTTCAAAATCCTAACCCACCATTTAATCATACCTACTAAATGCAGCCAAAAAAGTTTTTTCTTATAAATATTAGATGTTTATCAATGTTATTAAAATCACTTTTAAAATTTTAAGTAATTTTTGGATTAGCACTTGTAAAGTACCTCTAAAATACTAAAGCACTTTTTTTTGCTATATATATCATTGCAAAAAAGGTTATATACTGAAAGCACTTTTGTGAATATCACTCTCGAAGGACTCCTAAATCCAGACCATCTCAATTTCCGCTCAACACACGACTATTCATGCTAACACAAACCCTATTTGAATTGGTTGAGCATGTAAGTTGATCTCATAAATCAGTCCTACTTTAACGCCTACAAACGAGATGAGAATCTAGTTTTATAGTAATTCATACTTCAAAGTGCAATTGTGGAAAATTTACTTGTCATACATTAAATATCACAGCCATTGCCAAAACATAAGAAACCAACACAAGACTAAATCTCTCTTCAAATAGAAATTGTTTTTCTTTTTCCAACAAAATAAATACTAAATAGGCTTCTAATCGCATGTATGTACCATACAAAAATTGAAGATAGCTTCAACGGCAGGAGGGGTACCAGCCGACAGTCAGTCAGGGTGGTTTACAGCGGCAGGGAGGTTTGTCGGCTTCCAACGTCGTGGTGGGGAATTGGAAAGAGGCGACAACAGGGAGGGTTGTCGGCTTGTAACGATCGCCGATGGGAGTTGTCTAGGTGTCGCAGGCCTTGGCGCATCGGGGACGGGCAGAGCGACAAGTCAACAGCTGCTGCATGGGGAGGTCTGAGGCGGGAGGGTTTGCAGTTTGCAGCCAGTAGCCGTGATTTTTATTATATACCCTCCAAAACCACGTCATTTTGATATTGTTTTATTTTTTTAAAAAAATAATTTTAATTGAACCGATCGATTCGTAGAGAACTGGTTGGTTTGTCCGGTTTACAGGTTGGACCGCCAATTCAAGCGATTCGACCCCGGTTCAATGCAATTTTGGTCTAATTGGTTGGACCGGACTGGAATCGTGATCGGCTAGTCTGGTTTTTAAAACCATGATTCAAATTTATGTTTTTTTTTTTATAATAATAATAGTAATGATAGCTCATTGGTCTTGTTAAAATAATTAAAAGAAAAAGCAAAAAAAAAAAAAAAACGTATATTTTTTTTAAATGATGCATGATTACATGATTCCCATTAAAAATATATGCAAAAATTTAACCACATCATCCATGCTTCTAAATTACTCATCTAACCCCTTTTTTATGCACCTAATTAATTTGATGTTAACATTAACAATAATTTTCTTTATACATATATTCCCTTTAAATAAAAATATGATAACGAATGATTTTATTAGATTTATATCCAAATAATAGCTAATTAGATTTTGTATATTAATAGGGTTTAGGGTTTAGAGGGTTTTAAGGTTGAGGATTGAGGCAGCAATTACATAAGCAAACTCCCAACGAAGTTCCTATCAACACAGTTGGTTTAGGAACAATTTCATCCAAGAAATCCAATATTAACTATAAAATAACTCAATGTCTTAGTAGTGTAGGTCTACAATGTCAAAGCATCAATAGTTGCACATGTATAGGACAAAATGCAACTTCAAGTTTGGCCAAACCTGTTTATGAATCAAACATTGTTTTTTGTTTTCTATTTTATGGTGTTTTCTGAAAACATTTTTTAGTTATTTTATATTATTTTCAATTATTTTTTTAAAGACTGTTTAAAAAAATAATTATATAAATATATAGAATAATTAAAAATAAAATACTATAAATAAAAATTATTTTTAAAACATATTTTAAAATATTTTAAGTTTCTAAATAAATTTTTGTTTTCCAAAATATCATACAAATAACTTTCAAAAATTATTCTTAAAAACCGTTTTTAAGAAATGTTTTTAGAAATAGTTATAAAACATGTCCTAGATTTCCATACTATTGAATCTTATGCTCTCCTTTTGGAGTAGAATCTTGTTGCTCAATGAAAGTAATGGGCCTACTCAACTATGGTGGATCATATTCCGACATTTTCATTTCTAAAATGCTAAATGCAAATAAATAAAAGAAGAATGAATGATGCATGATTCCCTTCCATGTGGTTCAAATGGAATAAAATAGAAGAACCTTTTATCTTTGAAGAGGGGATGCCCTCCGCATCGTAATTTTGACTTTACTCTAGGTAATCACTTCATTTTAACAATAAGAAAAATAAAATATAACCAAATGTTAGCTTAATTTTACTTTAAGAGGATAGAGATCAGGAGATGTTAGTGCTATCTGTTCAGCAGGGTTGAGACCTCTTAAACGCTATAGGACAATTAGGCAGGCTTTTGGATTCTACTACCCACCATCACCTCATGTGCAGTATAGGCCACCTGCTCCCTTTAGGCCCATGACTCCTACTTATCTACATCCAGTCTCATAGCTTGTTTTTGTTGCACATGCCACAAAGAGACCTCCTACCACATACACTCGACCCCGAGCCCCACATACCACTACTTATGTGCAAAGATCATCACGTTAGTTTGCTCAGTTGGGTATGCCTTTGAGTCAAGCTTTCTAGAAGCTCATGGAGGGTGGGTTATTGACCCCATTGGCACCCAAGCCAGTACCTCAACTAGTGTCGCCTCACTTTAGATTAGACTTATATTGTTCTTATCATCAAGGACTAGGGCATAACACGGACCACTACAACACTTTGAGACATGCTATTCAGGATTTGATAGACCAGGGTTTGGTTAACTTGGGACAGCTAAGTGTAACCACTAACCCTCTTCCTACCTATTCTACACATGGAATGCCTCCAACTCTAGGAGATATCCATCACATAGACTTTATAGAGGATGACAATATACATATGTTGAGTTGGGATGATGGATTACCCGAGTCGATTGTTTCAGATGACAGTTATGAGGTTGATGGGGTTACATTGGGTCCTAGAATGGGGTTGAACGTAATCCAATATTTCTAATAAAATAGCTTAAACATCTCATAGATGTTTATAAAATGAATAAATTGAAATAACTAAAAAAATAAATTAAATACATTTGCAAAGAGAAATAAAACAATATTATCCATTATGATATAAAAGAAGAATGAGAATTTACTATTAAGATAATTCTCGTTATAAATAGCATCTCATATCCTTCTAGCAAATGGACTAATACATCTAGTATAGGATTCAGGGTTTAGTTGAAGATTCACATATGTCATTTCTACAACAAAGTATGAAAATGGGTCAATATCAAAAATTATATTTGATTGTCTTTTCATTATTTTTTCTTTATTATTTTTTGTTTTTAAAAATCTCCCATGGTTGCATATTTTTTAATTTAAGCTGTTTGCAAACGTAAGATAATGAGAGGTTTTGACAATGGTTAAGATATGCTAATTAATTTTTGAGGAGTAATAAGAAGGTATTCAAGTTGTAACCTTGAGGGGTAGCTCAGTTGGTTCACTATATTTGTAAGTTGTTGTCTAATATTTTATTACCATTTTTTACAGTGTTATAACCTATAATTAATAATTTAGCATTACTTTTGCTTGCATTTTTTTGGTAAAGACTTGTTGGATTTAATAATTAGATATTAATATTTCATTGGGATAAATTTTCTATTTTTGTTTTTCAAAATAGAAATTTTTATACAAAAATTGTAGAGGTTTGTACTTAAAAATTAACTTAAAAAATCTAAAATTTAATACCTTAAACCCTTTTTATTTAATTTTAAAAAATCATAAAATTTTCAATATAGCATATTCTTCTACCATCGTCATTTTCAATTCCAAAACTTGAACAGTACTATCATGTCAAAGATGGGCCAGTCGAACACGATCCAAAGCCGGGTTTGGGCTGAGGAGCCCAAGTCAAGACCCGAGCTGAGGGTCAGCCCCAAATACAAAAGAGTCAGGTTCCCGCCTCTTGCATTATTCTAGTTAATTCAGTTCGGCACAGAGGCATCGCAGGACGTGTGAGTTCATTGTTCGGTGAGTATATCGTAACTTGAATCTTCTAGAATTTACTATTTAACCTGTTTGGTTGCTAAGAAAATTCAAGAACCTGTCACTTTCTTGGCATGAGGATCGTTTCCTTCGATTTCCTTGTTTGCTTGCCGAGAAGATGCATCAATTTTACATTTTCTTGGAAAACTATTAAAATTTTCCTTGCATTTTTCTGGTGAATCTCGATCTCATCTCTTTGCCTAGATCTTCCCTAATACTTGTAGTCTTCGTAGTCCAGTTCTTTGGAAGAGTTGAGTAAGTACTATTGTTGGTGTGGCTGTGGAATGGTTGTGGAGAAATTTTCTTGGCAATCTTTCTCTTTACTTGTCTAGATTCTTTAGATTTGTAAATTGGTTGATGGTTCTTTTAATTTCATATTATTTTTTCAATTAAAATCTTTGTAGATTCTCTGTTCTAATTTTGCATTGCATTTGTTGTACTTCGCAAATGCTTTGTTTGGCTTCAATGAAAATTAATTTCAGAAAATTGAAAGGTGCGAAATTACGCTCTACTTAAATCATTTTCAAAACCAAGATCCCTTCGTATCGTGCATCTCTGTTTGATTCGCTGGAAGAAAAGAAGATACTATTTCCTATCTACCTAATATCTGTTTGGCTGTCAAGGAATCCAAAGCATTATATCTTATTTTTAGGCCGAAAAGTAAAGTTTTTTGGCAACCAAACAAACAGCTATCTGTATTTAGTTTTGTAGTGCTTCTGTTTCGTTTCCGTGAAACTCAGTGAAAATAATTTTTGTTGACCAATAAACAGTTACTGAAAATGGGGAATAACTTCACTCGAGCTGTAAGAGAGGTGCTGGAACAAGACCTAGAGCGTCATTTGGCTATGCAACGAATACAAAGAGAAATTCGTCTGGCTCAGCTCAATAAACTTGGACCATTTGGGTTGCTGTTTCTAGTCTGTGGATTTGTTCTTGTGCCGTATCTGGTTGACCGGTTGCGGGACTATTACTTTAGGAATCCTCCTCGCAGAGATGATGAGAATCATGTAGACTGAGGTATCCATTTTTCATTTTTCTTTAGTTCTGGCATTTTTTTAAATTTCTTCTTTTCAGGATTTTGATGTTTTTTCCCCGTTTTATTAAAGGCTGATCGGGGGAGAAGGAGAAGGGGCTCGGACGGGGAAAAGCAGAACTGCCCTTTTTTGGATTTTGGATTTTGGATTTTTGTTCTTTTTGCGGAAGTTGCTATTCAGAATCAGGGTAAATAAGAGAGAAAAGGGTCCGCCAAACATGAAATAAAGCAGATTACTATATTGTGCTGTAAATAAAGCAGTGGTTTGACTCCATTTTTTTTTCCTCCTTTCCATTTCCATGAGACTTATCATCAACTGAACAGGGACAAGCTATGGTTGAATGAAATTTGAGGCAGATTTCTAGTCTGATAATGAAGATGTTTTGAATCTGTTTTGAATCTTTATACTGAATTGAATGGAATTTGATGCAGATTGCTAATATGATGATGAACATGTTTTGAATCTTTATACTTGTATTTTCTGGCGTCATTTAGCTGGACAAGAAGGCAGATGCACATAAGGTGGTCATGTTGCCGGTAGTCATGACTTTCTGACTTTGATGCTCTGTTTCCAACTGTGCTATTACTTTGGTGGGAGAGATGATGAGAATCATGCGCATGGGATCCATTCTTCCTTTTTTTAGTTCCGGCATATTCTTTTGAAGCAAAACGATTTTTTTTTTTTTTATATATTTTGGATTTTGAATTTTTGTTCTTTTCATGAAGGTTGGTGCTTAGAGTGACTATATCGTGCTGCAAATAAAGCTCCGGAGAAGGCATGCACTGAATGTAAATTGAGACTACGATTTTTAATATGATTGCAGGTGTTTTGCATCTTTATACCTTTTGTCTAATACGAAAAAGGCGTGGATGGTGATTTGTGATTTATAAAACTCTCATTACGTGCAATTCATGCATGATAAAAACTTTTCTATGCATGCTTCTCATTTTTCCAATGACTCGTGCACCTGGGCTTGTTCATATCTGATAGGCGTAATCTTCAATGTTAATTTCAGCTTTGCTTAAATGATTGGTGAGTGAATTATTACTTCGCTGATGGAGGGTGGACTTGAAATCAAATTGAAATGGGTTGGTTTTGTTATCAAATTATGGTTCTTCAAATTTCTCCTTATGCTCATTTTTGGATTGGCAAAAATTGATTCTTTTAAAAGCACCTAGCAAAAGAGTGCACAAAAGTATATATGGTGAGTCCAAAGACACTAATAGGCCAAAACAATGCCAAAGAAAAATACAAAAAATAATACTTTTTACACATTTAGAGCTTAGTTAATCAATGAAATCCAACCTAGATATTAAGCGATCCCATATGTATATTCAAGTGTCTAAACTCAAAATTCTAAACCTCAAATTTTAAATCCTAAACCTTAAATCCTATCATTCGAAATAACTAAAATAATTGTTTAGCTATATCAAAAATGACAATTTAAAGTTCTATAATGTATTATCATTCAACACTCATTTGTTAGCATTTTTTTTTTCACAACCCTTCGTTACGATGATTTTGTCAAACATAACTACTTATTAAATTTATTTGCAGTCAACTTGGTTAAACCTAATCATTCAAAAGAATCACATTTATTGCTATATAAAAATTGGTGACTGATAAAAATTTAATGTTTTGTATTGAAGCTCATATCTTAAGCAAATTGATTTTTTCTTTCATATGAAAATTAATGATATTGATTTTGGGGAATATAACTATATCTATATTACTTTTCTTTTTAATCGAAATCGGTTTGGACAAATGTTTTTGTTTGACTTTATCAAAAAATGACAATTGAAAGTTCTTTAATGGAGTATCGTCTAACACTCATTTGTTGACAACTTTATTTATTTTTCACACAATAATTCATTATGATGATTTTGACGAACTTACTGAATTTTTTTTTTGCAATAAGGGATTAACCTAATCATGCGAAAGAATCAAATATATCACTATATAAAAATTGATCATTGATAGAAATTTAATGTTTAATAGTTTAACACAATTTAGGAAGCAAATAGATATTTTTTCGTATGAAAACTCATTATGAAGATTTTAAGGAATATAATTACATCTGTATTAAATGTTACTGCAATCAAATTTTGGCAATCCGAAGCAAAATGTTAAAAGCTCTTTAATGCCATTTCATTTTTTGAGTACATAAATAATGACCATTAAAAGTTTTTAATGTTGTATCCTCCTACATTCATTTGTTACACAAATTTATTTTTTGACACATGACACTTCATTATAATGATTTTGGCGAACATTACTTATTAATTTCTTTTGAAATTGAATTTTGCTACCAAATCCTTTGAAAATAATCAAACTTAAATGAAAATATAATGTATGCAGTCTAGCTTAGATCATAATGCAAAGTGATTTTTTTATTTTTTATTTTTATTTTGATACAAAAATTTGTTATGATGATTTTTGGAAATTAACTACATTTGTATTGGATTTCTTTGCAATAAAAATCCAGCAACTTTATCCCGAGAAGAAATCAAAATTATTGTTTAGATATATCAAAAATGGCCATTAAGAGTTCTTTAATATAGTACCCTCCACCACTCCTTATAACAATTTTATTTTTTATTTTTTTAGCAACACTTCATTATGATGATTTGATGAACTTACTATTTATTAATTTCTTTGCAATTAGATTTGGTCTACAAGATCATATGAAAAGAAGAACAAAAAATTACTATTATATCAAAATTTACCGTGGATGGAGATTTAATATAGTATAGTTTAGCTCAATGTAAACATCAAAATTTTTAGTGAAATAAATTATCAGGCCTTTTTGAATTCTAATTTGTGTGCAAGCAAATCCGTTTTCTTTGTTTGTTTGCCGAGAAAATGGAACAATTTTACATTTTCTTGAAAATCTGAGATAACCTTTTCCTTTTTTCTTCTGGTGCAAGCATTCTCAATTTCATCTCTTTGCCAAGATCTTTCTTAATACCTTCTTGTCTTTGTAATTCAGTTCTGTTGATCGCGGAAAGAGTCGCATTGTATGTTTGGCGTGAGTACGTTGAGATTTCTGTGAACCTTTGGCATTCTAATACCCGTGTTTGGTTTCCAAGAAAATTTTATCGTCATCTCATTTTTTATCAAGTAAATTCTTTCTTGATTCTCTGTTCCAAGTTTGAATCACATTCCTCAACTATTATTCCCCGCAAAATGCTTTGTTTGGTTGCCAAGAAAATGTTGGAGAAGCAAAGTTATCTTTTCTGTTTATTCTGTGGTCCTTCTGTTTGGTTGCCCCGAAAGTGAGTGAAAATAATTTGTGTTGACCAAGAAACAAATACTGAAAATGGGAAATAGCTTCATGCGAATCTTTAGAGAGGAGGTGGAACGAGAAGAGAATGAGAGAGGAGTTCGTCTCAGTGAATTTACTCTCTTGAAGCTACTGTATCACTCCCTTGCTCTTCTTCTTGTTGTTAATCTGCTTGTGTTCGTTTTTGAGTTGTTAGACTCCCTGGACAGTGATGATGATGAAGATCATCATCTGGCATGAGGTTTCCCTTTTTCATTTTTCTTTCGTTCTCACATTCTCTTTGATTCATTCTTTTCTTGGTTTTGATGTTTTTTTTCCTTTTGTTGTTGAAGGTTGCTCTGGTGGAGAAGGCAGTATGGCTTCTTTGGATCCTGAATTTCTTGTTCATTTTCATGGAGGTTGCGACTCGGTTGAAGAAGAAAAGGATAATGTAGGCCATTCTTGCAGGTAAAGAAACCTATGTAGTAATGATGATGTAAATAAAGAATACTAATTCGGAGACGTTTTCAATCTCTGTGCATGCTTCATGTTATCACAAATCTAATGGGCCCGAGTTTTCTAGCACAAATTGAAGCCCAACTACACCAAAATTTGTAGCCACAAGAGCAAATTAATTATATTTTTAACAAATAAAAATAAAAATAAAAATTAGAAAAAAAAAGTCATAATGTCGTCTTCTAGACATTTTAAATCAGCTCGAATGTGAACTAGATAAAACATTAATTGGATATTTTTTATTAATTTTTGTGCAATTTTCTTTCAAAATTTCTTCATCATAAGATTTCATTCGAGTCAAATTGACAACTTGGATTGGACCTAATTATCTTAATTACAACCAAAGATGAAAATATCTGACAATTATTTTTAATATAGATTTTTTTTATCTAAATACCTATAATTTAGGGGTATCGATGTTGAAAGAGGGATACAAATATTTCACTAATATTTGATTATCCTCCTCTATAAATATCATATTTATATATAGTCATATAAGCTTTATTTCATGACATGGCTAACAAGCATATATATATATATATATATATTCAATATTACTTATCATATTTATATTATTTTTTAAAAGAATTTAGGTTAGTATGTATATTATTAGTTGATTTATCATTTACCAAAGTTTTTTAAAAAAAAAGGTATGCATTTTGATGAATTTTCATAACTTTTAATTTTTTATGGAAATTTTATTTAATATCAATATTTTCATAAAATTGAAACCTGGTAGAACTTTTCAGGAAGTCTAAATTTTTTATAGAAATTTCCTTCAAAATATTAATATTTTTATCAATATTTTCATAAAATCTGACCATTTTAATGACTTCTAAATTTTTATGGAAATGTCCTTCCATATCAATATTTATATGGATATTTCCATAAAATTGAATTATCCATTAAACTTTTCACGACTTTTAAATTTTCAAGAAAATTCCCTTCAATACCAAGATTTTTATAGATATTTCCATAAAATCGAACCATCAATGATATCAATATTATATTCATGGATATCGATATAATTTTAAAATAAATACTAAATAAAACTTATTTTAGCCCAAATTAAGGGCCATTATTTCTTTAGCCCTAAAGTAAAGTAATGGATTGACCAAATGGGGATATTGAGCTAGATTCCATTAACAAACACTAATCATGAGGACAATGAGAAAAAGCCCAAATTCAAAATCAAATTAAGAGCCATACCCTTCCTTTGTGGATAGAATTGGCGGTCTCTTTGATTCAAATACAAACTCCAAAAAGGTACCCCATTTTGTAGGGTACCCCACAAAAAAATGTGCCTAAAGTTATAAGTACCACCCCTCTCAATGCCTCTCTCCCCATGGCGCACCAGCTGATCATGGGTGCTGCAAATCAGTACCAGACATGGCGGATTCCGGCCACCAGGGTAGCACAAAACGGCCAAGCGCAGTGGCCGGACGACGATCACCATCGACTGACACGGCCCATCGACGAACCAATGAGGAATTGGGACACAAAACTTCAGCATTACTTCCATCTTCACCAGTCTGATAGGTGGTACAAGACACTGCCCCCATCTGAGATGCTTCCCAGAAATGAGGCCCTGGGGGGCTACATCTTTGTGTGCAACAATGACACCATGCAAGAGGATCTTCGCCGCCAGCTCTTTGGTGATTTTTATTTTTATTTATTTCTCATAACACTTAAAAAACCGAAAACACCTGAAATTTGTTTTAAAAAACAACTTGTTTTCAATAAAAATTCTTTAAAAACTAGTTTCAATGCAAAATTTGTAACACACCTGATTTTTCTCCTCCAACTAATGCTTCATTTTTCTTTCCAGGGCTGCCACAGAAGTATAAGGACTCAGTTAGGGCAATAACCCCAGGACTACCACTTTTCCTCTATAACTACACAGCCCATCAGTTGCATGGGGTATACCAGGTACCTTTCTTCTTACTTTCTGCAATTTTCTCAGGAAAATGGGGTTGATTTGAGCCATTTCCAATCATGGATGAAGAAATGTTAATTTATACTGTATCTTACTAAATTCGAACTTAATTTGTGGCCTCCTTGACACTTTTCTGAATAATTGAAGGAGTTTTTGAACATTATCGACTTTTCTCTTTTCAAAGGGTAGGTTAATTATAGGATACAGGCTTGGTAATTATTTTTAATGCACAAATTTGATAAGAATTATTTGAAAATTTTGATATAATATTTTTATAATATTTATAATTTATATTATCATGTATTATAATATTCATCTTATATGCTATGTTAAATAATTTTAAGAAAAAAAATTGTTAAGAGTGTAACTATTATCAATTTTTTTTTCCCATTTTGAAAAAGAAATTTATCTTTTGAATTATTCTCTTATTTACTATTTTAATTTGGGTATAAACTAAAGTTAAAAATATCATAGGTAAAATCAACAACATCAATCTTATACAACTCAAATTTGACTCAAATTACCCAATTAATTAGATCAATCATAGTGTACTTCAATCGATTAGATCTCGACTTGTTGAGCATCTCGGATTAAGAGTGTGTTCAATAGTATTTTTATTTGAAGCGTTTTTAGTGAAAATGTTTTTATAAGAATCACTTTATTTATAAAGTATTTTTTCAAAAAATATTATAAGCGATTTTTCAATTACACAAGGGACTTTTTAGATTTTCAAAAGTGTTCTAAATTTTATCGAAATGCCTAATTTTTTTTAAAAAAACACTTTCAATACTAAAAGTACTTCCTAAAATCACTACCAGATGAACTCTAAAACTTAAACTAAATTCAATTGACGTCCCTTAATCTTAACAGTCCAATCAAACCCCACGAATTACAATCCATGTTTTGAAAAGTGTTTAGCATTGATAGGGAATGATTCTACTTTGAAAGCTCAAATATAAACTATTCCACATACAATATAAAGTTCTCAATGTGATTCTTTTTCCCATGCTGCTTTATAGAAAACACATAAAATCAACTTAATATATTTTCAGAAAATAATCTTATTTTTAAAACAAATTCTCAAAACTATTTTCAATCTAAGATTAGTGAAACATATTTTTAAGTTAAAAAACTATTTTTTTAACCATATTTAATGTGATAAAAGCAAAGGCCATGAGCTTTGGGGGCTCAAATATAGACCCAACAGCATGGGAAGACAAGAAGTGCAGAGGAGAATCCAGATTTCCAGCCCAGGTAGGAAAATTTATCCATTCACCCATCCAAATATTTTCACTAATTTTCAATTTTTTGAAAGGCTTACAGTGAATGAAGGGTGATCATGGAATGGTTTCAGGTTAGAATTCGAACCAAGAAGAAATGCAAACCACTAGAAGAAGATGCATTTAGGCCCATTTTGTACCACTATGATGGCCCCAAGTTCAGATTGCAGCTCTCTGTGCCTGAGGTAAAAAGTGAATTTTAAACTAGGATTTGGTTGTTTACTTATCTCAAAACTTTTATCTCTTTTTTTGGTTTATATTGAGACATTAACTGATTCTTTATAGGAATGTTTCCTATCAAAACCCTATAGATAAGCCTTGGGCTGGTTTTGATGTTTTGAATTGTATTACTGCAGGCACTTGCATTACTAGAC
The DNA here is from genome assembly GCA_030254885.1 of Vitis rotundifolia. NCBI lineage: Eukaryota > Viridiplantae > Streptophyta > Magnoliopsida > Vitales > Vitaceae > Vitis > Vitis rotundifolia. Next base: position 30,899,103 of record CM058168.1, on the reverse strand, counting down.
TTGTTCGAAGAGGAGGACCCATGAGGCAAAGGCCCTCTTATTTCTCTTTGTTACATAATTGTTATATGAAAAATATGGACTTGTTTAGTTGTGTTCTTGTTATCAGAGGAAAAAGGAAAAAATGAAGGTTAAAAATAGCCATATCATACCATTTGACATTGAAAATTTGCAAAGAAGTGGAGAATTTGATCATAATAGATTAGTGGATTTCGTTGATGATGGTGAACAATAATGCTATAAACTTGGGCTACCCACCCCACTCATCTCCTCTAATTTGATGTGTTCAATCATCAAGTTTTTTTTTTTCAAATTTGGGTTGATAGGCTAGATTCTGTTAGGTAAAACATCCGTTTTGCAGTGATTTTAAAAAATACTTTCAACTTAAAAATGCATTTTTTTTAATAAAACATTGAAAAATCAAGTGCTTCATGGACAAGCACTTGATTGATGGTTTTTTCAAAAACACTTCCAAAAAATTAAAAAATAGTTTTTTACTCTTAAAAACAGAAAAAAAAAAGTGATTTCAAAAACTATTTTTAGTTATTTTCACTTGTTCTCTAAAAGTTGTTTTAAAAAATAATTATGTATACTAAATTTATTTCTAAAACATATTTAAAAACGTAAAAAATAGATTAAAAATATTTTATGTTCCTAAATAAATTTTTATTTTATAAAACATCAAAACACCGTTTTCACAGTTTCTTATAATTGTTTTACTTTTTAAACAAAACCTTAATTGGGCTCTTAAGTTTGTGAAATTTTGGATGGCCCAACCCAAAGTTAGGCCCAAGTCCAATGTTGGCCTACCCAAAATCATTCCATAACAGCATTTGTTCGCAGTTCACTCTTTACTATGGAATTGGCTTTACCTTTGTTGTTGGAAGTTAGGACAACATTTTATAACGTTAAACATTATTATTATTATTATTATTATTATTACTTACAAAGATACTATGTTTTTAGTTATGATATTTCCATATTTTTCAATTATTTTTTAGAACACTTAATAAAAAATAACTAAAAAATTCTCACATTTATTTTTAAAAAACATTATATTTTCAAAAGAAATTCTTAAAAAACTATTTTTAATTCAAATTTTGGTTAAACTATTCTGAAATTAGCAAACTATTTTCTATGTTAAAATTATTTTCACTATCAATTTCTAAACATACCCACAAATTCTTTTTTTTTTTTTTTTCAAAAAAAAAGTAAATAAAAAGTTTGATCTACATTATAATTTTTTGTTTTGTAAAAGAAAAAAAAAAAAAAAGAAATGTTGTATTAGAGGTATAATTTTTATTTATTTATTTATTATATCAATTCAAATAAGACCTAATACCATCATTATCTTTCTATATTAAAGAGGGAAGGCCATCTTAAATTTTCTCTAAATAGGTCAGCCCATCTTAAAAGTTCCCAAAATAGTTACTTTTCTCAACTATACTTTTAATTTACAACTATAGCTTTAATTTACATCTATATTTTTTAATTTTTTTAAAATAGGTTTACTTCATCTAGATTTTAAAATTTATTATCAGAACGTATATTTTATTTTCTTTTAATAATTTAAAATTAAAAAAATTCAATTTTATGAGTCATTGTATTACTTTAATCGAATTTAATTGATATATTAAATATAAATTTTATTATTTTTTTTTTCATATGAGGTTTCATTTTTTTTTTGGTATTTCATCTCATTTTTTGGAGCATAGACCCATATGTTTGTTCCATTATTAAATCGTTCAAATTTCATTAGATTTTTCTTGCAAAAGAAGAAACTAAAAATACATGAATAACCAAAAAGAAAAAGAAAAAATGCATGCGAGGTGGGTTGGTTGGTGTTGGGGGGAAAGGCACGTGCAGTCACGTGCGGAACCTAACATTCGTACTTCCCTTCTTCGGGTCTTCCTTACCTTGGAAATAACTCTTTCTCCTTCGTCCTTGAATTTTCTCCCTGAGGAACTCTAGGGAGAGAAACTGCCCCCATTCTAGAGAGAGAAAGAGTTCTACAGCCTAGGGTTAGGGTTTCGATTCATGGATGCGTCCTCGTCTCAGCCGTTAACGTTCTATGATTTTCTGGACAGAATGCGGAATCCAGCTTCTCTCGATCTGGTTCGGTCCATCAAAAGGTGAAGAAAATGCATTCTGTTCCTCTGTATCTTTATTTTTTTATTTTTATTATTTATTATTTATTTTTTATTTTTATACTTATGCGTTTGGTTTCTAAGAAAATGTCAGGAGAAGCAAAGAAAGGAGAAGAGAAAGTATTTTTTTTTTCTTTTTTAGTTTTTACTTTTCTGTATCCATTTTGCCGGTGTCCTGAATTGATTTAAATTGACGCCGTTTTTTTGAAGAGTAAAACTGCACGAGGCATGTTAATTCGGAGTTTTGTTTTGTGCGCTTTTATCTTGTGCTTACGTTCTGTTTGGTTGTGGAGAAAAAGTTAGGAAGAGAGAAGAAAAAAGATTTTGTGAATTTTAGGTCTTTGATGTTCTAGTCTCCGTTTTCCAGTGCCCTAATGTGATTTGATTTGACGTCGCTGTTTGAAGAGTGAAGAGCATGAAGCATGTTAGATTCGGAATTTTGTTTGTTCACTTTTATCTTGTTTATCTTGTGTTTGGTTGCGGAGAAAAGGATAGAAATAGAGAAGAAAAGAAAAGGTTTCATGAATTCTGATTTTCCAGTCTCCGTTTATCAGTGCCCTAATTTGATTTGATCTGACATCATGGTTAGAAGAGTAAAACAGCAATGATTGTGTTAGTTTCGGAGTCTTGTTTTCTACACTTTTTCAGTGCAACTGAAGGTTATAATTTTGGAAAATCTGTTGTGTCAACCTTGTCTCAGCACCGTTATCTTCCTTATATTCTGTTTGGTTGTAGAAAAAATCTTTTGTGAATCTGTGATTTTCTAGTCTCCATTTTCCAGTGCCCTAATTTGACTTAACTTGATTTCTCATCATTGTTTGAGGAGAAAAACAACATGAGGCATGTTTGATTCACAGTCTCGTTTTGTTCACTTCCCTCAGTGGCAAAACCAAGGGTAGTGGTTTTGGAAAATCTGGTATCTCAACCTTGTTTCTCACAGTCAACGTTTTGTATTTTTAAATTTTTTCAGCATACTCCAGATTGAATGGGTTTTGGATAGCCTTATTGGATTGAATCAGATACTGAAGATTGAGTGTTGATTATCACATGCTTGTTGGATGGATACAAGGTTGAACTTTCATTGAGATTTCGTTCGACCATTCTTTTGTTTGGTCAAAGAACATGACTCAACTAGGCAATGATTTTTAGGTCTCTCTCTGCAATGTTATTGTAGTATGATTTGATTTCTTGAATTTCTGTTTTTATTTATTTATTTGCTTTTATTTAAATCGTAGAGAAGAGAGAAGTTTTCAGTTTTTGATGTTTAGATATTGAGTGGAAGACAAATTTATGATGGCATCTGTGGTGAGAAAATGATGATGTTATGGATATCCGCCACTGCAAGATAGGCAACACGCATTGTACAAAATGTTTTGATTTCAAAGGAAATTGATACTGTAGTGTGATAGGTATTATGAACAGATAGATACCCAATTTTTTTCATGCCTATTATCAATTTATTTATTTATTTTTGTATTATGAGCTTTTGAATTTTTCATGCATTAGGTATGACAGTAATAACTGGTAAAAAATACTCTCTTGCAGTTTTATTGTATCTTTTTCATTCTATGCGCCCAACCCAGAAAATGATGGCAAGAGGCTGCAAGACTTCCTTGTAACAATGGAAGATGCTATAAGGGACCATCCGTTATGGGTTGGGGCAACTGAGGAAGAGATAGATTCTGCAATTGAGGTAATTATATTCTGTGGTTCACATGGACTATGCATTTAGGGCACATTTCTTTAATCTTGTTGATCATGTATGATATTATTATTGGCATGACAGAAAGTGGTCTGCTCGGAGCTTGTTTAAATTGCTTGAAATATTTTTTTTGGTGAGTAAAGCAAAAGTATATTATAAACAAAAAGTGCCAAAACAGCACTTTGAAGTATACAACAAATGCTTAAAAGTGCAAACAAAAGGAGAGGGACTAGCAAAAAACTATGTCCCCCTCAAAATGAACCCACCCAATCCACAAAATCTACAACCTAAGACAGATAAAAAATGGAAAACAACCTAGGCCAATTCCATATATTACAAAGGAAAGCATGTTTCCAGTGCCTACGGCCTACTTTGTTCCATATAAGTGAGATGAAAATATAAGTTATAATTAATTTAGATTTCAAAATTTACTATCTTAAAAAAAAAAAAGCCCAAAAAAATGAAATTCAAAAAAATTCTAAAAACGAAAGGCTGGGCAGTGGGCTGACCCAACCCGGCCTGGCATGGCCCAAGTGGGCCTCGAGCCAATGCTGGCTAAGGTAGCAGGGCTGCACCCACAGCCCAGTTTTCAAATGTTCCAGGCCTGGACTGTCCTGGTCTGCAAACTTTTTAGGCCTCTGAAATCTGTCACCTCTAGGCTGCTTATGGATAAACCATCCATACAAGTTGTGCCACCTTGCAATAAATTAGTTAACTATAAAGGTATATAAAATAGTAAGTTATTTTACTATAGAAAAGTTCTAAAATTTTAATAGCTAAAAACTTCCATTCCAATAAGTTCTCTCTCCATTTCACTATGGATTGACAAATCTCCCTGACAGGGTAATATTTTGTTAAAGGAGAATTTAAATTTTTAATAACTAAAAACTTCCATTCAAATAGTTTTCTCTCTCTCTTATCTTCATGGGTGAATCTCCCTCAATATGCTAAATGTTCTCTTTGACAATTCTTCATTACCCATGATGCATAATCCTTGATAAGAATGCAAATAAAGTAGATTGTTTAAATATGATAATTAGAAATCTTAAATTTGAGAATCTCTAAAGAAAAGTATTTCTTACTCAAGTTAAATGGAGATGGACTAAAAGCTTTTCCTTGATGAAGAGCTTCATTAGAGATTTTGGTTGGAATAAACTGTTGAAATAATTTGATAGAGCGAAAGAGAGAAAGTTGTCTTAATTTTACATACAAAGCAAGGGAACTTCCTAAAAGTGATATGAATTTAAAGTTTTCCTTTCATGAATAAAACATGCTTATTTTAACTTTTAATAGGCGAGTACTAAGTATGGATATAACATAAGATGATTGGAGAGTGGTACAACATTGGCATGCTGATGTGATCGATGTATTGGCCTTGTCAAGATAGAATAGTGAGCAGTACTAAAGACATGAGAAGATCTTCTTCTTCTTCTTCTTCTTCTTCTTCTTCTTCTTCTTTTTTTTCAACTTTTCCCCTTTTTGGAAGTCCATGGAATGCTATCCTTTAGGTTTCCATATAAGGGAAGATATTGGCATTTGAGAGGAAGTATCCTTATTTTGGCATGGTACAAAGGGCTTGTGGAAATATAATGATTACTCTGCAAATTTTAATTTGTTTATTATGTGAAATTTGCATATCATATTCTCTACCTATACTGCAGGGTTTGGAGAAGTATGTTATGACAAAATTGTTCTCTCGCACATTTGCGGCTTCTCCTGAGGATGCTAAGGCTGACCAGGAAATTTCAGAAAAGATAAGCTTGCTACAAAACTTCTTGAGGCCTGAGCATTTGGATATACCTGCAGTACTTCAGAATGAAGCTTCATGGCTGGTATGTGTGCTGCCTCTGTTTTCCTTGAAAAGTTTGTTTAACTGTGAGGCTGTATTTTTTACAGTAGTTCTATTTTATCCGGTTGTTGGTGGGGTTAGTGTGCAGTTAAGTTTTGTATATTTTTGTCTGTTTAATCCATATACTTAGTGTACATTCAATCATGCAATTTTTTTGTTGTAATGATTGACAAAATTACTCCTGCCATTACTTGCATCCACATAAACAACTAAATTAATGTAGGAAATTATTTAGCCCTATGCTGGTATGATTACATTCTTTGTTTACAATTCTGCAGACATACGAGCTTGAAAAGATGATATTAATTCTTTAATGGACATGAACTGGTGTAGTGTTGGGTGCTTGTGTGCATGTCTAGGTGTTCAATTTGTTGGACCGCCTAAGTTTGGGGTAGCAATATACAACATATGATGGTTGGCCCAAGCTCCAAGCACTAAGCCTCCAGTCAAAGCACTGAACCCCAGATTGAATGTCCAAGCTATCTAGGGTTGCTAAGCTCTCCCTCCTGAACTCATCTGGAAGTGTCAAGCTCCCCTTTCGCAGCTTATCCTGAGCTCTCCAAGGCGTCAAGCTCTCTTCTTTCAGCTCATTCTGAGCTTCATCGAGATGCTGAACTTTCCTTCCTAAGCTCATCTTGCACTCTCCACAGTTGCAGTAACTTTCCTTTCTGAGCTCATCTTAAGCTCTCTTGAGGTACTTAGCTCTCCCTTCTTAGATCATCCTGAGCCCTTTTTAATGTGTAGGCTTATTAACCAAAGCATGGAGAGTTGGGAACAAGAAGGTGAGCTTCATACACAGAATTTCCAGATGTTTTTGAGCTCTCCCAGTTCTTTATTCTCATTTCTTTTAGAGATCTTGCCTCCAAAGTAAACCTCTTAGCTCCAAAATAAGCTCCTAAGATCTCTACTAGGCAAGAGTTAGTTGAAGTTTGAGCTCCCAAGAGCTTGGTTGGGGAATAGGTGGCAGGAACTCAAGTTCCCGAGAACTTGGATAGGGAAGAGGCAATAAGATTTGAGCTTTTGTTCTTTAGCTCTTCCAAGGTGTCAAGCTCTCCCCTCTCAGCTTTTCCTTGGCTCTCTGGAGGTGCTAAACTCTCCATTCTCAGCTCATCCCAAGCTCTCCGAGTGGGTTGACTTCTTCCCTCTTAGCTCATCTTGAAGCTTTCACAAGGTGAATAGCTCTTCACTCTCAGCTTATTTTATTTTATTATTTCCTTTAATGAGTAAAGGGGATGTTATAAAAACAAGTGCTAAAAGTGGGCACAAGCCTGGGATAGTGGGATTTATACAAGGATCACTTAGAAACAACAGTAAAAGGAAAAAGAGTTCCTTAGAACTCGATGAAACCTAGAAAGGATGGCCTTCCATTTCCTATTGACCTACGAAATACTCAAATAAAGAGTTCATGAACTATTTTTTAACTGAAGTTTGAACTAGTAGAAACCATAAAAGTTTTTCTCATTCTGTTGCTTCATGCATGAAGGCACAGTTGCACACAACTCTTGTTCTCAGCTCATCTCATGCTCTTCCTCGGTGCCTAGCCCCCTGTTAGCTTATCCTGAGCAGTCTTCTTGAAAAGAAATTTTGTAAAATGTAATGAAAGAAAATTGATGAAAGATGATATGGAGCTATGTGATAGATGCTTGGGCTTTTTAGTCCCTTCCATAAGCTTATACAAAGTTTAACTTCATGAATCACCATCATTTATGTGGAGGTTTTGGCCAACATGATTTATTCTTGAAGCTAGAGGTGGTTACTGTTGGAGCATGATATACATGCTGAGTGATGGTTGGATTTATTAGTTATAGGACTGCTATTCCTTTGCATAAGCTTATAGCATATACAAAATTAAATTTCATGAACCACCACCATTTATGTGGAGGTTTGGCTGACATAATTATTCTTGAAGTTAGAGGTAGTTACTGTTGGAGCATGATATACATTCTAAGTGGTGGTTGGATCTATTAGTTGTTGGACTGCTTTTCCTTTGTGCTTTATCGACTGCACTGTTATTAATCAGTAATTAGAAAAAAATAATTTAACGTAAAGGACAGAGCAAAGATATTTCTAACTTGCTCCACTGCCAAGGTTTAACCATTTTCCACTCTCTCTCTCTAGTGTTGTAAATATAACATCACTCAAAGTAACATAGTTTTGTTTTTCACCTTTCTCATTTGTATCTATTCAACTGCTTTAGATCTGAGATGATAAATTATCTAATATAGTTCAGTTATTCAGAGCTTCATCAAGGGGAAAACAACTTATAAAATAATCAACTAACACTTTCTAAAGGCCTTAGAGTCTTGGATGGTTCTGTTACTTTATCCTGGTTGTCTCCTGTTGTATGGTGCAATGCTTTTGAGGACTTATTCATGTACTTGTTGCTACCAATCCGAAAATTGGTCATTTATGTGGCTGAAGTGCTTTAGGCAATCCCTTTATGTATTGTGATCTCTTGATTGTATTTTCCAATGTGAAGTTTCCATCCTTGTTTGTTGAAAATTGTTTATAATCAGGATATCTGTCTAAAAGAGTAGCCATTTTCTTTGTTCTTTTTTCCTCCTTTCCCCAGCTTGCAGAGAAAGAATTGCAGAAAGTCAATGCTTTCAAGGCTCCTCGGGAGAAGCTTCTTTGCATTTTGAATTGCTGCAGGGTCATAAACAATTTGCTGCTTAATGCAGCAATGTCAGAAAATCATATTCTAGCTGGAGCTGATGATTTTCTTCCTGTTCTAATATATGTCACGATCAAGGCAAGCTCTCATTGGTAATAAGCTCTTCTGCTGATCATCAATTTTCAAATCTTATTTTCGTAGATCTTTAAAACAATGAACTTCTGTCTCTCTTTCTGTCCCTCTCTCTCTCTCTCTCTCACAAACACACACACACATACGCATATATATATATTCCTATTTTGCATTACTTTTTGTTATAGTATAGATTGTAATGTCACCTTTTTCTCACCAAAAACCCTTGATTTTGTTCCCCCTCTCATGTCATCCAATTTAATAATTGAAGAATATTTAATTAATTGCAAGTCCCTTCTAAATTTTGCTAAATTATTGAAACCACATTGATAGGCGAATCCTCCTCAGCTGCATTCAAACCTCAAATTCATCCAGCTGTATCGGAGGCAGGAGAAGCTTGTGTCAGAAGTGGCTTATTATTTCACAAATCTGGTCTCTGCCAAGTCATTTATTGTTGACCTAGATGCAAAGTCTCTTTCCATGGATGCAGTTGAATTTCAGGAGAGCATGGAAGCAGCAAGAGAGGCCCATAAAGCAGCTGGAGTTAAACCCTCACCAGCATTGGATCGAACTGCAACCTTGGCAGGGCAGATGGATCCTGGTCCTTCAAGAAAAATGTGGTTTAGAGAAACTGACACAAGAGGTGAGTTTCAAGCTTGCCAAAATGTTATTGCTTTCTCTCATCTAAAAACATCTTTCTATATCAAGCTTTTCCCATGATTTAGGAGTAATGATGTTAAAATATTAACCCTATCTTGGTTCTTGGAAAGTTGAGAAAAAAATAGGAAAAAAAAAAAAAAAAAGAAAAGAAAAGAAAAATGAAGTAAATGAAAAAAAAATGGATTTGTAGGTAATAAATATTTTATATGTTTTTTCAAATAAATTTCACCTACTTTCCCCATCTATATAAAGAATAAATAATTAAAAAATATCTAGACTTCTAACTAATTTGAATTATATTTGTTTTTTCTTTTTTCATATTTTTCATGAAAAACTAAACAGGAGAATATAATTTTCTTTAAAGAAATATTTTTCCTTAGCATTGTTTTCCAAAAATCAAATGTAGCCTTGAATATTTATGCAAGCTTCCATCATACATCATTTGGATAGGTATATCGGTTAATCACTTGATGATGGCAGGTTTGTCAAACTATCCTTTTATGGAAGCAAAGGCTGGTGAACTCACTGTGGGAGATGTAGAGACATTGCTGAGTTTGTACAAGGATGTTGTTACAAAGTACACTAATCTGTGCAGGGCTGTTAAACGCCTTTCTATGTCCAAAACAGAAACCCCAGTTTTGGTTCCCCTTTCAGAAGGGACCCATGCCTCTCCACCTCAGCCAGAAGGAAGAACTACAAATGTCAATGACAAAAGAGGAGAATAGAGACTGGTACAAATTTGTAAGTCACAATTTTATAGTTTATTTGCTTTAAATTTCTTGATTCTCAGCTGCTTAATTAGGTAAAAACCTAGAATGCATAATTACTTATTATACCAATCACTTGTATATTAGCCAATATTAACAAAATAATAAGATAACAATCCCCAGCTATGATGAAATTTTCCCTTTTTTTTAATCTTTTGTTGTATATACAAAACAAAATCTCCCAGGATGACTAGTCCTGAACACATGCAAAACGAAACTAGGCTAAGATGTACACAATTACTGAACACCAAATGTCATACACATCCTGGATACGAGTCCTAGACCCTTTGCTTTGACTTCATCTCTGCAAGTTCTTCCAGATGGTAAAATAGTATTAGCCTCATTTTTCAAAATCCTGGATTCCACCCCGTCAATGAGACATTCATAGGCCTCCACCTCCTCCCTAGGACTACTACTTCCACTGGAACACTTGGTTTCTGCACAACAAGAGCCCAAACATCTATCGCATAGAAATTTTGCAGGGATTTCATCAGAATTCTCAATCCCTACACACCTCGTATGCTGCCATACACTGCACTTGTCACACGCCAACATTCTTTCACCGTCATCATCCTTAGTCCCACAGATGCAGTCAACTATCCAGGTCTCTGTACCCCTCTCTGCGAGGAACCGGCCAAGGCCATATTTTGCATTGCATCTTCCTCGGATCCGACAGACCCTCTTGATCCAAACAAAAGGTTCAAAGTCACACTGCCTTCTATGCGGCCAAAGTCAAGGAGTTCTTGAATATAAAACCTCTTAAATACAACATAAACTTCCTTAAAAGCTTTTGTAGCTTCACTTTTTAGATCAGCTATGGTAGCGTTTGTTGGTAATACAATAAGTTCTGGAGGAGGAAGGGGTAATCTTGAGAGTAATCTTCAAGCTCCACGTGACACCAGAGGTGGATTGCAAAGGGGTTTTTAACTGCAAGTCGTTCAACCTTGTAGTCCTTAGTGAACTGCTTGCAGTCTAGAAGCTTCTTAGCCGATTCAACCACCAATTCCCTTGTTGCCTTAGGTCTGTAGGTCACCATGGTCTGGGGGTTGAGTATGGAATCGTATAAATATCTTAGATCATCAATAACTTGCCCTTTGGATGGAAGGCTTGAATTTGAGTCCAAGCCGTCGACCCTATTGCTGTTGTTTATGCAGCTCTGTGGCTCAATCCTGTTACCATTAGGGAGATAATGATTGGTGAAAAAATATTGCGGTAAAGAGTGGGGAAAAGAGAGATCATCATCTAGCCTTTACCTGAACTCGACCACATTAGAATTAGGATTGCATCGGGTACGAACTACCATGCTATCGCCTGCCACCCTTCCTCCTAGATGTTTAAGGCAGTAATCGACAAGCTCGGGAGAGGCTGCCTTGTTAAGAGCGCCCTTGAGAGTGCGCCAACTCACCCACTTGCCCTTTTCAGCAGTGGCTGACGTGACTAGCATCTTAACCATACACTGCTCCACCCTTTCCACATCATTCCTTGTCCAAGCACATAGCAGGTTCTTACAATGGCTCGATGTTTGGTCCTCAGATTTTGCTATATTGAGTTCTCTGATGCGATTCAACAAAAAGGAGAAGAGGTCCTTCAATGTTCGGAGTTCGGTTTCGGCTAAGGACTGGTAGAATGCGATAAGAGTTTGGAGGTGGGTTGGGGGACCTCGGCCTTGGAAAAAGAATGTGGATAGGGGGATGTTGGAGAGGGTGTGGATTGCATTCTGGTAAGCGTCTGAGGTGAGAGCATAGCTCCCGGTTCCAAATTGATAGCCCCAGTGGCCATACCACACTTGGCCTTTGGCAACCGTGTGAACTAGGCGGTACTCGGTTCCATATTTTTTGGACAAGTCCATCACGCTTACTTTCCTGCTCAAATGAAGTAGGTTTTAATCCTCAATCCTCAAGCCAAACTCAAAAAATGGAGAAATATGCATGAATGAATTGCCAGCATTATTACAAATTTTACAATTTATATTTGGAGGCCTTGTTCGTTATGAATTCCAAACAATGCTTGGTTAGTTAAAGCTTAAATAATGTATGTCAATCGATCAGCACGTAAGGGTGTTAAGTAATTAAAAGAAAATGTCCACTGGCCAATCAATTGAAAAAAATGTAGTGGTGAAGCCCCAATTAGGATTGGGTTTGAATCCAATGAATTCCTAAATATAAATTTATACACACTTGAATTTAATTTTCTTTCCCCTAATCACAAGCTGGATGGTTAAAGAACGCGCTATACAAACAACAATAAGCATTTTCAAGCTTAACATCAACTTTATTATCTTTATAATTTCAATCTTGCCATCGCAAAAGTTTTAAATTTATCTTTGAGAACAGTTCGTAAGAATTAGCTCAAAACATAAAAACACCTCAAAGTTCTTCAAATTTATTCTAACAAATTATACTGTTTTATTATAACAGATTTCAAACAAAATATATTAATAGAAAAATTATACTCAAATCATAGTAAATATTGCTTTATCTAATTGGGGCACGCATATGAATAGCAGTGAGTGATTGAAACAGTCAAAGGAGCAAGGAAAATAAGTTGGTGACAAATTAAGTGTTTTCTAAAGCAGGTAGAAGGGGTGGTGGAGCATCAATTTCCCTCGGGTGAATTGCTTTTAGTCTTTAGTATGAAGGGCACAAGCATAGCCATCACAACAATCTAATGATGATAAAAATTATCAAAGATTTTTTCGGCGAACATGCTTTAATAATTTTTTAATTTTCATTTTTCATAATCACATTTGGCATGACATGATAATGACCAGTTTTAATACTAATTAAACAAATGTCAGAAGATTCAATCAGACGCATACTCCGCATAGGTTGCAGTTTGGTCAGAAGCTACAAAAAATTTAATAATATTTTTAAAAACAGTAATAACAAACCAACACAGTAACAGTAGATAGTTAACACCTTCAAACCCTAGGCAGAAAGTTCCAGCAACACATGGGTAAGAAATAAATTTGGACTAAATTGAGAAAAATAAAAAATAAAACTATTAAGTATGATATTATATAAATGGGGAAATCAATTTACCAATTTGATACTGTAGCAAATTTTAAGTTTGAGATGCTGATTTGGAAAAAGGAAGCAGGAGGAAGAGCACAGCCAAACAGACCCATAAAAAAAAAAAACTTAAAGTAAACAGAAAACCATGGAAAAGCGACCACTTTCCATCAAAGAGGCAATAATCTCCCGAGAGGCGGTTACACTTCACTTATTGTCTAACCCCATTCATAAGACAGGTGTGAATCACTTGATAGAGAAACCTTCAATTTTTTGTGATAATAATAATAATAACAGCAAAATTAAAAACAAAGGTCATGTAAATGGGCGCGCATCATATCAGACCGGTCAAATTTAGGGTTCTACACAGATGTTCCAAGCTATATTTTGACCTTGGAAAATTATTCTGGATCAATAATTATCATCTGATTTCATCTCCACTCCATTCCTTTTTTTTGTTTATTTATTATTTATTTTTATTATTATTATCAAAAACAAAATATTCAGCAGTGTGTATTTATAAATAGAGGTTAAGGATGAGGAACATACATAATCAGATCTAAAGAAGAGATGGATAAGATTTCTCCAAAACGCTAACTAGGCATATACATTGATGTAGCACCACATGAAACTCTATAAAGAAAAGTGAGACTGCACTGTATAGGGGTCAATACCCTACAAAAAGGACACCAGAAGCATTGCACTTTGCTTTGCTTCTTTAATCTTTTTAATTTACACACCAAATTCCAATAATAACACTGAGAAGTGCCCTTGAAAGTTATAATAGTAGAGGTCAAAAAAGGAGAAATAGACATAAATAAGGTCCCATATCATCTGTGAACTCTCCCACTTGTCCTCAAAAATCCATTTTAAGAGTGATACTATTAACTTTAGTCAAGGAGGCAATAGTCCGCAGAGAGGGAACTACACTTCACCTAGTTGCCTAAACACTCCTGCCATTGACAACACAAGTGTTCCACTACTCTATCTTTCCTGTTTAGAAAATTATTCTGGATGAAAACTATCGTCTTGCTTGGATCCCCACTCTGCTCCATACCACTAGGCAATTCTTCTGTAAACATCACCTTTTGGTTCTGCCACCACACAGGCATGACATTCCCAAGTGGAAGTGTTCTCTAAAAACAAACCAGGCCACTAACACAAGAAGAAAATCAAACCAAACCCAAAACCACCATCCAGGGACTCTAACGCAACAAACAACCCACAAATATAAAATAAATAAACATAGCACGGAGTGACAAAATATTTTTGAATGAAAAAAAAAAATATCTCTTTAGGGTTAAGTCTTGTAAGCCAGTGGTACTACCACTAATTAATGGAGCAAACCAGCAGTCTAACTCCAAACCCAAACCTAAGGGTCAGATGCTTTTACAGCATCAGGAGGAAAAAAAAGGAATTACTTGAGCACTCCAAACTAGGTCACGTCTTAGTTTTATGGAAAACAAAAGAATTAAAAATAATTGGGTCAGGTTACATGAATCAAAGGATACAATTGCCGATTCACCATGGAACGTTGTCCCTCTTATTTAGAAAAACTGAAACTCTGTATGATCATTGCAGGAGACCATGTTTTTCTAAGTAAGAGAATGGTAAGTCTCCCCAGCAAGGGTCAGGGTATGGTATCTTCCAACAATGCTGTTTAACTTTTTCTTTATCTGTCTCTCGCCCTCCCTCCCTCTCTCCTCTCCTCTCCTCTCTTCTCTCTCTCTCTCTCTCTCTCTCTCTCTCTTTTCCTTTCCTTTCCTTCTTTCATTCATACTTTCGTATATTCTTCCAACTCTGTTTGACTCCCTTTTTTTCTTTCTTTTTTTCATTCTTTTCTTCTTGCCACTCCACCTCTGTTCAACTCTTTTTCCCCTTCTTATTTTGGACTTTTCATCACTCAGCAAAATAATTCTTTACAATCCATAGTATTGTCGTAGTAGCATTGCAACCGTACAATAGTATACACTGTCCAACTCTTGTTGGTCCAGCATTAAAAGAGATTAGGAAAGAAACAATAATTTCAGGGATTTGAAGAAGTATGCCTTGTTTAGTAACTTGAATATGAACCACTGTGGACCATAAAAAGGGAAAAGCAATAACAGAAAGAAAAAAACAGGGAATCTTGATCTCAAAAGATGATTAACAAGCAACAATGGTTGCAAATAGATACGGTAAGAGAAGAAACACCAGATAATCATACTGAGAATTAGTCAAAACAATAGAATTAGTTGTCATGGATGTTTTAAAATATTTGCATGTCATTTTCCCTACAAATCTAGTGAAAACCAGTGTGGCAAGGATGAATAAGCATTCAAACCTGACAGCTAGCCTTTTACACAGCCTATCCCAGAAGTTCATGATATCAAATCCAGAAAGAATGTCAGCGCCACCTTGTCTGCCATTGACTCTAAGAAGGTGACCATAGCCATTTGAATGAACTACACCATGTAACAGATGGGTTGTATCCTCAAATTGATGATAAACCCAATCTTCAAGATCATCTATAGTAAGTGCAGTGTTACACAACTTGCACCTGAGAAGAGGTGGGTGTCAAATCAATCATCTTTAGAAACGTAACATTAAAGGATGCACAAACGTGTCAAATAAATACATGCTGGAAAAGCATATTCCAAAAGTAGACTTTTCAATCACCATATAGGCATGGTACATAGTGTGTTTCTCATAAGCCTAACCCACCAAGGGAAGTTCCATCTGCCACCTTATAGGTCTTGAGGATGGTTTTTTAAGTTCTAGCCCACTATTACAAGGAGAACTAAAACTGAGTAATCACCAACCATGCCTAAAAAGTCACTTTACGTAATGTAACTTATAGTAATTTGATTGCATGCCTGTGTTTCAATATTTCAAACATGGGACATGGACACATGCATTTAAAGTAGTTAATACAAACTTATTCAATTTCATAATCACAAAAATATCCTCCCTAATTTAATATCAATATAAGCATAATATTATACCATCAGACAAACATCATGGGCATGCATATATGCTATGCGTACATGTTCTTAATTCAAATTTCACCTTGCAACACACAAAGATAGCGTATCCACGATCACAAGGAGATTCCAAACAAAGTAAATCCCAAACCTAACAAGTTGCTTTACATACATTAGTATTATTAACTAATGGTGATCCAATTGCATACCCTTGTTTCAATATTACAAACATAACATAAAGGGACTTGCATTTAAAGTAGTTATTAAAGATATATTTAATTGATAATTCTATAGTTATTCTTGTTAATCAAATATCAATATAAATATGATGCTATATAATCATGCATGCATCATGTGTGTGTAAACATACATGTATATACATATATGGTATGTACATGGATTATAAATTTGAATTTCTCACCTTGAATCAGACAAATATGTCATATTCCCACACTTCGTGCATGCCCTGTGAGATCCTTCTATAGGATTACTATTTGCTCTTATTATGAAATGGTATCGCTTTCGGCATACTGGATGACCACTCCAACCTTTTCAAAACCAAAAACATTTAGACACTTTGTTGCAAAAATTAACACTGCTAACCATGTTTGGCTGCTAGGAAAACAACAGAAAATTCCAAACTCAAAACTCATATATTTTAAGTATCTCAGCCAAATTATCAAAAAAGTATCTCAGCCAAACCTAATGTTCGGAATCATATACATTACAGTCTTTATGTCCATTAGTTTTAATTCCTTCACTTGTATTTGTTTTTCGTCTATATTCATAAATTTTTTCGATTCCTTTCCTTAATTCTCTCAAGAAAAGACAGAATAATTCAAAATTTTAACTATCTTAACTAAGACAGAACTAGTTTAACGCGTTTTCTTGTAGCTTTAATTCCTTTTTCTTATATTAGCTCAACCATTGTCATGTTTGGCAGCACAGAAAACAATATCTAATTCGAACATACATTCAACAAATCTACGTATCCAAACAAACCTAAACCAGTAAAGTTTCTCCTCACGTTCATAATTCTAATCTTGTTTTTCTTAGACTTTCTCGGAAACCAAATAGAACAACTAACTCACCAACAACGCGGCACTGATCGCAGTACACAGATCTAGATCTGGCAACGTCCTCTTCAACAACATCAAGAGACACAACCCCGGCGCCATCTGCCGGATCACCGACTCTCAACAATATCTGCCACGTCACCAGCGACGGAAACAGAGACGGCGGAAACCTCGAGCGCCCATACTGCTTCAAGAAACTCTGTACCGCAGACCAAAACGGCTGCTCGGCGAAGCAGTCACCGTCCCCGTCGCCGGAAACGGGGGGAAAACTGAGAAAATCGCAGAGATCTGAGGTGCTTCTCCTCTTGGCCCTCTTGAATGGCCTGATCTCGCTCACAACCATGGCTGCGATGGATTAAGATTAAGGATCCAATTAAACGACGACGTTTGGAAGGAACAATTT
Source organism: Vitis rotundifolia (assembly GCA_030254885.1). Lineage (NCBI taxonomy): Eukaryota > Viridiplantae > Streptophyta > Magnoliopsida > Vitales > Vitaceae > Vitis > Vitis rotundifolia. Next base: position 30,881,782 of record CM058168.1, on the reverse strand, counting down.
ACAGTGGTGGAGATCTGTGTAGGAAAAAAGTTACAGAAGGCGAAGGAGGAAGGTTGGGTGAAATAGGGTTTGGTTCCGCTGCTACCGTTTCCTTTCGGGTTCGTGTCCTTCGCTTTTTCCGATTGGTTTCTTTTCTTAATTATATATATTTTCTGATTCTCCTTCACAATTTGAAGTCGGTTCTCGATATTCTCCAGATTTTTCTACTACTTTCTTTTTTATTATTATTATTATATTATTATTAATAGGAAAAAATTATTTTTTATAATATTTATTTTAAAATTAAAACATTATCATAAAGAGTCATCTTTAGAAGTAATTATAGGAAGTTTAAAAATATTTTTGAATATTTAAAAAATATTTTATAAAAAAATAAAAATTCTTTCTCTTTACTTATCTTGATCGTTAAGTCCAATTTGAGTTGAATTTAATTAATTAATTAATTATTATAAAATTTTTGAAATAGTAATAGCATACAAAGTATACCTATATTACATGAAAAATTCAAAAAAAAAAAAAAATGTAAGAATTTAACTTGCGTACGTAAAAAAAAAAAAAAAAAAAAAAAAAAATTATAAATTCATATATAACAAAAATCTTTATATCTTTAAAATTTTTAAAAATAAATTTATGGTAAAAGTTTATTACTTTAATTTATTTATTTATTTATTGCTTTATTATATTTTTTCTTTCCCCTTTTCAAGTTTTCCATGATATATAATAATAAAATTTTATTATTTATTCAAAGAAAAATAAATAAAATAAGGTTAAAAAAAAATATAAAATAATTTGTTTGTATTAAATGTATTTTGAAAATTTTTCATTTTTTTCTTTATATTTTTCTTTTTTTTTTTAAAATTTCAAGAAATAAACATAACATAAAAAATAAAAATAAAAACCCAGCCGTAAAGAGATACACTTGTGAGAAATTGAAGCATGAAAATTGTTTTATTTCATTGATATAACTGTGGAAAACCTACAAGAAAAAGAGATCCAGAAGCTTGTTTTTCGGTACAAAATTAGAGCAGCGATGGACTAGGTTAGAGCTCAACATTCCAAACAGACCCGTCTCCTTCTCCGCAAGTGTTGTGCACATCCTTCATCCTCTCCACAGACTTGCATATTCCACTGCACGACCAATCAAAGGATGCCACACATACATTTCCAACTTGTGTTTTCCATTCGCAATCTAAATATTCACATCCAACGTCAACTTAGAAAAAAAAAAAAAAAAGCATAATATAAATAGAATTCTAGCAAAATCAAACCCTATATAATATAAATATAATTATAATATGATTTTTTTTATACTCAAAAAGTTAAAATAATATCCTAAGTAGGGCAAAATATGGTCTTATCACGCATGGGTTTGTGTTATGGGCTGGGCCGCCCATTCATAAACGGTCTTTAAGATCCACAGGCACATGAGAGAATCCAACGGTCAGAATTTACCTGGAGGGGTCCCACAACACATCATACGGTCATCAACGTGCTCAACTTCCAAGCCAATGAACCATGACCCCAGAGAAACATCTTCATTAGCATATCTATGTAGTATGGGCCTGCAAATCAAACAATTTTTGTGTGTATCAGCTTCATGCTAGATCCACGTTCCTGAGGACACGTGTAAGGCAGATGATGAACTCACGCGTTGATAGAAATGTAGGCCGCTAGATCCTTCGAAATTGCGTAGATTTGACCAGTGGCATGCCTGAAATACTTGTTCCCTTCCTCTCCAAATTTCCAGAACTCTGGCTCGTAATATTTCACCCCTCTGCACAACAAGGTCATTTTCGTCATTTCGCTTCATTAATTTTTTATTTTCATATTTTATCTACCAATTATAATATATAACAATTAATTTAAATTATGATTTTTTCAAATCTTAATAATTTCATTAGATATTGAATAGAAAATGTGTGGTATTCTATTATATGAACCAAATTACCCTTCTTCATTTAAACTTTTTTAAGTACCACAGCCAAATGATGCAATAGTAGATTGTACTATCGGTACTAAATTACCCTTCATTGGTTTTTTCTAGTACTCTCTTAGCATAACAATACAAGTATGAGTCCACAAAGTGCTTGCATTATTAGAACCGAATTACCCTTTTCACTTGGCTATTCTAAGTACAACAACCAAAGCATGAGCCTTGACCTTACCTGTATTAGTAGGACCAAATTACCCTTTTCACTGGAAGCTATTCCAAATACAAGTACCAAAGCACAAGCGTGCTCTAAAATTGCACCATTGGTAGTCTTATGATTAGTTGGTATAACCCCAAAGCATATTCCCCGCTAAGTGTTTGTACAATTAGGACCAAATTACCCTTTTCATTTAAACCATCCCTTAATAAAACAATAAAATATGAGCGTGCCTACCCATTACTAATATCCTTAATTTTATAAATTATTCATACCACTTCAATCAATCATATTCTAGTACCATTTAATTATTCTATCCAATATTGAAAATTTAAATTCAGAATAGAAAAAAAAAGAAAAAAAAAAAAGGAAGAAGCTCACTTTTGAGAGAGAACTGGTCCTGACTTCATGCATCCAATGTAGATCCTAGGTTTGGACCTATACCTTGCAAGTGTGCTCACTAGCATACCTACACCCCAAAAATAAAAAAATAAATAAATAAAATAAAAAATCTTAGCATATCTACGCACCAAAGAAAAAGAAAAAGAAAAAGAAAAAAAGAAAAGAACAGAAAAGTAAAAAATCTAACATATCTCACAAAGAAATACATGAGCTTACCCAAGTTTAGGTGCACATCATCATCTATTTTAACATAAAAATCTGCATCCCACATCGAAACCGCAGTGGAAAAATACAACCGGGTCTTGCTTGAGAGCTCATGGTATCCCTCCACATGGTTCAGCCTAAGGAAATCCTTGTTCTCCTCCTCCTCCGCGTCTATGGCCCTGTCCAGAACCCCGCCCGGCGTCGCGCTGTGTCCGATCACAAACCGGATTATCACCCCCTTCTCCTTCTCCAATCTTACGCGCTTCGCTCCTGGAAGATGATGAAACTGAATTAATAGGCGAAATAAAATCCCTAAAATGATATATATAGTATAGAACAACCACCACCACCTCTCGGCATCCATGTTTCCCGGAGCGAGTCCCGGCGTTTCCTGCTGCTGAACGCAGTGTTAATCCCTATCACAACAAAGGCTTTCCGCAGATTCTGTGGGGTGTCTTGGGAAACCTGGTGGCCGGTCTGGCTGGAGCGGCCCACTGCTAGTTCCGTTTCTACCGTTGAAACTGTCTTATCCAGCGATCTTCACTTCCATATAATCAGAAAAAATATCAGCAAAATGTGTAGAAAAAGAATTGATCATAAGAGAGTTTTAGCTTACTGAATAGCTTGATGCGTCTTTGTGACTTCTCCCATTATATCTTCTGAGTGATCATCTCCTTGTATCAGCTTCTGTATCACATGAACACAACTTCACTTATCTGCTCAAAATCAAATAGCAACTTATTCATTATTTCCGAAAGGATAGAATGTTACCCGATTCTGATCGCATCCTGTTCTGGACAAGGCCACCTTGTTAGGGATGAATTGAAGTTGACGGTCTTTGTTACAGGAATAGGAACGGTGTGTCCATGTCCGGGTAGTGAAAAGCGACCCTGCAAGAAAGCTAGCCATGCATAGAATGAAAATGGCTTTTACCGGAACCAGTTTTCCCCTCATCTTCTTCCCAGGCCACAAAGCTCGATTCGAATGAGGGAAATAAGCTCTTAGGTTTCTTTTCTCTTGCTGCTGGACCCTGTCCTTTGCTGTCTTAGCGAAGAAGAGCTTCATGAAGGAAACAACAAAAGATTAAATGGCATTTAAGCTAAGTTGAGAGGGTATTATATATATAGATATGAAAGATGGGTAGGGTGGGTAGTTAATCTTAGGGTTCAAGCAATTTCAGCCATGAAAAATGCTGTGTGGTCGAACACATCATGTTCAGGGATACGAGAATTTAAGGTGAAAACGATTGAAAATGATTCCTTGAATCCTAAAATCAACGTTCTTGGTGATTCCAATGGAGGGTGGGGGGGAGAAGCTGAAAATTTTCCTTTTTTTTAGCATTCAAGAGGAGAGCAAATCCCATCAAGTCTATGTCAACAAGATGAGGAAGATGATCGCGTTAAAGATTGAATTTAATTAGAGTAAGACTATGTTTGAAGGTAATTCTAGGAATAGCTTCTAACATTTCTAGTACTTAAACTTTTTTGATAAAAATTTTTAGTGTTTCAAAGGTTAAAAGCATTAATTCTTAAAATCACCATCATATAGACTCTAAATTTTTCCTCAATAAATGGTCATATAGATAAATAGTATTAGTTTCTAAACCTAATTAATACCGAGCCTAGGGTTTATCACAATCTCAATCGGATTAATGAGATTGAAATGCAACAAGATTTGAAAAGAAATTAATTAAAATTATACGTGCTCGTGGGAAAATAACTAATCCTTATATGTTGCTAAGTATACAAAAAATAGACAATTAATTATCCATCGAAAATGCTTAAAGTTTTAGCACAAGAAATGTCCTACAATATTATCATAATTTAGGTTGAACGAACTTGAAAATACAATAAACTTTATAGAGAAAAATTCTACATTCTCACGTAAAAACAACAAATTCTTTGGTTAGTTGGTAAGTAGACTAAAAATAGGCCACTAAATACCTTTTTGAGGATGTTCACTGAGATGCGATGATGATCATTTTGACCAAAACTGCTTAAAACTTTAAGACAAAAAACCCCTAGAACGGAAGTTTTCTTCTTAAGTTCATGGGGTGGCTAGCTAGCAGTGCAACTAGTCTAGAGAGGATGAAGCTAGGGTTTTGGTTCGTAGGGTTTGGCAGTTGAATCATGTGGGTTTCATGGCTCAACAAACTTTATACTAATAACAGCAAATAGCTTCCTAAGTTGAATGGGGTGCCTCATTAAATCAGCATTATTTGAGTTGAATGCTCCCAACCGATCAGTGTGTGAGTGAGAGAACATGTCAACATGCATGATATACTCATTCATTAATTTCTAACTTCAATGTTTGATGGCAACATAAACCTAGATTCAGATGTTTGATGCCTAATTTATTTCTTTTTTTTTATTATGCTTGGTGCTTAATTATTGAGGTGTTTTTATAATTTTTATGGTAGAAAATATGAATAAATTTTTGGAAAATTACAAAAATGCTTTTTTATTTTTAAGCTCTACCCCAATTTAAATATTAATTTTTTTTCTTTTTTGAACCAATACTAACTCTAAACTATATGTGTCTGAATATTCTTAAATAGGTCATTCTATTAAAATTTAATAAATTAGATACATCTAAAGATATCATATAAAATTCATGCCAATATGTATATATTTTTGTTATATGAATTTCTCCATTGATATTTTTTGGGAATTGAAAGAATAAGAGCATTTTTGTAATGTACCCATAAAATTTTTAATTATATTGTAATTTTTTATTGATTCTAATTTTATTTATTTTAAAATAATATATATATATATATATATATATAGATGGACACACATTGGGTAATTAAGGGAATTTAAAAAAAAAATGATTTCTTGATGATTTTACAACAAATTCAAATATTTTTGAAATATAGGTAATGAACAGAAGTTGTTTGTTTGGTAAAGAAGTATAAAATTGGGCATAAAAAATTTTTGGTACCTTTAAAAAAATTGCTATCAAATTTTAAAAATAAATGGTAAAGAATGTTTACCCAATATGATTGTTGAATTATTTATAATTTTTTAATTGTAAAAATGAAAATCAAAAAAAAAAAAAAAAGCAACTGGTTTTACAATGAAGAATGCCATTGAGATGGATTAAATTAATTGAATTGAGTATCTGATCAGCCACATGGTGTAAATATTCTTAGTTTTTGTGGCAATAAATCTAATTTGGTTTATTTGCTTTTTCATAGGCTTAACCAATAGAAAATATCATGGGTGTAGTTTGTAATATCGGTTTACTTTTGCCTTTAATTCGAAATTAAGATAAAGTTGAAGGCTTGACTTTAAAGATACCATGATTTAGCATTATTAATACTTCATTAAGTCCTACAAATGGCTTTCACGGTAAGCTATTAAAAAGGTTTATTTATTTATTTTTATAGGGGTCTTGTTTTTAGAAACTAAAGATAGTAGTATCATGAATTCACACCGCTTAAAGACCTTTTATATATAAAAATCAGTTAATAATTTTAATGCATTGAATTGTTGATATTAATACATTAATATGATGCGTCATTATAGTATAAAAATAGATATCTAAGACTACTATTCCATTCAATTAACTTTATTTAATTTGCTCAATATTATTTTCGGTTTAGAATAGAATAAATTTATTAAATTATTTTGAACTAATACAATGGATCAATGTATTAATGCAAAGACTAATGAGGTATAAATTAACATTTATAAGATTATTTTCAAATACATTATACTTACAACATAAATATATTAATATTGCAATATATTACAATTTGATATAATTTAAATTTTTTTGAATATTTTTGTACATAATTTTATATATTTTTAGCATACTCAATGCCATAAATCAACCTTATCTGTCAAATGAAGTAATAATATAAATTTATAACACTTGTAGGCCTTTCATAAAAATCAATTAGTAATTTTAGCTTATCTCCATTTGGTCTAGTTCTTTTGATACAATATTCTATTTTAGTAAAAGACAAGATAAGATTGAGTTAAAATGGGTCCCCAAGGGTTGAAGCAAGGGTATCTCGTATTCAATACTCTTGGTACTCCCATAACTAGGGCTAGTGACTTTTGGTCCCTATGAGTACGATAATTTCTCCTTCACTCAAGGCAAGGGCATCCACCTCAATAAAGCACGTTTACATTTTCACAAGCAAAAATATGAGTTGTTGTTGATGTTAATGTAGTTGTACGATCTGTTAGCTATTAATAGTTTTTTTATTTTTTTATTTTTTTATTTTTTACCATTTTAGGATATGACAAACTTATTAAATTATGTTTACTTGTACATTACATTGGATTGATGTGTTATAATTAAATTGTTTTAATAATGATTTTATGATGTACCAAGTCCACGAAAGTAAATAAAACAATTCTACTAATGATTACTATTTTTCACTTGTCTACCCGAATGGGACCTTGTCAAAGGAAGGTTTATCTAGATAGGAGGGTCCGTCCATCGGTGATTCCTCGAGAAGAAAAAATCAAAATTTTGGAAAAATAGGCATCCACTACTTAGGTCTTGTTATGTGATATGATGACGAGTCATTTCTTTGCTATATATTGTCGTGACAAGTCATTGATGAATTTGAGAAAATTTGCTCTTTTTAGTTTTTCTTCATCCAACAATAATGAATTTGAGAAAATTTCTCTTTCTACTCGTTTGGTATAATAATTCACTTAGAATATATGATTTAAAGACAATATTAGAAGGAAAAATGATAGAAAATAAAACCATTCCATTTCTCACTCTTCCATTTACATATATACACATTAAGCACAAGCTCAACTTCATTCACTCTATTGTGAAAATTACCAGGGGTAGTTAGTAAACGTAACTTCATCGCCAAACGACGTCGTTACATCATCAAACAAACACTCAAAAGACTCAAAACTGAGAGGACTGTGTACGGGCCCTCCAAATGGCGTCGTTTCATCACCAACCTCAAACCCACACCAGTCCTCCAAGCTCAGGTCCCGAACCCCAGCGCTGGTATCCGTTCCAGCAGCAGAGTTTTCCGCTGCCGCCTTTGCAGCAGCCACCTGGATGTCCCTTCTAGAAGACGACTCTGGGCGGGGCAGCGACTCGGCCGATTCGGGGAAGTTGAGGCAGGCCGACTCGCCCCTGAGGAAGAACGCAGCGGCGTCGTAGGCCCGAGCGGCCATCTCCGGCGACCCGAATGAGCCCAGCCAGACCCGGGTCTTCTTCCCCGGAAGACGAATTTCTGAAACGTACCGGCCCCAGCTGCGTTTCCGGACACCTCGAAAGGGAGAATCGGGTTGGCGTTTGGGTTTGACCTGAGAAGAAGGAGAGGGGCGTGGCTGTGAAGAAGACATAAATGCTGTGGAACGATGGCCCAGATGAGAGAATAAGTAGAGAAGGAGATGGTGTCCTTGGGAAGGGCAAAATAGCTGGCAGCGTGTGGGGTCGGGCCGATTCTTGGAAGGACACTCAAAAAGTACATGAGGACAATCCCCCTTGAAATTTCTATATTACCCTTAATCTTTCTTTTTCTTTTTCTTAAATTTTCTCCTTTTTTTTTTTAAAAAAAAAAATTATTTTTATTTTAATTCATCTAGATGATATGATTTTTTTATTTATTTAAATGATAGGTTACCCGTTACCCATTTATTATTATACCAAAATTTGAATTTGCGCCTTCAATATATATATATATTAAATTTTGATTACTAAATAAAAATACAAAAATTGAATAAAAAATATAAATAAAAAAAACCTTAAATACAAAAAAATAAAATTTAAATATAAAGAATTGAGATAACTGTAAGTTAAAAGTGAGGTTTAAAAAAAAAAAAATTTATATATAATATTTTATTTTTAATTATTATATATATAATTATTTTTTAAAACAATTCTTAAAAAATAAATAAAAATAATTAAAAAATATTATTTAAAAATAATCTAATTTCAATATTTAATAATATAAAATTATTTTTTATTTTTCAATTGTTAAACATGTTTCAAAAATAATTACGAAAGTGGGCTTTTTTTTTTGGTATTTATTGATTGAATATTTTCTCATATTTTAAGACCAAATTTGGCCGACAAAAAGTCCACTTTCTTTGAAATATAATAAATAATTCCATTAGACAGACTCGTGGCATAGTAAATCCCAAATTATATAAATAAAAAAAGCCAAAAAAAAAGAATAAAACAAAAGGAGAAATTGGTAAAATGAGGTTGAGTAGATATGCATACCTAAAAAAGAAGTGCATGAATGATAATGAAGAGAACGCGCAAAGGCCAGCTGTTAACGTGAATTTTGACACATTTTACTTGACATCACAACACTCTTTGACTCTCTCTCATTTTCAATTGTGGATAGCCTCACACCTGTGTGTTTAATGTATATATATTATTATTATAATCAAAATATCTTAAGGAGTCCAAATTTGAAAAGAAACTTGGGACAGATATTTTAGCATGACTTTTGCAACAACGTCCGGAATGGTCTTTGTGCTTGCCTAATTTGGGGGTTTTTGGTAAAGTAATTTTGATAATATTTTTTTTTAAAAAATTATGGTAATTAGAAAATTATTTTTAAGTCTATCATGGTTTGTGAAGAGTCAAATCGAAATTTGTACCTAGAGGGAGATTTTTAGGTTATGTTATGAATTTTGAAGTGATGTTTTTAAAATAATTTTAAAATTTTAAAATTACATTACAACTACCAAATTGTCTCCAGACAATTTCTAAATTGGCATAGATTTTTAAATATTTTTTAAGAATCTCAATTTTATTTTTTATTTTATAAATTACTTGTTATATATATATTATAAATAAAAAAAATGTTGGACTAAAGACTAATGTGTTCCAACCCATGGTATGTTGTTTATAAGAAGTTTGTGGCAAAAGCATTCTTTTACTAAAAAATTTGAAAAAAAAAAAAAAAAAAATCTTGATCCACATTACCTTTCTAATCATTGACCAATAGTATTCTAACACATCATCATCACTTTATTATTTATTTTTATTAAAACCATCATTGATAACTATAATTTTAGCTTAACTTTAAAACCACCATTACTAGTATAGCTAAAATCGCGATTACCAAATATGGTTTTAACATAAAAAAATAAAAAATAATAATATACGAATGTTGATGTGATAAAAACGTATTAACTAGGTAAAATATTTCAAAATCAATGTCAATAGAGAATTTTGTTAAAAAAATGGTTACTTTTATTACAAACTCATTTCGAAGCCCATAATTTGGGCTACTCTCATGGTTGGTTTTTAAATCCAATAATGACAATAGTTAGGGTGTTTTTTTTCTTCTGCTTTTTTCCTTTTTTCCTTACTATTGAAAGAACAAGATTCGAGTCAATCAAGAAAAGAAGAGAAAAAGGGAGAAAAACCATAACTTTTTTTTCTAAGGCATTTTATACGAGTCAATGGGGTTAATCCAAGCGTGAATGTGAAGATTTGGGGTGAATCCCTTCAACTTCTACTTTGGCCTTGTGAAAAATTTTGTAAAGTATTCTCTCCACTTTCTTCCTCTTCTTTGTATATCTAATATGAGAAGGTTTTCATCTTAAATATTAATGTATTTCTAATAGTCTTTGATTTTCTTTCCTTTTTATTCTTTGATGGTTTTAGTTATGACAAATTATTAAAGTACTTATGCCAAATATAGATATTTAGGTTATATTTGATTTTTATAAAATTTATAAGAAAATGTGAAAGAAAAAAATAGAGAAGAACAGTAAAAGTAACGAATATTTGATATGATATGATAATCTAGTGACTAGAGATCCATGAGGGTGGTGTTAAATTTTTTCTCCTTAGATAGAAGGATGATATTGAATAATTCGTTTTTTTATCTCTCTACACCTATTTATTTATTAATTAATTTAAATTTAATTTAATTTTTCTTTTAAAACATTTTCACTGAGATGGGGGTATGGAGAGTGCATATCCATAATGTAGAACCCACATCATGTTTTCACATGTTCATAGTCCCATAAGTTAGATCAATGTATTATCATGTTGGGGAGTAGCCGAAGTAGTATTCAAATTCGAAAAGAAAACTTTGGAATGAAAGTTGGGTACATCATTTTTGGAATGAAAGTTGGGTACAATAATTTTAGAATGAGTCTTACAAGAAACCCTGTCGGTCCTACTTGCCTAATTTGAAGAGTGGAATTCGTTTTCGACTGAAAATTATTGGCAAGATACATGGTATGTATCAAACACATATCCTATTTTTTGCATAATACGGTCATAAAATCTAAGAAAAGTAATGAGAACTATTACATGTGCCAAATGTCATTTACCTAATAAGCTTATGGTACTGAAGTTGCATAAAAAATATTTTTCGGATGCTACATTTGAAGTAATTCCTTGAATTCCTTATAGCGTGCATGCAATTAAAACAAGTTTTTGCCCATGTAAATTGTTCTTACTTCAACCATTTGAGTTTGCTTTACTTGATTGCCTTAACAATGATTTTATGTGAAAATTCCTCTTTTGAAATTAAAAGCCTGTTGAAGAGAAAATTTAAGAGGGTTAAAAAACTTTATTCCAAACAAAAATGAGATGTTTACTAAAGTTTTAAAAATCTAGAAAATCAATGGTATTAAATTGAATCGATAATTGAATTAAAAAAGTTATTATTTACACTTCCATGTTTGGATGGATGGTCGAATCATAGTTGAATAAGTAATTTTATAAATATATAATTTATATTTTATAAAAATTAAAAATAATTGTAAAAAAATCTAAAATATGTAAGAAGAAACTTAAAATTAATAATATTTATTTTTTATATTTGATATTTTCAAATTAAATAATAGATAAATATAAATATAAATAAATATATTGAAAATGAAAATAAAATTGCTAATTAGTGGACCTTTATATCCCATGCTGGAGCCCAAAAGCATGCCTTACCGCCCTTTTGTACCCAAATCCAAATTTGAAAGATAAACCACTTTATCATAAGTTAGATAATTATTTTAAAAATCCAATTTTTTGGTTATATGACCCTATTATGAAAAGAAACATTGTCAAAAGTACATTTTTGATCAAAATCTCAATACTAAAAGTTCGTTGCGAGTGATTTTAAATAGAATTATTTCTATTACATAGAATCACTCTCTTACATAAATTAAAATATTTTTTTATTATCTCGATAGAAAAAAAAAAAGAAAAGGAAGACACGTGGTAAAAAACAAAAAATTATGATGCTTTTAAATAAGATCTTTTAATTATTTTAACTTATTTTTTTTAGGAATATTTTAAAAAATAATGATATAAAAACGAATAACAATTACAAATAAAACACTGCATATAAAAGTTGTTTTCAAAACATAGAAAACAAGTTAAAAATATTTTAATTTTTCAAATAGACTTCTATTTTACAAAATATCATAAAATATTTTTTAAAAGCTATTTTTGAGAATTGTTTTTGAAAATATTTTCCAAATAAAACCTAAATATTTTACAAGCTTTTAAAAATTTTGAGGATCACTTGAAGTGATTATTAGACAATCACTTGAAGTGATTCTTCCAAAAATCATGTTTTTATTATATAATACATTATCAAAATAATGAAAGCACTACTGACAAAATATTGTAAAGTAAAAATATAAACTCCTAAATTTGTTATGAAAGCATATTATCTTTAATATCACTACTTATACCATCATTCAATGATCCGGATTTTATCATATACTTAAACAATTCAAATTCAAATTTTGATATGATACCATATCGGTATCATGGATTTTTCAGATAGTATATAAGTAGATTGGATTATTGTGAGGACATCCAAAAACTACAAATAGACAAATTGACTTGAAATTATTATATTGTCTTTGATTTTCTTTCCTTTTTATCATTTGATGGTTTTAGTTATGACAAAACATTAAAGTACTTACGTCAAATATAGATATTTAGGTCATATTTGATTTTTATAAAATTTATGAGAAAATGTGAAAAAATAAAATAAATAGAGAAGAACAGTAAATGGAACAAATATTTGATATGATCATCTAGTAACTAGATATCCACGAGGGTGGTGTTAAATTTTGTTCCCTTATATGGGAGGATGATATTGAATAATTGGTCTTTTATCTCTCTACACCTATTTATTTATTAATTAATTTTAATTTTTTTCCTTTTAAAACATTTTCAATGAGATGGAGTATGGAGAGAGTATATCCATAATGTAGAACCCACATCACGTTTGCATGTTCATAGTCCCATAAGTTAGATCAACGTATGATCATGTTGGGGAGTAGCCGAAGTAGTAGCCAAATTTGAAAAGAAAACTTTGGAATGAAAGTTGGGTGCATTTATTATTTTTAGAATGAGTCTTACAAGAAACCCCATCGGTCCTACTTGCCTAATTTGAAGAGTGGTATTTGTTCTCGGTTGAAAATTATTGGCAAGATACATGGTGTGTTTCAAACATATATCCTATTTTTTGCATAATACGGTCATAAAATCTAAGAAAAGTGATGAGAACTATTACATGCGTCAAATGTCATTTACCTAATAAGCTTGTGGTACTGAAGTTGCGTAAATAATAATTTTCAGATGCTATATTTGAAGTAATTCCTCGAATTCCTCATAGCATGCATGCAATTAAAACAAGTTTTTGCCCATATAAATTGTTGTTACTTCGACCATTTGAGTTTGCTCTACTTGATTGCCTTAACAATGATTTTATGTGAAAATTCCTTTTTTGAGATTAAAAGTCTGTTGAAGAAAAAATTTAAGAGGGTTAAAAAATATTTTAGAGAAAAACACTTTTAGAAAAAATGTTTTTATTAAAAATACTTTGAATAGAAACATTATCAAACAAACTCTTATAGTCAATAATAAAAAAAAATTCATGCCTCTTCCATCCAATCATTCCCATCTCACGTAGCCATCATAAGATCACCTCAAGACTCCTTAGCTTTAGACCAAATCATGAAGATTATAAATCCAAACTGGATCTCTTGAAATGTATGGATGAAGATCAAATCAAGCAATGGATAGATGATCAGAAAATGAAACCCTAACCCTATAAATTTTCTCCCAAAGCTCTTTCAAGAAGATTATGATATGGAAAAAAACGACAAAACCCACTCCTAATGATCAAATATGCACAATAAATAATGCTTGCTTGATACAACCTTCATCCACACAAATCAAACTCACATTGCATTACCTTTCTACACATTGAACCCATGAAAACTTGCCTTCGATGCTCAATGCCCATCACCTCTATGTGAACATAATGACATGGAATCATTGATAAAACTTGAGAAAGAAAAAACAAATTTTGCATTTAGGTAAGTAGGTAACTACCAATCACTTTAATGCACACAATCACAACAGAATTTATATTTTTAATTACATTCTATAGTTGAAGGAGGTATTTATAAACATACGTTGCAGATGGCTCAAACAATATTAACATATTTTGAGTCTTACATTACATATATGTGAAGGCACGCAAGGGAGCTTCTCATAGCAGCTATAGGCTAATCAACAAGTCAAAACTGAAGTAGATTCACCGAGTCTCAATCATAAGAGCAACCATAACCATAAACACAGTAATTGTGACCAATTTGGGTATGCTCATAGTCATCGAAGGGGTCATAAAGGTACGAACCTTCGCACATGAATGAAGGAATATGAGAAGCAAGCTTCAATATCTCAGCATCATCCTCATCAAAACCATCACAGTCCCTCATATCTATCTCGATAAGCCGTTTGCAGCCCTGCAATATCATCACTAAACTTTCCCGCTCAATGGCTGCTCCATTTAGAACCAAATACCTAAGGTTTGGCAGCGAGGTGACAATGGCTGATGCTTCCTTGTTGCCAACATTGGTTTTTGGAGCTGATAGCCTTGTGAAGTTTCTGCAGAAAAGACGAATTGGGGCGAGGATTTCCTCCATGCCATGGCTGCTCCCAAGTACCAACGATTGCAGATTTTTCCACCTGGATATCAATTTTGGGATAATACTGGAATGCTTGTGAAGTAGATCAGCATTCAATCCCAAAAGCTTTAGTTTAGGACACCTGGAAATAATGATTCGGTTAGAATCCTACACTGCAAGGAAAACTCATTTTATTTGATTGGCAATACAATGCATTTAAAAAGCCGAGAAATGGTAGTTGATCACCAATGCTCTCTCTTCATGGCATCACTAGACAGAACCAAATTAACCTGGAAACATATATGATGCCTGTGTGAATACTGGTTAAAGGTATGAAAACCAACCTGAGTCTTGTTCTCAATAATCCCTTGCAATTCCTCAGTAGTGGGGTTGTTTTACAGAAGTATCCAAA
This sequence comes from Vitis rotundifolia, assembly GCA_030254885.1. Classification (NCBI taxonomy): domain Eukaryota; kingdom Viridiplantae; phylum Streptophyta; class Magnoliopsida; order Vitales; family Vitaceae; genus Vitis; species Vitis rotundifolia. The sequence continues at coordinate 30,866,720 of CM058168.1, read as the reverse complement.
ATCACTATGCATACTCAAATGAAAGAAAGATATCAACCAAGCCAGTAGGCACTTAGCTACACAATGGTTACTTAGAGAATAAGGAGGAAATACTTAAGAGGCAATCACAAAGAAATTGCAGATAAATAGTTGCTCCTATATCAAATACATGTCTGTCTAGATTGTATCTGTCAGTATTTTCATTAGATAACTTACTTGTTAGCAGCATACTTGAATGCCTCTTCGGTGCAGCAGATGGGGAGGCTAAGTGCAGTGGCATGTCCACAGCTACGATCGATTACAAACTTTATGAATGTAGTGACAGAGAATTTTTGTTGAAATTCCATCATCAACCTTTCTGCAAAGGGGCCCCTCCCCCATATATCATCAGGCTTGATATATTCAGGAAAAATGAGAAACTCCCAGCACTTAGGATCGAGGCTCGCTTTATGCCATGACTTGCATACAAGGGGAACATCCAACAACAATGACTCCATTCCCACTTTTTGAAACACATTCACCAAGCAGTCCATGTTTAACTCCTCCCACTTTCGTCTCTCCATCTGAGCAATAAATAATTCAGAGTTGAATATTTATTATGGACTTAAAATTAACATATGATAGGTCCTATGTACTCAGATTTATGGCATATAAAAGGATCTTCCCCCACCTCTGAATTTTCCAAAGTCATTCATGGAACAGGTCATTTTGCCTAGGCTCCAGATCACAAGAGTGATGTGATCAGTCAAGGCCTAAGGCACCTTCAGATTTTAAATTCATTTGTTTTTGGGATTATTTTCCCCTGAGAAAAAATTGTATGCACAAATTAAACGTTGTTCTATATAAAATGAACTAATAAGAACCACAATTAGCGATATACCTGGTTATCGTCCTTTTTAGGAGAATCATTTGAATGCTTGGATGATGTCTCCCAATCGTTTGAGTAGACTGCATTACACTCTTGTTTTAGCAAATGACTCAAAGGAGATATTTGCACATTTGCTGGTGCATTTGCTTCAACATGAAATGGTTTATTGACTGCATTAGTCTCCAAATATATTTCTACACAGTACACCCCAGATCTGATTGGCACCTCCAACATCAGTTCCACAGCCTCATCATTCTTTATTGGGATCGGTTTATATTCCCGTGAAGATATAGGATATCTGCATATAATGTTCAACTCAAAACCCCATCTGTCAATGCCTGTGATTGTATAGATTTTATCCAACAATTCAGCATAGGTAGTTCCATAGTTGAGCTTAACAGGCATGATGTTGACATTTTCACCTTCATAATCAACATCGCCCTTTTCCTTTTTCACTCGCCCGTTCCAATAACAATGCACTGCCACACCAGCTGCAGTCATAATCTACCATTCACAGCCACAAAATTAGAATAAAACAACCATATCCCTAAGGTAATTGATTTAGACACAACCATGCATACACTTCAAACATATAATGAAATTATGCTTGAAATAATGAAATTATGTATCACATTCCACTTGTAAACCGAAGATTTCAAAGATTCCTAACCCAGTCTCTCCTGAAATTTAACCACAAACCTCTTCCCCCAAACCCCAAAACAGAGAACATGCATATTGCCTCTATATTGTGGTGGTTTTGCTAAATATTTTGTTTGATAATCCCTATATCCTAGTTACTCCAAACAACAAAGGACAAGAAGCAGGGACAATTATACGAGTCTAACTCAAGATGAACATAAACATGATAACTGAAGAAGCAACATCACACACACATACACACCCAAAAAGGAAAAAAGAAAAAAGAAAAAACCAAAAAAAAAAAGAAAAATGCAATAACAGTTCAAAGGGAAAAGAACCATGAACTCCAATCCAACCCAAGTATGGATGGGTTCTCAAACCCATTTCTGTTGGGCATTTTCTGATTCATATGTATATTGTATTTTTTGAGATTGCTTTATTCCAAAATTTTATATTTCAATTTTCATCCTTAAAGATGATCAGGTTGGTGGATTGATGCTTGGACCCCATCTATATCTTACCGATCTTAACACTAGGGATTCAACATTTCAAAATCAGTGAAAAAAAAAAAAAGAAAAAAAAAAGAAAAGGTAAGAAAACAGCCAAGTTATAGAAATTGGGTGAATGCAGCAAAATTTTGATGAATGAAGAGAAAGAAAAATTGTGATATAGTGGAATAATTACCAGAAGCTGATGACCAAATGAAGCAACTCTTTGAGAGGGACAGTAAAGCGTATGAAATCAGTGAGTGTTTTCTTTTTGTGTTTTATGGAGCGCACATTTTCTTACTTTGCTGACTCTTGACTAAAGCATGCAGAGAGATAGCTGTGCAAATCATATTATTATTTTTTAACTTAAATAATTTTATTTATTTTACTACTTAACTTGAATATGCTTTCTATTTTTTTGCTTTTAAAATAAAAAACTTCTATATAAAAATAAAATATTCTATATAAAAAATATAGATTTACCTTATAAATTATTTTACAATTTTTAAAATTTAAGGTAGTTATTTTTTTTTCCATATCTTAAATTTTTAAATAGTTTCTAAAATTATTATTTTTTAAGTTTTTATATATGATGTAAGGGTTATCATATTTTTCAATTTTTAAAATAAAAAATAAAAAATAAAAAACATATCCAAACCACATGAGTTGAATAAGACTTTTTAACACAAACTTTTAGAATGGTTAATTATATGAAAACAAGTTTTTTTTTTTTTTCCTAATTTATTCTTGAACTTAGTCCTCTATATTAATTACTAAACAATATAATTTTTCTTTAAACAATTTTTCTTATCTTTCAATTCCACATGAAACACTAACTCCACACCTAAGTGGGGGTAGTGATAATTTGCTTAGGCTAACAAATGCAAATAAGAGATTAAATAAGTTTGATTTGTTGATTCATTATCTAATAATTTAAACTTTTAAGTAAATTAGAATATGTTTGGGAATTAATTTTATAAATGGTTTTTAAATTGTAAAAATAGAAAGTTATTCCAAACTTGAAAACACGTTCCTTAACTTTTTGATAAAAGACAAATTTTTGGGAGTTTGTTTTGAAGTTAAATTGTTTTTTGATAATATATTTTAAATGTTGTTTGGGTTATTTTTATTTGTTTTTTCAAGAATATTTTAAAAATAATTATATAAATATAGGGAAGATTGAAAATAAAGTACCGAAAAAACAATATATTTAAAAATGTAGAAAACATGTTAAGAATATTCAAAATTTTCAAATAGACTTTTATTTTAAAAAACATCAAAGAATTATTTTTAAAAATTATTCTCAACATTTTTAAGAACCTTTTTTGAAAAAAAAAATCCTAAATAAGCCCTGAAAAACTAAACTTATCACTATATACTTCCTTGTTTTATAAAAGATAATGAGATTTGCTTAGTAATTGTTCTTAAAAATAGCTTTTTATTCTTTAGAATAAAAACTAGTTTTTTAACTTATAAAATATATTTGACAAAATTTTTATTAAAAGCAAATTCTTGAGACTTTATTCTACAAATTGGTGGCTTTAAAAATAATTTAAATATGTCCCAAGTGTTATATAAGTGTATAGTGCCTTTACAGAAAAGATAAATTGAGAATATTGTTTTTTATATTTACATTCCCAAATAGAATTTTTTTTTTTCTTAAAAAAAAAATTTCAATTCTCTATTAAAAAATGTGCCCAAACAAATGCTAAACTCATGGCTTGTTTGTTTCCTTTGTTTATTAAGCCACATTAATTTATTAGGCCAGGTAAATGCCAAACTCCTGTGCTCTTGCTAGTCCAATACCAGCCCAAAATCTTGCTAGCCCAAAATGATCATTTTCTTTGTTGTTGGTCTTGTACAAGCAGCTAGTCCAATACCAGCCCAAAATCACCATTGATACTTATCTATTACAACATGGATTTCAAAAGATTCATTTTGAACACACACTTTACATCAAGTCAAATTCTAATGGTGATGTAATTATTGTATTCTTCTATGTGGATGATTTAATCTTTACAGAAAATTGTCAACAGATGTTTGAAGATTTCAGGGAGGCAATGAAACAACAATTTGAAATGACAAAATTGGGATTAATGTCTTATTTTCTTGGAATTGAAGTCCAACAAACAGATGATGGTATCTTTATCTCACAAAAGAAGTATGCTTTAGACATTCTAAAGCATTTCAAGATGGAATCATCATCAACAATCTGTATTCCTATTGCAAAGCGACTAAAGATGAAAAAGGAAGACATTGGAGAATTAGTAAATCCCACATATTTCAAGGGCATGGTTGGAATTCTTTGTTATTTAACTTCTACTAGACCAGATATTGTTTATAAAGTGAGAATTATTAGTCGATTTATAGAAAAACCATAGCAGTCACAGTTGCAAATGGCAAAATGAATTTTAAGGTATGTAAATGATATTCGTGATCATTAAATTTTCTACTCATACTCAAACAACTTCAGTTTAGTGGGCTACATAGATAGTGATTGGGGATGTGATGTAGAGATTAGAAAGAGTACTGCTGTATATGTTTTTATTTTGGAACAAGAGCATTTTCATGGTCATTAAAGAAGTAACAAGTTGTAACATTATCAACTATAGAAGTTGAATACATGACAGTTACTTCTGCAACATGTCAAACAGCTTGGCTTTGCAGGACGCTTAGTGAATTGAAGTATGAACAAAAGGGTCTTACAAAGATTTTGTGTGATAATAAGTCTGCTATTGCATTGACAAAGAATCCGATGTTTCATGGTAGAAGCAAACATTTAAGCATCAAATTTCATTATATTAGAGAACTTGTGAAAAATCAAGAGATTAAACTTGAGTTTTGTAGATCAGAAGATCAAGTTGCAGATATTTTTACCAAGCCACTAAAGATAGACATGTTCAAGAAGTTGAAGATGATACTTAGTGTGATTGACTTCACAATTTGGATTAAGGGAGGCTGTTGAAATTATAATATAACTTAAAGTCAAATTAGAATAAGTTTAAGAATTGGATAAATATTAGAAATTGTTATTTATTTAGACTTCCTATGTTAATTAGGATTTTTAGTCTAATAGAAATTGAAGTCATATTACAACTATGATTAGTTTATTATAAATAAGATTATTATTATGTCGAAAAGAGAATGCAATAAAATATTATTTTAGCAAAAATATTATCAATACCCAATTGTGTGGGTTCGAACAAAAAATACTATTAAAACACTATTTTGGGTTTATTTTTTAATACTATGGTTATGTTTAGATCTAGGAAAATATTTAGGAAAGAAAAAAAAATTGTTAAAGAAAATAATTTTCTCATATTTGGTAAATTACAATAGAAAATATGAAAAAAAAAAAGTTAATATAATCAAAATTAGTTAAAAACTTATACATTTTTATAAATTATTTAATCTTTATATAAAAGAGTTAAAGTAAGTTAAATGAATTTAAAGTAGCATATAAAAATAATTTATTTACTTTATATATATTATTTTCCTTTAAATTTTCCTGAGAACCAAACATACCTAGCTAAGTGATTTTTCTTAAAAGTGTTTCCAATGAAGCGTCACCAACAAATCAAGAAGATTATAGATCCAAATTTGATCTCATGAAATGTTTAGATTAAGGTCAAATAAAGCAATATTAGATTGATGATCACAAAATAAAAGAAACCTAAGTATTTTCTCTCAAACCTCTTCCAATTAAGAGAGAAAAAACCTCCTAGTGATAAAATATTCACAATAAATAATGCTTGCTTGATACAACCATGCATCATCCATATAAATCATGCTCACAATGCATTATTTTTAGAGAGAGGGCCAATTTCGTTTACATCCCTTAAGATTTAATATAAATATACTAGATCATAATTAATTGATGTTAAATCTTTTTACCTAAAATCCCTCTTAAAAGAAAATTTCATTAAGAGAATAAATTTATAAGAGTGTTGACTAATTTGAAACCAATAGTGATTAGATGTTTTATATCAAATCTTAAGGGATTTGAATGAAATCAACCTTATAAACAAATTGACATATTGGTACAAACTCTTGCCCTTGATTCCGGATGCCCATCAACTCCACGATTTGTATCTAGGCATCAAGTGAACATAATGGTAAGAAATTATCAATAAAACTTGGAAGAAAAAAAAAAAACAAATTTTACATTGAGGTAACTACCAAGTAGTACGATTCCCATAATAACAACAACAACACAATTCATATATTTAGTTTCATTCTATAGTTGGAAGTAGTAATTATTAACAGACATTACAAAATTTTGAATTCAACCTTCATGTGGGTAGGCACACAATAAAATTCCTCATACAGACCCCGGCCGCGTCTATCAACAAGCCCAGATCGAACCAAGTCACCTAGTCTCAATCAAAATACTAATCACAATCACGATCGATATCTCTCGGGTCATAGTCATCGTAGGGGTCAGAAGGGCACGGACCGTCACGATCAATGTGGCTAAGGTTCATACAGATACTTTTGTCCAGCAAGTTTCTATGCCCGAGCGAGAGTATGGCCCTGTTTCTTAGGTAAAGCGACCATTACGGCGCGAACCTTCACACATGAAGGAAGGAATATGGGAAGCAAGCTCCAGAATCTCAGCATCATCCTCATCAAAACGAGTACAGCCCCTGGCATCTAAATGCACAAGCTGTTTGCAGCCCTGTAAGATCATCACTACACTTTTCCGCTCAATGGTTGCCCCATTTAGAACCAAGTACCTAAGGTTTGGTAGTGAGGTGACAATGGCTGATGCTTCCCAGTTGCCAACTTTGATTCCTGGAGCTGATAGCCTCATGAAGTTACTGCAGTGAAGGGCAATCTGGTCTAGAATTTCCTTCATCTTATGTCTCCTGTCGAGGACCAAAACTTCCAGATTTTTCCACTTTGGTATCAGCCTTGGGATAATTTTTCGTTGTTTGTTAGGTAGATCAGTATTCAATTTCAAAGTCTTTAGTTCAGGACACCTGCAGGAAAGAATGATTTCGTTAGGATTTCACACTGCAAGAGGATAATTCTTTTTTCTTTTTTATTTTTTTGTTGGCAATACAGAGGATGTAAAGGAAAAGGAGGAAAAGCACCCTATGCTAAGACAGATGAGAATAATGCATGTAAAAAGCCGAGAAATGGTGGTTGATTACCCTGGTTTTTCTTCATAGAACCACCGGACAAAAACCAAATTAACCTCAAAATATATATGGCGCCTATGTGGACACTTTTGTCTCTTGAAAACCAATTTCTTTTTCCTTCTTCTTGTGCGAAGTGATGATATCCTACTGATTTGACTATCGAAACTAGGTGCCCAAAATCATTACTATTAGGATCAGAGTGATTTTACTCAGGTTTTTAGTAAAAATGTTTTCTCATAAAATATTTTTAGAGAAATAACTTACAAAATATTTTTTCAAAAAACGTTGTAAGTTATTTTTCAAAATTTTAGAAATATTTCTTAAATTTTATTAAACACTTTATATTTTTTTAATTAAAAATATTTTCTAAAATTACTATCAAATATTCTTTCAATCATCTTATCTAATTAATACCAATGGATTGTTAATGAGATTAAGTTGATTATCTTTACGTGATTCAATGTTACACTCATTCACACTCATCTTGATTCAGAGTAGGGTTTAAGAATCCCATAAAACTCCCATCTAGAGGCCTTTACTCGTGTCAAGGTTTTAACCCATTATGGGGCTTTTATTCATCTTGAGGTTTATAAGGCGAGCCTAGAGCTCACAGTAGGGTTTGACCATCTTACGACATACCCATCACGAGATCGTTACTCATCATGAGGCTTTAACCCATCTAGGGCCTTTACTCATTCCAAGCAGCGGTGCCTAAACATCCTCGACCTTACACATCGATCCCAATATCATTTTTTTTCAATCGTTATTTTCATGGGAAATAGCATTGTTGTATGCTTAACAACAACGGAAGAAAAAATATCAACCAAGCCAATATGCGTTTATCTAACTTAGATAAAAAGGAGGAAATAATAGAGGCAGTCATAAAAAATTGTGACACTTTTGAGCTTTTGCCTCTACTTGTGTGTGTGTATTTTTTTGTCAAACTGCACTATCTTGATAGATAAATTTAGATTACTTACTCGTTAGCAGCATACTCCAATGCCTCCTCGGTGCAGCAGCCAGGGAGCCCAAGTGCAGCGGCACATCCACGACTACGGTCTATTACAAACTTTATGAACGCAGTGGATGAGAAATTTTCTTGGTATTCCATCATTAACCTTTTTGAAAAGCGACCGTTGTCCCATATTTTACACTTGATGTCTTCAGGAAACATGAGAGACTCCCAACACTTGGGATCGAGGCTCGCTCTATGCCATGACTTGCATACACGGGGAACATCCAACAACAACGATTCTATTCCCACTTTGTGAAATACATTCACCAAACAGTCCATGTTTAAGTCCTCCCACTTTCGTCCCCCCATCTGCGCATGAAAAATTTCAAATTTGTACATATTAACCAAACCACACACGAGTCAAAAATAAAAAAAAAACATGATTTTTAATGTGATTCAATAATCAATGTGATCCTTATGCTTACTGAGTATACCAACACTCAAAAATCCATTAATCAAAAGAAATGAAAAGGACTACAATAGTGAAATTATGATCATGAAAAAAAAAACATTTCTCAATTGCCGTATACTTTAAAAACAAAACCTTAAAATATAAAAATGTTAAATATATAATAGGGGTAAATTCATCATGCACTATATAAAAAAAAAAGTACAATAAAATTGATTCAAACTTTACAATCTAACAATATATTTATCATGAAATAAAAATTAACATATATATGATAAGTCATTTATGTTGTGTCAATAAAAGTTTTAATGCAACCGTGTTAACATAAAAATATATATATATACAAAAAATCAACTGCACACAAAGGTTTATCATAATTCGACCAATCATACCTATATTTACAGATGAGAAAGATCATTCTATTAGAATATATAAAATATTATAGAGGATCACGGAAATCATGTCATTATTAGGTCTTAAAATATTATATGTTTTTATATTTCTTGTATTTATTCTCTAAATCATAAACCATTAGCCCTTTTATTCCACTAGATGTTTTACGCTCTTTCCTATGTCTCTATCTATCATGTATAATGTTCATATACTTATGTCCATCTTATAAATTTTGTCCTCAATTCTTATTAACATCTTTTATTCTATACAAAAAAAATAAAAGAAAATTACGATAACATATCAACTTAAGAGATATTTTATGCAATATTCTTTATGAAACAAATATAAATAGTTAGGAATTTGGGATGATTTCCTATACTATATACTTTTTTCATGGCATCAAATGATCCTCTCCCACTTTGCATTTTCTTAATTCATTCATGAGCTCCATATTAATTTCTAGAGTGATGTGTTTGATCATAAGTTTTCAAAATTATGTAGAATATATTTAATAATATTTTTATTTAGAGTGTTTTCTAAATTTTGTCAAACATATATTTTTTCTTCAAAAATGTTTTTTATACTAAAAATACTTTTGAAACATATTGTCAAACCAACTTTTAATATTATAAAATCCACTTGTTTTGGGATTATTTCTATTGATAAAAAAAAATGCATGAACAAATTTAATGTCATTGATATGCATGAAAACAAAGTAATTAATAAGAACACCATTTAGTGATATACCTCCTTGTCATCATATGTAGGAGGATCGTTTGAATTCTTGGATGATGCCTCCCCATAGTAGAACTTTCTAACAATAACGCAAGTCAAAGGCCTACGTACAGATGTGTTACCATAGCCATCCTTGGACAGGAGTTTATCAGCTAAACCATCATTACCTCCATAGACTGCATTACTCTCTTGTTCTAGCAAACGAATCGAAGGAGATATTTGCACATTTGCTGGTGCGTTTGCTTCAACAGGAAAGGAGACTGCATTACTCTCCAAATATATTTCTACACAAGAAACCCCAGACCTGATTGGCACCTCCAACATAAGTTCCACAGCCTCATCATTCTTTATTGGGATGGGTTTACATTCCCGTGAAGAAATAGGGTATCTGCATATGATGTTAAACTCGAAATCAAATCTGTCAATGCCTGTGATTGTACAGATTTTATCCAACAATTCAGCATACGTAGTTCCATAGTTGAGGTTTATAGGCATCATGTTCACATTGTCACCTTCATAATCAACATCCTTGCTTTCCATTTTCACTCTCCCATTCCAATAACAATGCACTGCCACACTGGTTGCATCCATGATCTACCATTCAATTCACAGCCACAGAATTAGAACAAAACAGCCACATCTCTAATTAATTAAGGTGATTGATATAGATGCAGCCATGCATATACTTAAATTATGTTTGGTTCCTGGAAAGTATCGAAAAAAAATGTTAAAAAAAACTTATTTTCTTATGTTTATTTTATTATGAAAAATAGAATGGAAGTGAAATATAAATAAAATTAGTAAGAAAGTTACATTTTAAAAATTATTTAATCCTTGTATAAGAGTTAAATAAGTTTGAAGTAAAATATGAAAATAATTTTTTGATAATAAATTCTTTTATTTTCCTTAACTTCTTTTTTTTTTTTTTTTTTTTTTTTTTTTTTGACATTTTCCTAAAACTTTTGGGAACTTTAACAACATTCCCACAATTTTGAGGTATATTATGTATCATATTCTTCTAGTAAACTAAAGATTTGAAACATTCTAAATCAGCTTTGTCCCTTTTTTTTTAACACAAATAAAATTTTAAAAAAATGATCAATTATAAAAATTTACAATATTTATTTGTTTAAATTTTTTGGGCCATGGATGAGATGAATAGGTTTAAATATAGGAATGGATATGATACGAGTGACCTATCTCAAACCGGTCCCATGTCATTCCTAAACTACATTTATTAAATCTTTTATTTAATAATCTCATTAATCCAACCCAAGATTAACATTAAAAAAATAAAAGGAAAAAAGCAAGTAGCAACAGTTTGTAGGGCAAAGAAGATTTACTGCAGCTCAAGCTCAAGCCAACTTTTGTGCATGACAAGTTCTCAAATGCACTTCTCTTTAGCATTTTCGAATTAGTATATATGTTTTGTTTTTGAGATGTTTTTTACTCCAAAAATTTTATTTTTTATTGTTCATCTTCAGATATTATCAGATTGGTGGATCAATGATGCTTAAACCCCATCTACATCTGCTCTTAACATGAGAATTTGACCATCATATACTCTAATTACTCTTATCAACTAAAATTCAAATTTTTTTTAAAAAAGGAAAATAAAACAACCAAGTCATAGAAATTGAGTACAGCAGAATTAGGATGAATGAAGAGGAAGGAGAAGTATAGTTTAATGGATTTACCTGAAGCTGATGGGAAACTGAAGCAAATGGTTTGAGAGTTGGAGGGAGAGGGCACCAAAGAGTTCTCTTTGTAATTTATAGGGCACAAATTCTTTATACTTTGCTGACTTTACTAAAGACCACAGTGAGATAACTTTGCAAATAATATGACATTTTTTTTCCTTTTTTTTGAGTTTTCAACTTTTTAGCCAAACTTTCTCCTTAAGTTTGCTATTTGAAAAATATTAAGGCAAAAAAAGTTCTAGATGAAAGGTAAGAAAAGTTCTAAACTTTTAGTATCCTATAAGTTATCTTATAACAATATAAACCATTGGGAAAATACTTCTCTTATGGGTCATTAGGATATCAACTTTTCTTTATTATTCCTAAACAATATAAAATTCTCTTATATAACATACTAGAAATCTTTACTATCTACTTATAATAATGATTTTTAAAAATTGGGATATTAAACAAATTTATTATCTTAAATTTTAAAGATAAAATTTAAATATATAAAGTAAATTCATATATTTTTTTTATATAAGGGTTAATATATTTTATATAAAATTTATTACTATTTTTTATTTTTAAAAATAGAAAACATGAAGGAAGCGTATTAAAGTAGGTTCAATGATTTTTTTATTTTATTTTTAAACAAATTTTCTAATCTCTCAACCCAAATGATATGCTAAATTTAGGTTGGGTGATCATTTGGGTAGTGGGATTTAACCATCAATGTTATATTTTAAATAAGTTTGATTTGTAATTTTAATTTATTATTTAATAATTTAACTTTTTAGTTCTATTACTAAATTATCATAATTACACTGCCTTATCTTAAGAGTAATATGATTTTGTTTGGAGCTATTCTTAAAAATAATTTTTTATTTTGGAAAGTATATTTGACAAATTTTTTACTAAAATATTTGTTTAAGAATTTAGTCTAAAAATCATATTGCTTTGAAAGCAATTTAAAGCTATATTAAGTATTTTTTTATTTTTATAGAATATTGTGAAAATAAAATTTGAAGATATAAAAAATATTTAAGAACATAGTATATTCCAAATAAAAAGAAAGAAAATTGTATTTTATATTTATGTTTTCAAATAAAATTTTATTGCTAAAAGTAATAAAAACTATTTTTAAAATTTTTTCTTACAAACTATTTTGATAAGTTCTTGAATTAGATGCTATGAGTTTCAAACTTATGATTTAGCTATTTCCTTTATTCATATGCTTCCCATGAATTTTTAAAACAGGGAGACCTCTCCTTAATGATTAAGCTCTTTTGTGAGATTGGTTGAAGGCAATGAAGGAAAAGGAAAAATTGAAAAGAATGGAAAATGAAAAAGGTAAAAGATAGGAGAGAAGGGCAAAAGGGGGAAGCCTTAGAAGTGAAACTTTTGATAATATTTGGGGGATTTTTGTCTAAATATCATCAGTGTTTCATGGTTTTTTTTTTTTTCTTCTAATTTTTTTTTTCTTTTTTTTTTTTTCTTAATTTGTTCTCAACTTAGTTCGTAAGTAATTGAGGATAAGGGCAGGTGCTCCATGGACCTAAGAAAGGGAGATCTCTCCTTAGTGCTTAAGCTCTCTGGTGAGATTCGCTGAAGAGCAGAAAAAAAGGAGAAGAAAGTGAAGAGACAGAAGAAAAAGCTGAAAACTGAAAGTGAAAAAAAAGACAAAAAAAAAAAAAGAAAAAAAAAAAGAAACAAAAACGAAAGAAAGAAAGAAGAAGAAGAAGACGACTTGGGAATGAGAGAAGAAAGGGCAAAGATTGGGAATGAATAGTTGAGAATATTATGTGGATTTTATTGAAATTATAATTATAATTTATGGTATGTGAAAATAAAAAAACATAAACAAACAAGTACATAATGACATAATAAAGTGCTTATATTTACTTGAAAAACAATAAAAAAGATAAATATTTAGGATCATTTGATACATGTTTTTAAAATAATTTTTTAAAATTAAAAAGATAAGAAAATATATTTAAAAAATTTAAAAATATTTTCTCTTTTTTGGTTCTTAGGGTGTTTTCAAAAAATATGTTTTAATTGTTTTTAATTATTTTCACTTATTTTTTTTAGGATTGTTTTAAAAAATAATTATATAAACATATAAAATGATTTAAAATAAAATATTAGATATATATTTTTAAAATATATTTATAAATATTAAAAATAAATTAAAATTATTTTATATTTTTAAATAAATTTTTATTCTAGAAGCACTGGAGAATAATTTTAAAAATTATTTAAAAAAATATTTTTTAGAACATTTTTTGAAAATAATTATCAAACATGGTCTTATTGCATGGTTTTTACTTTTTTTTTTTTTGCCGCATATTCAATATAAATTTTACATGTTCATTTTCATAACAATTTGTTTTTCTCTATATCCTAAAATATTAATAAAGACATTTTTAACATTTTTTTTTCTTATTTTACTAGGAAATTACTTATAAAAAATGTAATAATATGTGAAATATTTTATACAATATGGCATAAGAATGTGAAATATTTTCTAATAATTTATTTGAATTTTGGATTAAGGAAGGGATGAAATTATAGAATGAACTAATAAAATATACAAATATTTCCTTCTTTTTCCTTTTTTTTTTTTAATTTAAGAGCGATAGTCAAATCACTATATGCCAATATGTGACCAAGCAGCAACCCATACGCCACTCAAACTTTGAAGTTCTGGATATGGAAAATGGGCCTAAGGTGATTCATAGCGGCCCAAACACATTCTTTCTGACCCACAATTATTAAGGTGAAGTCAGTTCCTTTGTAGCTTGGACCTGTACAATAGCTATCCGACACTAGCCGAACACACATTCACAGCCCTTGGGCTTGGGAACAAGTTTGAGTCCACTTCAAAATCAGCCCACCGACATTGGCCTCGTTCTGAAGTTGCCACCCATTCACTCACAAGCTGCAGATGACTACTATACTGGGCATAAATCAAAATCCCACAATATAGTACTGGCCACAGTTTGAGGAAAATCATATACTTACCATCCATCCAAGGCTGTTAAGGTGAATTTTGTTAGGGCTATGGTGTAAGTAAGTTGGCATGCAATATATATAGTTGGTTTACTATCTATCAGCTTGAGTTTTTTGGTTTATTAGTAGCTTAATATGATATATATCTCAACCTTAGAGCTTGTTTGACATCGTTTTCAAGAATAGTTCTCTTATATTTTTTAGAATAAAAATCTGTTTGAAAACTTAAAATATTCTCAACCCGTTATTTTTGTTTTCAAATATTTATTAATAATAATTCCTATATATAATGCTTTATTTTCAATTATTCTCTACATTCATACAATTATTTTTCAAATCAGCCTCAAAAGAGAAATGAAAGTAACAAAAAACACTTAAAATATGTTTTCAGAAAACATACTATTTTTAGAAAAATCTTTAAAAAAAAATATTTATTGTTAAAAAATTATTATACGAATAATTTATTTTTTTTAAGAACGAAAAATTATTTTTAAAAATACGTTCAATTATATTTTTGTATATGTAGAGTCATTTGGTACTGTTAGACTATGCACACATTTTATTTAATTTTCGCTCCCCTGAAATTAATAGCTAGATTGGCCCTCCCTCAAGCATTTTTTTGGCTTTGCCCTTGGTTTATTTCCTTGATTTATTGAGCTTATTTATAAGCCCATTGAAAACTTGTCAGGACTCTAGTCCAAGTAAATTGGCATGATATATATATATATATATATATTTATTTATTTTATCATACAAAATTTGTAACAAATATCATTTGCGACTACTAACTAATTATAAGATAAACTAATTGATAATGATGGTGATGATGAACCTAATAAAGCATATGCTGGTAGAGCTCAATCTAAAAGCCCCCACTAGAGTGAGAATTAACATCAAGTAGAGTGGATTATGATAACATAATGTAGCCCTCTCCTTGAACCAAGGAACAAATATGTATAAAATTTTCAAACAATGTTCTCCAACATGATCTCCTGACCAAAAATAAAATCTTGTGAGATTCTATGTTCCATACATGATCTCTTTGTATGTATTGTGTTGTCATCTTCAAGAAATAGTGATTTGAAATTATGAAGATGCTACAGTTTCTTCTTTCTTTAGGAATTTTTCCAGAGTTTGGGAAAAGATGAAGAGAGGGAGAGGTTGAGGTTGAATGATAATGCTTGCTTGCCATTATATCCCACAAAACATGAGAGCCAAGCAATGGCCACTTATGCTGCAAGTTGAAGTGGCCACAGTTCTAAGGGCCGGGCTTTGGTTATGGGTCAATTCCTAATGACACTACTGCAGTTTTTGGGACATACAGTAATAACATTTATTGTCATTCACAAGCTCTCTCTCTCTCTCTCTCTCTCTCTCTCTCTCTCTCTCTCTCTCTCTCTCTCTCTCTCTCTCTCTCTCTCTCTCTCTATATATATATATATATATATACATATATCTATAGTTATTTCCACTTTCATCCTCTTCCGGATAGAGCTAAATTAACATGGAGTGGTATATAGGAAAAGAAGGAAAAGAAAGAGCATTAAAATGGAGAGTAGAGCTAGCATCACATGCCTGCTAACTAGGGCCTTTAATATGGTTTTAAGCAACTATGCATATGGTAATTGCTTCTTTGATCTAGTTCTCATATTGAGGGCGGATTTGTTTAGAGAGAATTTAATTGAAAATTTTTTAGTATTAACCTTTTTTTTCATAAATGCACTCAATACATAGGACTTGGGATCTAAATACAATGAAAATGAAGGTAAATTGTACTAGTGTGTAAAAGAGAGGATTCAGTGCTTTAGCGAGCAAGTTTTGGCTTCCATGAAATATATATTTTTTAATTTTTATTCTATTTCTCAAAGTAATCCAAATATTTTCACTCTCATTCTTTATTACAATGATCAAAATGGACCCTTACACTAATTATAAAGTTTTTCTTATAAACTATAGCAAAATCCGCTTATAAAAAGAAGTATACATGATTTTTTCTAATGTAGAAGCAAAATCTTTGAAATTTATATGATCAATACCTACATAGATTTTTTATGTTTTGATGTAGTGTTATAATTCTTGGTTGTTTATCTCAAAATTGTTTTGAGGCTTGATGACTCAGATCAATGGCTTTTGCGTTTCTTCATTTTCTAGTTAAAATATTGATTTTAAGAGTTTAGGATCAATGGTTAAATGATGATGAAATAGTTTTTTTTTCTCTACGTATTTGCTCTCCTTACATAAGTTTGATTATGAAAAATAATTTTAATGAAATGTCTAGTAAAATTAAGAAGTGAAAATCAATAAGGAACAATGTTTTAATTTTTTTTTTAAATTCTTTTTATATTAAATTCAATTTTTAATTAATTAATCCTAGGATTATATGATTCCTGTAATTTGTTCTACTTCCTTGATTCTTCAATCTTGCTCTTGAATACATATCTTAGTGGTAATGAAGTAATTTTAAACCAGTAATCTTTATAACAAAATTGTCAACTTAAACTAATACAATAATAAGTACCATGTTTTATGTCACTGCATCGTGGCATGCAATGAAAAGCACAAGCACAAAAGCAGCTAAGCAGACAAGAAATCTCCAAAGCATTATCCATCCATGTGGTCCAAATGAATCTTGATTTTCACCATTATTTGTTTTTCCTGTTTTTCAAATATGCCTATGATTGTTTCCTCACTCTAACCCTTTTAGTCAGATTTGTGGCATGCAGTAGCCAATTTCCATTTTTGGTTTCCTTCTGGGATTGGTAATTCTAAGTTCTTAGCACTAAGTGTAAGCTTCTACTTTTGATCTTATCCCACTTTCCATATGTAGCCTCATGAAAGGAAAAGGATATATATTTCATTTGCTTTGAAATTCTTTCATCTATGAAGTAAAATTGTTCCGTGAGAAAAAGGAATCAAAATTTAGGTATGTGAAAATATGATTTAATTTTTGTGAGAATGGATTTTTTATTTTAATTTCTATTCTAACAAGTGATTCAAATGGAAAATTGAATAAAGTTGTCATTCAATTCCCGTTTATTATTCTAACTTTTCAAACATGCCCTAGAAAATTCAATAGGAATTTTAAGACCCCCTCTAGATATTTGGTATGCCTTTTATCTTGTTATGAACTTCATTTTTTTTATGTTGACGCCTATTATAATATATATATATATATAAAAGAATGAGAATAGAAGTAAATAAATATAAAGAGGAAAGCCAAAATTCAAACAAAAAATGTGATTTGATTTTTGTGATAACTAATTTTTTATTTTAATTCTATTCTAACAAGTAATTCAAACATGATAATGAAGGAAAAATGGAACGAAGTTCTCATTCCCATAAGAATTTCAAATATCTCCCTTTTTATATATTTGCATTTTTTTTAATTTTCTAATGAAATTCCATTATTTGATGTAGTGGTCTATTATAATTATAACAAGACTACTCGTAGTCTATTATAATCATAAGTGTTTGCCACATTTAACTATGAACTTTCTCTTCATCATCTCGAATCAATCCAATTTTTGATCATTTTTAAATAGACATCCCTACCCCTTGATCTATCAAAATTACATAACTTCAAAAAATCCTTAATACCATTCATTTATGCAATTCACTACATTCCTAAGACCAAAATTGGAAGAAGAATGAGTTGAAGTTAAACAAGCGTCACAAGATTTTTTCTTTACCAAATTTTCAATGACTTCAAAGGAATAAAAAAGTCAAACCAAGCTTAATCATGGTGACCAAAACCTCAAATCTTGACCCACTTGTAGCTAGATGTGCCTCCTAGTCATTGCATTATGAATTATGGACCTTAGTTTCAAGGATTGTATATCTTATGCCCCCAAATAATCACTCACTTTTGTCTGCACTTTTTGATTTTTGAGATAACAGAATCTGGTTGAAACTAACATCAAGTCAAAATGCTTAATTTATTTCCTTTTTAATTGGTAAATCATAGTCAAAATGTTAAAGAAGCTTTAATCATGATCATCTTCATAAATCTTCTCTTTATGACTTTGTTATAGCACTAGAATTTGCCTTAGCCATTATTCCATCACCCAATTTATGTGCTAATGCAGCATCATAAGGCAAATATTATAACTAGATCGAGCACACAACCACATGTATCTACCTTTTTGCGCAGACTGATATAATCATTCTTAGTAAGTGGGAGCTGGGTGCGGCCACCAAGCACATGGCCATCCAAATGTTCTGATCCTTAATTTATTTTAGACCCAAATTTCCTAATCTCCTCATTCACATCAATTATATTTATGGAAAAAATTATATATGTCTATGATACGAAAAATGATATCATTATCAAATTATAAGGTTATGTTTGGTTTAAAATTTTTTTTTTAAGAAAAAATATGAGAGAAAGAAAATAAAGAGAAAAAAAAAATTTAAAATTAATACAATATTTTTATATGCTTTGTTACATCCATTTCATTTATTTTCTTTAATCATAATAAATATTAAATAATTTTAAAATATATGAATTTTTAACAAATTTTAATAATATTTGATTTTTTTCATATTTTTTATCATGAAATTAACCATGAAAAAAATTATTTTTCTTTTACTAATACTTTTTAAGAACCAAATATGACCTCTAAAAATAGTCCTGTAACTTTGTGATCATTAATATGATCCTTGATTGGATATAATACCAAAAGACGTTTTTCAATGGCATAGAAAAACCTTCATTTGCAATTAACATTCTTAGGTGTGACCTTTTGGTTGAAGTTGTCTTGATGGATTTCCATTTCTCAAACACTAGGTTGAAATTCCTATTCGGTAAAAATTCAATTTGCACTACCGTCGGTCTAGGTTGATTTAGAGGGGAAAAAAGCATAGCACTCAAAGTATATATATATAAAGTGTAGATCATTTATCAGAGCATGTCTACCAAGTAGAGGACAGTTAACTTTCCGGAAAGGAATCCCTAGCTTTCTTATGCAGGCCAAAACTTGGCTTGAAAGAAAGAAAGTTACATCAACAAGTCCTTTCTCTATAGGGACAAAGGGTGCGTGAAGATGAGGACAATTAGGGGTCGTCACACCCTCAACCCCCAACTTTTGAGTAGTGAAGTGGAAGTTGGAATATCTCAAGTTAGGCACAGACATGAAGAGATAAACTCTAAAGGAAAATTCATGGAATATGCCATGGCACCAAGTAGTATCATATTCAACAAACAATTTAGATTTTTTATTTGTATGGCTAAATCTTAAGATCTGAATGAACTTCAAAAAAAAAAAAAGACTCGGTTTAAAGAAATGAGCCCACTTATATAAGTAAACGAGATCTAGGTAAAAAACAAATGACTATATATAGACATTGAAAATGCATCAGCAATCAGGTAGTATCATATATATACTTTCAAATATCATTTTTTGTACCCTAGTTTCATTTGTTTGTATACTTATACCTTGGTCTATTTGTTTTTAGACTCACTCAATAATTTAGATCTCACCATATATTTTAATGGTTAAGATTTAGATTTCAAGGAATATGTCATGGCACCGAGTAGTACCATATTGAGCAAACAATTTAGGTCGTTAATGCTTATGACTAAATTTATTTACTGCAGAGAGGTACAAAAACAAAAAATGAGTCTCAGCGCATAAAGAAATAAGTCTTTTTATAGATAAATGAGATTTAAATATAAAGTAATTACACCAAACTGTTACATTCTAACATGTTGCCTGTTATTCGATAATTAATAAAAAGTGAGATTTGAGATGATGAATTTTGATGGGATAAGAACATTGTTTTTGTGTCTATCTGATACAACAGAAGTATATAGCCAACTTTTTTGCATTATAATTGATAGCACAATCTGCATATACATGCTGATCATTTTCATTGTTCATGAGACCTTTTATGTGATGCAGACTTTACCTCTTTATGTCATACAGTGATGATAATGAACTTGGTCCTCATTCTTCTAAGTTCAGGGTACCTTCCTGTGGAATCTGACTGGACCACACTAGCACTACCTGATCAAACACCTCCACATCCAAGAACGAATATGCATATATATATATATATATATATAAATGCGTGAAACAATATCATCATCATCATCATCATCATCATCATCTTCTTCTTCTTCTTCTTCTCCATGCAAATCGCTTGGTTGTCTCCCACTTACAAGCATACTCACAAATGGAGAGAAGACACATGGACTGCACCATTGGTAATTGCAGATCTCAGTGCAAGAGCTAGGGGGGCCTTAGCATCCTTAAATTTTTTGAGTGATTAAGATGAGCGCACGCCACAAATGGGAGTAGTCTATATTTGGGTACGCAAAGTTTGAAGAAAAATGTAAGGAAAAATAAAAATAAAAGAAAGATAAAAAAAAAAAATCGATTGAAAATAAATAATTTTTTTTATATGTTTCTTTGAATTTATATATATATATATATATATATATATATATATATATATATATATATATATATTATTATATAAAGATTAAATAGTTTAAAAATCCAAAAATTTTTATTTTATATATTTTTTGTATAGTGAAACTAAATGTAAAAAACTATTTTTCTTAATAGTTTTCAAAAATCAAACATATCCTTAACCTATGTATATGATCTTATCTAATTCTTGGTTGAATGTCCTCATGGCTAATAATTAAGAACTCTAAAAATAAAGAAAAAAAAAAAAAAAAAAAAAGTTTGGGAGAGAAGAATTTGAAGGCAAGCAAATAACATAAAGGAGCTGCCTACTAACCATCTTTCTTGCTTCTTTTGATCCCACCAAGATGAAGTCCTTCTTTTGACCCCTTTTCCCAAAATGAAAAATAAGTCTAAAGAAATGAAAAAGTTTCAATTTAGAGAGATTTGGTGACTATGGTCGGTTGCATTTTTATAGCTTTATTTTTCCATGTGAGTGGGGATGTCATCAATGGATAGTTCCCTCACTTTGTGTGTGTTTGTGTCTGCGGTTATCCATATGCATATGTGGTTCTCCAATTCCAACTAGGGTGGTTGACTTAATTTATAGAAAAGCTAATAATTATTTGTGGATTTGTTTGGCACCAAACAACATATTTCAAGGCGAAAATCTTGGATTGATATTGTTTCCAAGGATATTTGGATATCTTGGATTGGAAATCTATGTAGAGACAAAATAGCTAAATGACTCCATATCTAATATGTAAACACTTGCATCATTGTTCTAACACTTCAAATTCCATTGGTACACTTTTAGATGTCTAAGTTCTTGGATGGTTTAATTGGTTTAAGTTTAGGTTATTTGATTAAAAGGGATGAAATCGTTTTAAATTTGTAAATCTAATTCTTTATTTTTTAATTTAAAAAAATACCATATTTTTCATTAAAAAATTCTTTTTTTTTTATTATTGTAAAAGTAATATTTTCTTTTAAAATATACATGAAAATAATCGAAATGTTAAAGGATATTTATGTAAAAAAAGAATTACTTTTCAAATTAAAACATGAGAGAAATTAAATTTATAAATTTAAGACTAATTAATTCATCCCGTTTAATCAAATAATTTTTTAAGATTTATATCATATGTCACATGTAAACAAATCAGCTTAAATCACAATGACTATAGTCTGTAGTTATCATTAATTTCTAACTTTTGGTCTTGGATGACTAACCCTGGTTGCAACAGACCCCTTTCTTGTTGTAGTGTTGGCTTCATGCCTTTGGAGACCACCCGATGCCAATTCACAAAGAGCTCTCAACAAAATTAGAGTAACCACTCATTCAAAAAATGATGATAAATATATCATTTAAAACATAATAATAATAGCTATGTTACAATGAATAACATCAAGATCAGAGTAGATTAAGCTTAGTAATATCAAAATTAGGGTGTATTAAACTTAAGAAATTAATTAATAAAAGCAATACATCTCGAGGAATTAAATTTCCAAGGGCTTTAAGTTTGACATTCATCATTGATTTATAAATTTGCAATTATTACGATATTAAGGACAATTGAAATAGCTAAACTACTATGCTAAAGTTGTGCTAGTACATATGATGAAAGGCTCTAAAATAACTCAAAACCCTAGGTTTGTATTTGTACAAAAATAGCCCCCTTAATGGGAGGCAAATGCCTAAAAAACCCTAAATCATAAACCATAATAGACTCAAGAGCTTTTGGTTGGGACTTCAAATCACAAAGTCCACCCCCATGATATTGGCATATTCAAGTTCTAGACATTGGGCCCTATACCAACCTACTCCAACACTCCACACAATTACATATTTACTTCTTTTCCTTAGTCTACAACAATATGAGATTATCTCTACTAATGTCAATAATCATCCTCACCCATTTCCTAGAATCATGGGAAATATTTGCTAGATTCAATAAAAAGGTTCAAATGACCTTATCCTTGAATTGGGGAAAATAATTAGAGTAATTAGAACCACTAAAGGATAATAAAGTTAATCATTAAAGAAATTATGATCATTATATATATATATATATATATATATTATAATATGACAAATTAATAAATTTTGAAAACGCTATTTACTAGGCAATAACACTTTCTTGGTACAATATGGATTGTCTTTGTTCAATTTCACTTAGAAAAGTATAAAATAAGAATTTGATCAAAATACAAAAGAAAATATTATTAAAATTTTAAAAATGTGATTAAAGGTACAAAAGATATAAGACAATTAATATGATTAAAAATGCAAAAAATGTAATCTAGTATAAAAAATAAGAATGTAATATCACAAATATGAACAAAAATGATCAAATGTATAAAAAATTATGATTAAATCTTATTTGCTTTCATCAATAGAACAATAATCAAACAATATTGATAAAAGAAATTTTCGATGAAGTACTCATAAGAATAAAGATAAAAAATGATGAAAATACTTTGCTAGAAAAACATTTACATAGGAAGACAAAAGCTTGAGGAGCAAATATAATTAAAATACCCCCGTAGTCCTAATTGAGAATAATGAATAGTAAAGAAGATATGTTTGAAATAGGTCATTAAATATAATTTTATATTTTTTAGAATAAAAAATTATTTTTCAACTGTTTTGAATAAAATCATTTTCTAACTTACAAAACATGTTTGAAATTTTTTTAACATTAACTGTTTTTTATTTTTTAGAATATGTTTTAAAAACATGTTTTTAAGAATTAATTTATTTTATAGAGTGTGTTCTAAATAATAATAAATTTTTTTATTTTTTATTTATTTTTCATAACTATATAATATTTTCATACAAATATTTTAGATAAAATTTTATTTCATATACAATTAAAAGACTACTTTTAACGATGATTGTAAAAAAAAAAAAAAAAACTGTTTTTGGAGAAAAACAAAATGAATTTTTCAATGACAATTGACAAGGATGAACCCACTAATGGTCTCCATGTATGCATGATGGGATTGAAAGCAGGGGCTTAGGATCCTACACGTATAGGTTTGAGCTTAATTTCAAGTGTCGTGGAAAGAGTAGCGCTTAAAACGCCGAGTATTACGGCCGCCAAAGCCGATCTTTACGG
Source organism: Vitis rotundifolia (assembly GCA_030254885.1). Lineage (NCBI taxonomy): Eukaryota > Viridiplantae > Streptophyta > Magnoliopsida > Vitales > Vitaceae > Vitis > Vitis rotundifolia. The sequence goes on along the minus strand of CM058168.1, from coordinate 30,842,824 downwards.
AAACGTCTCTCCATTGTTTGCCACTTTCATGGATGTGTCGGTTATGCATGTGACATCATACATCATCATAACATCATGCATGCATTTCAACCATACCACCCTAATTTTTGGTCAAGTTGATTTTTTTTTTTTAAAAAAAAACCACACGTGGAATTAAAATTTTAGTATAAGTTCCTTTTGAAAAAGTGGATAAAGTCTAAATATTAAAATTTATATTTATATTTATATATTTTTTAAATATAATTGTTATTGATATTTTATATTTAAGATTTGTATTTTAAAAATGTGATTATTAAAAATAACTTCAATTTTGATATTTTATAAAATTTAATATGGAAGCTTATTAGAAAAGGTGGTCCATGCTTGATAAAAATATTGCAACATCAATGTTTCCCTATTAAAATTATGCTTTAATTTAAGATTTCTTTAAAAAGTCAAAAATACAAAATTATTGAAAACATCATCTAATTGTTTGTATAATTAAATGCAATGTTAAAATTAAGACCTTTTTGGTGAAATCTAAAGTCAAACCCTAGGTTTTAAAATTAAACATTTAATTTGTTGGAAAGTGTCCAAATTGCTAATTAATAAATATTTTTTTTAAAAAATATATTATATAGAATATTTCTTAAGTTAATATATTATTATAATATTAGATTTTTTTTATAAAATAAACAAAGTTGTTGGAAATATTTTTATAAATATTTTAAGTTATATAAGCAAATATTATGAAATGGAGATGACTTTACAGAGACTATGAATAGAGATGCGATGAATAACAAGAAATACTTGACGGAGAGAGAGGACTTGTGGTTCAGGATAAATATATAAGAAGTACTGAGAATATATGAGATGCTTCGAGAACCTAATAATTATATTTGGTTCTATCCTTTATAATATTTTTTATTGTGTAATTGAAATATTCTCTCATATTTAAATATAGACATTATTGATTGAAGTTTTGTTTTTATGTTCTTGATCTAATGTTGTTTGTATTAAAGTTTTCACGAGTACAACATAATTAAAGTTATAATTACTCAAATATTTAATTAAGCTTTTGAGTGTATGAAAGTGCTTTTCAACCATTAAAAAAGAATTATACTTGAACAAAGTTAGGGTTTTAATAGGGGAGAAGGTAGGAGTCAAAATTTGTGAATCTTGTAAAGAAAAAAAAAAAAAAAAAAGGGGAGAAAGAGAGAGAACAAAGAAGAAAAGAAGAAAAAAGAAAAGAAAAGAAAAGAAAATTTGTTGGAAACATTAATGGATAAGAAATAATAATCCATTATTCTCTTTTTACAAAGGTATTTCTTGGGTGTACCTATAGTATTAAATATTACAAAACATGAAGTTGACATTTCTCTAAAAATGGCCATAAGTTTGACTTTGACCAAAAAAGAGATGAAGATGAGGTGGCAAAACCCACTTTGATGAGAATGAACAAGTGGGGCCCACACACCCAATATGCAAGTAGGGTCCACCGTATTATGATACACCTTCTAGTCTCTTACCAAAATTTCAAAAGCCTTGTCTCTCCCTTGTCCCCTCCTCATTGCACCTACTCATGGGTTTATGAATTTGAGGATGTCCAACCGACAAACTCATGAGATGTTGCCACGTGTAAAAGTCAGCCCTGGGTCATCCAATCCGATGTGGGCTTTTGGATGACTGTGGAAAGCACAAGTACCTGTTGGAAACAGCATTGATGCTGTCTTGTTCAATCCAAAACAACTAAGAAAAAAGCTGATCACATCTCATGAGTTATTGGAAATTTGGAATCATGATTTGTGTTTGAGGGATGGGGAGCATTCTTTTAAAAAAATTTCCCATTATTTTGAGAATTTTTGGTATTTTGAGTGAACATAAATTCAATTCTTTTGTACATCAAGTCAATATGTATAATATTGAGGAATATTCCTTGATTTTTCATTAATTTAAAATTTTAAATTCCTTGATTTTTCATTAATTTAAAATTTTATTTTGCATATATTGGATAGAGAAGACTTCTTTGACATATCTTTCTTCTAAGTGTAAACATTTTTATTTATTTATTTGTATGAGAGGGGGATTAAAAGAGTATACATTTCTAAAATTAATGTTAACTTTGTTGTATAATATTAACAGACCAAGGTTAAACATAACAAATCAATTTTCTTTAGTATTATTTGGTTGGGATTAATTACAAAATAAATATTTAGGGGAAAGTTTGACTCCTCATATGTGTATGTATTAGATCATTCATTGCAGAATTATGTCTTATTATCAATGTCGCTTTAACTAAGATTTCGACATCATCTTTAATTTCATAGTTCTCTTAGTTAATTAGTAAATTCATTTAAAAAAAACCTTTTAGCCAAATCATAGAAGAATCAATGTAGTACAAACTCTATTGAAGTTGTTTAAAATTGTTCATCTATCAACATATGATTCTTGATTAAATTAGAAAAGAAGCGATACTGCAATTAGGCATACTAATTTTAAATAGTACCTCTAAAAACATCCTATATTTGCAATATCGATTATTGAATGTTTAAAAATGAACCCTAATTATTATAATTTAATAATTAACATTAAATTTTAAATATTTGACCGTTAAATTTTGAAACTTCTGTCCATTTAAAAGTACAATTAAATTTTTTTTTTTTAATTTCAAAATAGTATGACACATAAAACATGTTAATTATCTAGTTCATCTTAGGCGTCTACAATGATCACATTGTATAACCTGCTTGAGAAAAACTTCAACCCATCTTCATGTTGGTAGACCCTACTCTTCTACTATATATAGTTTAAATTTATTACTCATTTAACATATGATTTGAATGAATTATATGGGATAGAAATACCTATATATATATATATATATATATATATATATATATATATTGATTGAGCATTTTCTTCTTATGATATAATTAAATTGGTTAATGAAATGGAAACCCCACTATGAATGAAAATTAATTAAAAATTAAGAAGCCAAAACTTGATTGAATGCCTCATTGAAATGTTTTTAAGCAACATGAGCCATGCCATATTTGACTTTGGTTTCTAGTGTTTGTTTAATTTGTATAAAATAAGAGTTACACCCAGTAATAGTAGCTTGCACTATCTCTATTGCTGTTTTCAGAGGCCCATCATGCAAACCACACCAACACCCACCTCTTTCTCTTTCTCTTTCTCTCTATTATAATATTGTGGAGGAAGAAGCTTTCTTGTTAAGAAAAATCTTAGCTTTATTGGCCAAGTAATCTGCCTCCAACACTAATATATATGCCATATATTACTGTTCTTAGTCATTATTTCAATATCTTCTTAATATTCGAACAATATCCATTCAATTTTCTTGTCCTAAAAGGTTATTCAGATCCTTTATTAATTGAGTGGGTTTCTGCCACGTGCTATGTTGCTTTCTGGAATGGAAAGTAGGACTGGATTCGGTGTAGGTAGAAATGAAAAGTACTAGATCAAAGATACCCATTGGTATATTTTGGTCAATGTAATCTTAAACTAATGTCATAAAAAAATATGAATATCCTTTTTTTTTTTTTCTTTAAAGAAAATGTTATAATATTAATTGGTTACGATATTCAGCTGCTAATTCAAATTGTTTGTGTATGGTAAACTCGAGTCCATTGAACAATGTACAAACATTTAAATATAAAGAAAGAGCAAAGTATAAAGAAATGGAATATGTACGTATATAAAATAATGAGACTATTTACAAGGTATAAACTAAATTGGCTTTCTTTTTAACTTTATGGCAATGTGTAATCTGTATCAAAAATACCTTTTCGATATTCTAGCATCACCTTTCTCAAAATGGAATAATAATATTCATGGGGTGGAGCAAATTAAATTTATTAATATCATGCATGCACTCAACACAAATATTGCTAGTGAAATCTCGTGGGACATAGCACAATAATATCAAGCTAAGAATTACAACTACTTACCCATAGACCACACTCTTTTGGATAGAGAATACAAAATTTTCTCATGTGTTCTTATCTCTTAACATGGCATGGCTATACAAAGTTAAAGAAACTGTTTTATACGATTTTCCCAACTTTGTCTTGATTCAATTACTATGGGCTTGAACACACAGTATAAATACATACACATTCAAGGTATTGGAGCTCAGGTACAATGGATGAACACTTTTCTTATATTGTATTATTTCAGATGGTCCGACCACGAGGGAGTATCAAAGGCTTGGATTGACACTTTTAGCAGAGATGGGCGTTGTCCTAAAACACAATTAAGGGTACTGGAAAAGCATGTAGATATGAAAAAAGGTTGTGGGATCGATATCGATTAATGCTCCACTCTGCGAGTTGTGGGCTATAGGCCACTTTAGAGATGACATACCAACCAGAATGATCATGGTGATTCATGAATGGCTTGTATTGGGAGACAAGTACGGTCCATGGTACTCGGAACCACCCATCTCTAAGGCGGATGGAAGCGAGTATGTACAGCTCTTTTGCATATGGGTGATGCTAAGTGCATGTGTGTGGGGTGTCTGACATCCCACGTCATCCGAGAAAAAGCTTTTGATGCGATAAATGTGCACACTTCTTATAAATGTGTTTTGAAGTCAATTCCATTGATTTTTAGCGGTCAATATTTATACGATTTGAGATATAAAATGGGATACGTGACTTTAACGAGTTTATTTGTTTAACCCCACAAATTTATAAGATACAACGAGGACTTTGGCTAAAGTGGGACGTTACAGGGTGGCACTGAGTTTGTTGATTTGAGCTTTTATGGGCCATGGCACTATGGATGAGTCAACTCAGCTATGAGGGGAACCATTTAGGAAAAGATCGCTGAAAAGACGGGAGCAGGAAATGCAAGATGACATTATAAATAGGAGGCAAACCCTCTTGTGAGTTTGTCACAGAATCACCAAAGAAGCCTTTGGGAGAAGAGGGGCTTTTGGTTTCTTTCTCAATATATATATAGTTTTGGTGTGATATTGGAGTTTGTCAAGAGTGTACTCTTGTGTTGTGTCCCAAATAAAGCGAACAGTAGGGTTTAGATAAACTAGAAAAAGAGGGAAGAAACACTAGTAGGGAAGAAGATATGGATGGCATGGAGAAGACGAGAAGGAAGCTCAAAGGAGAGTCCATGACCATGTCTGTGGAGACTTCTGTAGATTGGAGAGGCAGACCCTGCAAGGCTAACAAGCATGGTGGAATGGCCGCTGCTATTTTTGTTCTTGGTCTCTCTCTCTCTCTCTCTCGCTCTCTCTCTCTCTCATATACTTATCTCTCTCCCTCTTTGTTATATACTTGTATATTTGTGTTCACTATTTTTCATATACATCTCAAACCCAAGAGTCTGTCATAAAGAGCTAGTGCTACACACCTCAAATGGCCGGCCTGCAATGGTTATAGGACTACCCTTAGACCTACTTTAAAGTCTTATGTGTTTTGAGACTTTGGTTTCATATCAACGACCTAGTGTTGAATTGAGACCATGGTTACCCACAGAAAGAGAAAGCACCTAGTTTTTGGTTGGCAGTTTAGCTCTATAAAATTTGCTTTAACCAACTCTTGCAGTTCATTTCATTGGTAGCTAGCACTACTATTCTATGCTTTTATTAGTGAAGTGGGTATTATAGTATGAACTCAATGATGGGAGCAATGGAGGTGAATTTCGAAATTTTGCTGTGATCTTGATAAAGTGTTTGTAGTGGGTAGTGCTCATTCAGTTTTTTTTTATAAATAATATATATACTTGTTTTGAGAATATATATATTGATTGATTAATGTTTGGTGGGTGATTCAGGTCTTCAGGCATTTGAGATGATGGCTATTGCTGCAGTTGGGAACAATCTCATAACATATGTGTTCAATGACATGCACTTCCCTTTGTCAAAGTCAGCAAACATAGTCACAAACTTTATAGGGACTGTGTTCCTCCTCTCCCTCCTTGGTGGGTTCCTCTCAGATTCTTATCTTGGGAGCTTTTGGACCATGTTGATCTTTGGGTTTGTGGAGCTCTCTGTAAGTCTTTCTACCTCTGACATGACTCCCTTTTTCTCACTATACATCTGCTTAATCATTCATATATCTCAACCCACTATCTGCAACTTGCATTTCCTAGATTCTTGTCTCTTGATGCAAAATGATTAAAAAAAAAAAAAAAAACAAAAACCTCAATTCACCAAATATTAAATTCTTCACAAGCTTGTACGTATGTTAATATTATCATCCCACTCCCTAGATTCTATATAAAGTCCATAGAATTTCTCACTAATCAACTGGTTTTGGAGTGAATTTCCAGGGTTTTATACTGTTGTCAGTCCAAGCTCATCTCCCCCAGCTGAGGCCGCCCCACTGCAACATGGTCTTGGATGGAGACAATTGCTCAGAGGCCAAGGGCTACAAGGCTTTGATATTCTTTCTGGCACTCTACTTGGTGGCTTTAGGAAGTGGGTGCCTGAAACCCAACATAATCTCTCATGGGGCGGACCAGTTCAGAAAGGAGGACTCCAAGCAGTCCAAGAAGCTCTCCTCTTATTTCAATGCCGCCTACTTCGCCTTCTGTATGGGGGAGCTTGTTGCACTCACAGTTCTTGTCTGGGTCCAAACGCATTCTGGGATGGATGTCGGTTTCGGAGTCTCAGCTGCAGCCATGGCTATGGGCTTGATCAGCTTGATTTCCGGTACCCTTGTTTATATGAACAAACCCCCCCGTGGAAGTATCTTCACTCCAATTGCTCAAGTAATTTATCTCTAACTTAATTTCTTTGCTTTTAGCCTTTTCTTCTGGGCTATATACTAAACATTTCCATTTAGGCCTAAGTAGGTTTTTTTTTCAAGGAATCTTTGTTCGTAGATCATTCTGACTGGTATATTAGAGGCTAATTAATTTATCTTAGAGGTAAGAGTTTTAATGTGTTGGTTCATTCTGGGACAATCAAAGTGGAATTGATTTTTTTAAGCGTTGGACCTTTATGATTTAGCTGATCATGGAATGATTGTGATCTGTTTTTTTCTTTTGCTGAATAAAGAACATATTGGTGAAAGTAGTCTAGTAAAAGCTTCCTTTTTGAGTAAAAAAGATTATGAACTCCGCTTAATGGTTCAAGTGGTCCATAAGCTAGTTTCTAATGTATAATCTCTTATCAGAATGGAGCAATTGTTATATGGTTGTCAGCATTTGTAATAATTCTAATTCTCCTCCTTTTTTTTCATCCCCTTTTTCCACCGTCCCTTCCAGGTTTTTGTACGCTGCAATCACCAAGAGAAAGCAAATCTGACTTCAAATTCAGGCATGCACACCATGGAAAGCCAGTTGCCAGAACAACGCTTTGTCCTCACTAATGACAGAAATCTTCTCCATACTGAAAAGTTCAGGTGGGATACAGATTTGAAGGCATGGCCTATACGGAATCGATTCATGGGATCTTGAAAGTTTAGCTATCGAATAAATGTGGAATTTATGAAATTGTGCTTATATGCTACGCATTGATAGGCCATTTTTTTCTCATCGTCAATCTTAATATAACTATAGGATTCTTCTTGACAAGGGCCTGCATCAAAGTTCAAGATGGTAACGCAGACGAGTGAGAGCCCGTGGAGACTATGCACTGTCACACAGGTTTGAGCAAGTGAAAAATCATCTCGGTTGTTCCTATATTCGCCTGCACCATCATCTACAATACCATATTAGCTCAGCTCCAAACGTTCTCTGTACCAACAAGAAAGTGCCATGAACACCAGAGACTCATAAAAGGCTTCCAAATTCCTCCAGCTTCACTTCAATCCCATCCTTACACTCATGCTTATCTTTCTAGTCCCACTGTATGAAACTGTCTACGGACCCACTTTCCCGAAAAATCACAGCAAAGGACTCTCGAATCTCACCTCTCCAAAGGATTGTCATTGGACTCTTTGTTGCAACCTGTCCCATGGTTTCAAGCTGCAACTGGTAGAGAAAAAGAAGAGAACTTCTGCATTGATTCAAACAGAATCCTCTCCATCTTCTGGATTGCCCCTCAGTTTTCCTCATCTATTGGCCTCACTGAGATGTTCACAGCAGTAGGGCTAATAGAGTTCTTCTACAAACAGTCGTGGAAGGGATGCAGTCATTTCTAAACTCGCCAGTGACATACTGCTCGTACACGTCGGTTTCTTTTTGAGCTCCCTCCTGTTTCTCTAGTCAATAGAATCACCTCCAAGCCATATCCTCAAGTCGGGGTTTGGCTCGGGGATAACGATCTTAACAAAGACCGGTTTTGGACCTTTTCTACTGGTTGCTAGCTGCTCTAAGTCTCCTCAACTTCATCAACTATCTCTTTTGTCTAGATGGTATTCTTATAACGCCATCTCTATCGACCCACTTCCCAACATGGTTCCTATGCAGAAGACCTAGAAAAATCACAGCCCTCAACTCTCTCCTCAAAGCAGATTGCAGCTGACAATAATATACCTTGAATGATATATAATCACAAGACTTATGTATTAGAAAGGCATTACTTAGGCAAGCTGCTATTTTAGAACTTTAGTGTAATTTTTTTTGTCCTACTTTTTCCCTCCTTTATCTTGTTTTTCAATAAAGACAGTTTAATTAAGATGGAGCCTTCTAAATGTAACGGGTGTATATTAAACTGATCCCAAGGAATCTATAAAAGTTAGGTATATCGTTTTCAACAAGAAGAAGATGCATGCACGCTCTCCCTAAATAGTCATTCTGAATAAGATCAGGGCAAGGAGGGCCTCTTCTCATTTCTTTTCTTTAATTGTTTAATGAAAGCAAGCAGTGGAAGTGGTGGGTTGTGCTTTGTGCTTTAGTTAGTTAAAAGAAGAGTTCTTTTTAAAAGCAAATCTAATCTACGGTGATGTGATTCATGAAACATGGGATTCTACTGGGAATGAAAAACATTTGGAAAGTTAAAATTAAAGATTGGAAATTTCACTATCCTTAGGGATACTTATGCATAAATAACTAGGAAAATGTTCCCCCTAATACTTGTTTCTTTTTCTTCTTCGACTCACTTTTTCATCTTGCAAAGAACATGTCCCATACAATGTTTTCGTGATAGAGAACGGTCCTCCTTATGCGAATGCCTATCTCCATTAGTATCCGCCCACCGCCTTTGCGTGTGGGAGAGTATTTTCATCATAATTTGCCATCCATATGCTTGTTATTAAGGACTACTCAATATGGCTCCCCATACGCCACATTTCTTTTCCAACACATGTGGCCCTAATGCTTTACCAAGCCACAAGTCAAAAACTAGATCATGCCCATTACTTATGTCTACAATACAATAATGGCTTAAAAACCACACATGCCTCACACTATCTAAATAACCATTAAGTGCGTTCTCCAAGAATGGATTTAAAATGACCAAAGGCATAGGAACTAAACACCATCGAATAGGATGATTATCTATGGATTTCAAGCCTTATGCAATTTTCAAATTAAACCGAAAAAATAGTTAGTTTCACAACAGAAAACAAATACGTTTTGTTGGGTCCATGACTACAACACTATTCATCATTTCCAAGCATGCTGCGGGGATAATAAAGTCCATGTTCATCACAACCATCCTCATCTTAAAGCTTTTAACATCTTAGCTAAGATTTTTTTAGCCATCATTTCTCTAAGAACAGCAATTGTTTGCATGCTAGTTTGATATAGGATACTACCTAATAATGCAATGATTTTTCTCATTTGAAAACAATTTGATTTATCAAAAAAAAACAAACTAAGAGGTTTGTTTGTTTTAGGGTTTTTTTTTTTCTGTTGAAAAACAAATTTCCTTTATACTTTATAGTGTTTATTTTCTATTTTTACATAACTATTATACAATTTTTTGGCTTAATAAAAAAAATAAAAATAATTTTACTTTTTCTAATAGAAAAAAGGTAATATATTGTTTTTCCTTTACTTTGTAATACTGAACAGAAATAAAATATTACAAAAATAAATAACATAATATATTTTATTTAACATTATTAAGTAAAACTAATTTGATTTAAGTTCTTTTATAATTAAATAAAAAAAAACACCATTCTTTTTTTCTTTTTTTCTTTTTTTTTTTTTTTTTTTTTTTTTTTTTTTTTTTCCTTCTGTACTGGCATTTAACTTAACTCCTCGTGGTTTTACAACATACACCCATCTCTATTTCGGTGCTTATTACCATCCCAAGGCTTATTGAACAAGACTAACCTTCCAATTAGGTCATTTCTTGACCATTAATCCGCCTAACATATTAATGAAATATTTATATAGCCTTTGTGACGACCCAAAAGGTCCTATATTGTGCATATATAAGCCATCCCTAGTACAAAGTTTTAGTTAATACATAGTGAGAAAAAAAATTTCACCCAAAATTCAAATAATTGGCTCAAAATCCACAGGTCAATACATTCCGCTCTCACTAAACTATTTTACAAAGCCCATGCTTGTCAAATGAACTAGGAGGACAGAGGCGCCTAGGAGGGATAGTACTGGAAAGAAACACACGAACATGTTCCCCACTTATTGAAAAGAAAAAAAGGTAACCATGTCTAAGAAGCATCACAGTTTTCTCATATTTATTTCATCATTGATGGTTGGCCTGTTAAACAAAAGAAATTAAATAAGAGTCCTTCACTAATAAAATGCCTAAGTTGGTGGCTCTTTCTTTATTTTGACACTAACATTGTCGCATTATTTTAAACACACAAGGTAGTCAGTTAACAACAGAACTGTATAGAAGGAAGACTTGTATATGGAATCAAATTTACACTAGCAGATCTCAAATAAACAACTGAAGATGAACAAGTGAACAAGATAAATAGGATGCATCACGACACTGAAAAAGAAAAAGCGGTTGGGCAAAACACAAGGAACCCAACATCTTTGAAACTCTTGAAACACATTGGAACCAACAAGTTGGGTGACACAAACACCAACGGGACTTCAAGAACAAAAAACATAGTGAAATTATCTCTAGTAAAACAATTGATTGACATCAAGCACAATTGAATATGTGAAGAACTCATCACAAAAAACATTCCATGGTTTAATATTTCAAAGTAAAGTATCACAAATATTAGTAGTAATTTACTTCGATGTATGTGTAACTATCAAAATCAAAAGTAATAAAAGTATACAAATAGAATCATGAGCGAGAATCACATGTAGTAACTATTGATAATTTCAGGATGATATTTCTTAATTTCAAAGGGATGGACATGTGTATATATAGATATTTCATATTAGCGGGAAGTTTGACTTATATAGTGTGTAGATTTCAATAAAGAAAAGATATTGGAACAGCCTAAGTAAGAATGAGAATCATAGGGAATCGGCAGTATTGATATTGTCTGTTTTTTAATCCAATGAAACTTTACATTTTTAAAACCGAATGCACATACTAACAATCTTCTTCTGTAGGTAATGTGGGTATGCCACATCACCTCTCCCATGTCGACTCATATACCCATTAGATTCAATTAGTGGTCAAACTCGATCTGTACATTTTTTTGTCAATAGTTGACTTCATATTTGCATTAGATGGAATAGAACGTCGCACTTTAAATGCAGCATTGGACTTCTCTCCCTATTAAGGGATAACATTGTAATAAAAAAGCATGTGACGTGGACAACCTTTTTTTTCTTGAAATGATTCTTTTGAACTAGTCCTTGTGAATATTTAGGCTAAAGACTTGAGCATAAGTTTGGACTAGAGGAGGCAGAAAAAACGTAAATGAAATGGGTTCAACAGCGGGCTTAGCATAATAAAGGCGGCCCATACCAAGGGTCCACATAACATAAAACCCATGGATATGGACTCTTAAGACAGTTGCATGTTGCCAATGAAAAAATGAGATAACTTTTGTGAAGTAAAAATATATATACACCAGCTATATTTTGGGAGAAATAATCGAGCATTTTTTGAGTAGTTTTTCTCTTACCCATTTTCTTTGAATTTTTTGTGCTGTTTATTTTCGATGTATGAGACCAAATACAATATTACTTGAGTAGGTGTTTGAGAATAAAAAGAAAAAAGTATTATGTACAAACAAAAAGATGAAAAAAAATAAAATCTAATTAAAATAATTAAATATAAATAAATTTTAAAATTATTTAATATTTATATAATAAAAGGAAGTAAATAAAATGAGTTTGAAGAAGCACATAAAAATAATTATATTGTTTTATTGAAATTATTATTTATTACCATTCCTTTTTCTTTAAACTGGGGGGGGAGTTGTTTTTTTAACTTTTTGTTGAAAGCAATTTGCTTCAAACTTTGTATTGTTGTTTTGCTATTTTTTTATGATAATTTATTATAAGTTTTTTTTCTGAATATAAAAAGACACAATATTCAATTTTTTTTTCAAATAAAAAAAATACTATGTTGATTTTTTCTTTACTTTTTAATGTTTTAATAGTTATAAATATTAAAAAACAAACATATAATACTTAACACTATAAAATATTAAAGTTCTATTTAAATTAAGTAAAAAAAAAAAAAAACTAACGATCACCTTACATTTTTTTCTCTTTATTTTCTTTCCCATATATTTTTCTCTGAATTTTTTTAGAATGCAGCATAATCTGTTATAATCATATTGATTACGGATCATGGAAGCTATTGTTTGAAAACTTGTATAACATATTGTTCCATGTTCGAGGAGAGCAATTCATAATGTCATCATTTGAGTATACCTCCTTAAGTTTAATATGAATATTTGGTGATGAAACATGTAGTGTTTAATTCTCGAACAACAAAATAAATATAAAAAAAAAAATTTACTTACATTGACAACAAGAAAATAGAAAAAGTTTTCTATTTTTAAAACACAAAATAAGTGTTATAACACTAGTATTTTAGTATTATTTAATTATTTTTTACTTATTTTTTTAGTGTTAATATATTATAAAAAAAAATAATTATACAAAAATAATCCATGATTAAGAATAGAATGATGCTACATATTAAAAATATAATTATTTTTTACTTATTTTCTAAAAAATATTTTAAAAATAATTTATATAAATATAAAAAATAATTAAAAATAAAATATTACATATAAAAATTATTTTTAAAACATAAAAAACATGTTGAACAAAACATGAGACTGTAAATTTTTCTCAAAAACCATTGTTTGGAATTGTCCAGAAGCTTCCTTTTACTTTTTCCATTTCTTTTTCTTTCAAAATTTCCCTATTTTCTTGCTTTACTATGCAGCCAAACCCAAAAGAGAGCTCAGCCACAAGGAGAGGTGTTCCTTTCAGCCAATCCCAAAAGAAAGCTTGGCCACAAGGAGAGTTGTTCCTTTCAACCAATCACAGAAGAGAGCTTAAGCCATAAGAGACGTCTTCCTTTCAAAAGTACTCCATGGGAGCACATGGTGGCTGTTCCAGTAAATGTCACTTTTCCTCCTTAAACTAACCAATTACTTATACACCAAGGAATCGTCTCCTTTTCTGAACTTAAATAACTCAATAAGACAACAAAGCATTAAGCTCAGTCTTTCAGTACAGTATATCATTAAAGCTTTTCAATTAACTTAAAACTTAAGTTATCAGATAGGGAGTGAACTATGCAAATCAAATTTATTTAATACTTAAATCTACTTATTTACATCTATATATTTCCCATACGTGGGAATTGAGGTGAGAAAATTACTAAAAACTAAAAATGTGAGAAGAGAAGTATTTTTAAATTATTTATTTTCAATTAACTTATAATATATTAACATATTTCATAAAATTTAATACTTATTATTTAATAATTTAAATTAATTTAAATTATATTATATTTAAATTATCGACTTAAAATTTATTATTTATTTTTAATTAAATTATTTGATAAAATTGATTTTATTTATTTATTTAATCTATTTTTTTCATAATATATTAAAATAAAGACAAAGGTAAATTGTATCACCCAATGTATTTATAAATTAAATTGTAATAAATTAAATAAATAATAACTCATATTTAAAATGTAAAAACTCTAATTATCTATGTTTTTAAAATATTTTCTATTTTTTAAAATTTGAGAAAAAAAAATCTTTTCACTTTTATTTTTATTTTTTTGAAAAAATATATATATAGAAGTAACTTCTAACTTTTTATTTTGTTTTACTTACAATCTTCTCTCTTTAGTATTTAGTCAGGTAAGCGAAGACAAGTCTCACTGAGTTCATCGCCTTTGCCCTTTCTGTGGTCTCCCTACAACCCTTGCTGCCTCAGTTTCTCATAGAACAGCTTCAGGTAAATCCATTATTATTCTACATTTCTTCTTTCTCGTCAATATTCATCAATTTGTTCTGAGCTTTTTTCTGGCTGCTTCAGTTTCTCACAGACTAGCTTCAGTTAAATCCATTATTTTGCATTTCTTCTTTCTCTTCATTCATCAAATTTTCCTGCATTTTTCTCTATCTTCTTTCTTTGTTTTTTTTTTTCTTTTTGGTTTTCAGATTCATTATAGACCAATTCCTTTAGAATTTCAGTTGAAACTGGATGATATTCAGACAAAATTCAGTTATCTTATAGTCATTACTTTAAGGTGCTTTAATTCCTGTGTATGGCTTTATTCCTTGACCACTTTTCTCTGTAATATACACATGAAGGCTATTTTTGGGTTGTGAAACATTTGAGGGAAGGAAAAAAAAAAGAAAAAAATATGAGAGGAAAATTTTCTTCGGTTATCTATGGATCTTCAACAATCATTAGGTGGGCACGTTTGGAATGCTGGAATCGATAGTGAGTGTAGGAAAATTTGAAATTAATCTGAATTTTAATGTGTAGTCTCAGATGGAGGGACAAAAATGGGAGGAGTTAAACATGGATATTTTGGTGAATGTGCTCCGAAGAGTGGGAATGGAGTCGTTGTTGTTGGATGTTCCCTATGTATGCAAGTCTTGGTATAAAGCGAGCCGCGAACCTCAGTGCTGGGAGCATCTTATTTTCCTAAATTCATCACACCTGATGATATAGGGGAGGAAGACAGCCCGGACAGGGGCTTTGCAGAGAGGTTAGCGATGACATATCAAGAAAACTTGTCTGTCACTGCATCCGTGAAGCTCATACTTAACCGTAGCTGTGGACATGCCACAATCATCAAACTCCCCAATTACTGCACCGAGGAGGCACTGGAGTATGTTGCAAACCAGTAAGGCATCTCTGCTTTTACATTATTATATTGAAAGCATCATCATTTTGACTTTTAAGTTATAGTTCTACAGAGCAGTACTTATGAATCTTAAATTTTCCAAACTTCCAATGGTGTAGAATTCTAGAAGTGGCTTCATTCGAAGTGAATTGTGACTTGCAGGTGTCCCAGATTAAAGGTATTGGATGTGGGTGATTTTAATATGTCTATCGAAGCTATTATTCCACAATTTATAAGCAAGTGGAAAAGTTTGGAAATGATGAGACTTGGGAAATTTCACATGAAGGAAGTCCTACCAGAGATCGGTCTTCACTGCAACAACTTCATTTGGCTATCAGCCCCAGAAACCTACATTGGGAAAGATGAAGCAGCGGCCATCGTCACTTCACTGCCACAACTTAAGTACTTGGATCTGCATGGGGCATCCTTTGAGAAGGAAACTCTAGTGATGATATTGCAGGGCTGCAAACAGCTCGTCCATTTAGACATCAGGGACTGCTGGGGTTTTCATGGTGTTGATGCCGAGATATTGAAGCTTGCTTCACATATTCCTGCATTCATGTGGGAAGGGTCGATCGGAATACCTGAGATAGAATCCAGTTATGTGCATGACCTCAAGCTTGATCATGAGCTATTCTGCGATCAAATTAATCACAGGACTGCGTTTATGATTTAAATTTCGGATTTGATGATTCATTTGAGGGTTTGTGAATTCAGTTGAGGTTCAGATGGGCTTGTTAATAAGCTAAAGCACTATGAAAAGCTCCCTTGTGTGCCTCTTTATGTAATGTAAGACGATTTAATAGTGACTCCGAAGAGTTAATTCTGTTCCAGCTAGACTGCAAAATATGCTAATATTGTTTGAGTTTTGTGTAATGTCTGTTTATAAATAATGCCTTCAACTACAGAAAATAATTATATTTGACTTTTGGCTTCTATTGGTAATTTTCTTCCACTTTGTTTGCCTGGCGTCTAGATCAATCATGCATGAGCAATCTTTCATGGTGCTTATATTATGGTCAATGTGTATAAAGATAATGTGGTATGACTCTGATTGTGTGCATGAAACCTCATAATCTTATGATCGGAATTCTGATATCAATTTTTGGATCAGATTTGGCCATTTCACTTGAATGTAGTGGAAATGGGTCAAACATTTTATGGCATTCAGGATCACACACCAAAAGCCAATTTTAGAAGCTAACTCATCCTTGATTTTAGAGGAACATTATTTTGTTGCAACATGAAGATTATATCAAACAAGGATTATGTATTAAAAATACTTGATCATTTGAAGTGGTTTGAGAAGGTTAGATCTCAATTTTCTTAAGTGATAATGACATTATCATATCCATCTATCAGATTGCCTAATTACAATTGAATCTGTCATCTTATTATGAGTTTCATCTCACACATGTTTTTTCTTCACATATTAATTAATTGTCTTAAGAGAGCTTTTTGGAAAAAATTCTAGAGCAACAATTTCTTTTTGTGTTCATCAATCTATTTCTTGATTCATACAATTGATCATTAGATCTAACATATCAATAACAAATAAGATGAATTCATATTTATTTCAAGTTGACATTATTTAGTGGGTTAAATCTCAACAAAGAATGATAATGCCTATATATGAATGAGATCATGGGATACAACGCAATGGATATTTACTTTAAATCCAATAAATAGTACATTTTTAAAGTCGTTTATACATACCAACAAGCCTTTTTCATGGGTGATGTTAGATGTCATATTCATTCTCCCATATAGACTTGTCGTCCTGGGTTAATGAGTGCTCAAACACTAAATATATATTTTAATAATGATGGAGTTTAATACTATGTGTGATGACCAATGTAGATGAATAGGCCTTTACAAATTTAAAATGCATTATACTTCTCCTTATCAAGCCATTTATACTATTATTATATACAATTAGTAAACTAAGGTCGGTTAAAGTAGTACCTAAGGTAGATTAAGGTAGTACCTTAGGGCTATTAAGGTAGTACCTAAGATATAGTCACCAAAATATCAAAGGTGAACCAATTGACCACACTAATTAATCACATAATGATGTGCTCTAAGGGTTACAAATGAAGTAAGTAATATCCACAAATAAAGTTCCGAGACTTCAGATAGGTAGTACCTAAGTTTTACTTAGGTAGTACCTAAGGTCGGTTAAGTTAGTACCTAAGATAGATTAAGGTAGTACCTTAAGGCTATTAAGATAGTACCTAAGGTACAGTCACCAAAATACCAAAGATGAACCAATTGACCACACTAATTAATCACATAATGACGTGCTCTAAAGGTCACAAATGAAGTAAGTAATATCTACAAATAAAGTTCTGAGACTTACCATTGTATACAATTAGTAAACTAAAGTTGGTTAAGGTAGTACCTAAGGTAGATTAAGGTAGTACCTTAGGACTATTAAGGTAGTACCTAAGGTATAGTCACCAAAATATCAAAGGTGAACCAATTGACCACACTAATTAATCACATAATGACGTGCTTTAAGGGTCACAAATGAAGTAAGTAATATTCACAAATAAAGTTTCGAGACTTCAAATAGGTAGCACCCAAGTTTTACTTAGGTAGTACCTAAGGTGAGTTAAGGTAGTACCTAAGGTAGATTAAGGCAATATCTTAGGGCAATTAAGGTAGTACCTAAGGTACTGTCACCAAAATATCAAAGTTGAACCAACTAATCACACTAATTAATCACAAAATGACATGCTCTAAAGGTTACAAATGAAGTAAGTAATATCTATAAATAAAGTTTTGAGGCTTCACACAGGTAATACCTAAGTTTAACTAAGGTAGTACCTAAGGTCAGTTAAGGTAGTACCTAAGGTAGATTAAGGTCATACATAAGGGCTATTAAAATAGTACCTAAGGCACAATCACCGATCGAGGACCAATTGACCGGTTCGTCGGGACCCAATACTTTAAGTGTCTCATGTGCTTCATTTTATGGACTATTTCCTCTAATTCTTTAGGGGCTTTGCCTATTTAATGGTCTAAGAGAGATGTTTGATGCTATTTCTTGTTAATAGAGCTATCTTGGACACGGATTTGCGAGTCTATGACACATTTGGAGGTTAGGGTTTCGGTTTTTGGGTACCCACTCTCTCTACCCGAGCTCCATTTCATTTTTTCCAAATTCTCTTGGACTCCCATGGCTCCTAAACGAGCCAAAAAGCGCATTTTGACATCGTCTTGGAGTTTTGGATTTGGTTTTCTGAACTAAAATGAGAGATTTTGGGTTTTCATGAGTGAAGAAAGACGAAAGAAAGCTTCCAAATGAGAGAGGGTGATATGGACGTTGGGATGTTACTAAGGATGTTGAGCTGGAGAACCGGAGGGGCAATTTGGACATAAAAGATGGAGTTGGCTCAGAGTGCACAAAAATAATAAAACTTTTCATATTAAAAGCAGATTATCATATTTCCATTGTTGGGTTTTGAAAATGCTATTATGTTGGGATGAGAAGCTCAAAACCCAACTTTCCCTAATAAAAATTCAAACTAATGATGATTATATATATTCAATGCAAAACTCAAAAGGAGTGAAATTAATTCTTTCTATCAATTAACTCATCATCTTCGTTATAATCAAATATCATTATCATTGTTACCTGATAGTAGTAGTAAGAGTTATAAAACAATATTTATTAATCTTTGAGCTAATTTTGAAATGGGAGTAGTTCTCAAACTTGTTTTGAAGATCTTGTTTGACAACTATTTTTTTAAACAATTTTTTATTCACCTAAATAAAAAATAAAAAAATAAAAATATATACATGACAACTAAAAAATAAGAAACAATTTTATGTTCTTAAAACAAAAAAAAAAATGTTTTTAGAAAATATATTTTAATTATTTAAAATTATTTTTTTACTTATTTTTAAAAATTAATTATAAAACTATAAAGAATTATTAAAAATAAAAAATTACATATAAAAGTTATTTATAAAACATATTTAAAAACAACAATATTCCACAAAACGGTTTTTTTTATCAAAAATGTTCATTAACCACTGTTGTTTTAGAAATGTTGGGAAGCTTCCCTTTTTTTCCCCCTCATCCTTTTACTTTTTCCTTTTCTTTTTCTTTCAAAATTTCCCAAATCTTCTTTCTTCTCTTCAGCCAATCCTAGACGAGGGCTGAAGCTACAAGGAGAGGTGTTCCTTTCAGCCAATCGCAGAAGAGAGCTTAAAACATAAGGAGAGGTCTTCCTTTCAAAAGTACTCCATGGGAGCACTTGGTGGCTGTCCCAGCAAATGTCGGTTGTCCTCCGTAACTTCACCGATTACTTGTACACTAAGTAATGGTCTCCCTTTTCTAAAATTAATAAATTTATCTTATACTCAAGAATAAAAATTATCGATAATTACAAATATTTCGGTACTTTAATTTTATTAATATATGGAGTATATCAAAGATATATTGACTGATATTTTGCAAAAAAAAAATATCGATAAGCTTAAAATTGATCAAAATTTATAAAAATATAAGAAAAACTTCATAAAAATGTAATTAGAAGTATAATGATATTTTTAAGTTTTTTATTAAATAATTTGAAAGATGTATAATATAATTTATCATATTTGATAATAATATTGTATGTTTTGATAAAAATATGAATTTTATAAGTGTATATTTAGTATTAAATTATATTAAATATTATTTTATAATAATATTATGATATTTGATTATAATATGTCTAATTTTAAAATATATATTAATATTAAAATTATGATCCATTTAATTCAATTGTATTAAATAATATAAAATAAATTATGATATATATACAATTTTTTAATATTTAATTAATTATTAATGATATTAAAAACACTATGAAGAAAATTATCATGATAATTTTTATATTTTTGGTAATCAATTAAAAGAAACTTTTTACATTTAATTATAAAATAATTATAATTAATTTGATCTTTAAAATATTCTTTTAATATTTTCTTTATATAATGAGTTTAAATACATATATGTTTGCTGAATAATATTAAACAAGGGGTATGCTTGCCCAAATGGTAACTTAGTTGAACCCCAAACCTGTGGCAGGCACTGTAGCGCGTTTGACTTCGATTGACCTGTGTTGACCATATGATATATCAGGAAAAATCTCTAATTTATCACCAAATCGCCGAAATATCGCGAGATATCGCCGATTTTTAGAGATTTCTCCCGGAATTTCGCCGGATCGATATTTCTCCATGAAATATCATATCGATACCCTCCGATACACGATATATCGGCGATATATCGCGATATTTTCTTTCTTGCTTATACTTTTAAAAATATTTTTTAAAATTTTTAAATTTGAGAAAATAAAAAAGTTTTCATTTTCTTAGAGTCTATTTGATGGAGTTTTTAAAAACTATTTTTTATTTTTAAAAATATATAATATATAATTTTAAAAAACTCATAATATTGTTTGGTTATTATTCTCTATTTCCAAATTTTAAAAACAAAGTGAAATAAAAATAAATAAAAGTTATTTTCACCCATTTTTTAAAATAATAGAAACACACACATACTCTATTATTTCTCTTTTACATATGATCATTATTTTTTTATTTTTTTTGTTAAACAAATTAACTCCAAATTAAACGAGACTTAATGTATTGGATTTGTTAACAATTCTACTAATTTTTTAAAATAATTTAAAACTTAAATAATAAACTCATTAATACAAAAAAATTATGAACAAAAATTGGTTTAAAATAATTTTATTGTTTCTCTTCTATTCTATTTTTTTTCATTAGGCAAATAAATTCCAAATTAAATAAGAATTAATGTGTTGGATACATTAACAAGTCCAATAATTTTTAAAAATAATTTAAAACTCAAATAATAAACTTATTAATACCATAAATTTATGGATAAAAATTGGTTTATAATGACTCTATTATTTCTTTCTTGCATATAATTAAAATTATATAATTTTTTCCATTAAAAAAATGAACTTCAAATCAAGTGACACTTTTTATTAAATTTATTAATAAGTTTAATAATTTTTTTAAAATAATTTGGAACTCAAAAATAAGTTTAATCTTGAAAAAAAAAAAGTGAGAGAAAAACCAATATACCATGAGTCATGACTTTATTATTTATCCTATACACACAAGTATTTTACTCTTTTTAAAATATATATATATATATATATATATATATATATAATTCACTAAGTAAATAGAATATAAATTAAGTAAAACATAATGAATGCTCTAACTTTTTAAATAATTCCTTTAATTTTTATGAATAATTTGCAATAGAAAACCAATCCAATTAATTATATATTAAATCAAAACATTCTAGAATACTATGTTTAAAATTAAGTACTAAATGTGTGCATATATAATAAAAAAACTTGACTCTATATGTTAAAAAATTAAAATTTTATTCATTATTCATTTTTAACCAAAAAAAATGCAAAAATATTAATATCCTTATGTTTCTAACATATAATAAAATAATATATTTTCTACTAAAAATATAATTTATGATTTTATTATAATATTATTATTTATGTTTTACTAAAAATTATTTATTTTTTAATTAATTTTTAATTACAAAATTATTTTTATTTTCAATAAGACTTCAATTTTTAAAAACAAGCATAAGAAATTATGGTCAAATAATAAATTAAAAAAAAAGAATTAAAGTAATTATTTGACTTGTATTAAAAATGAATATTAAAATTATTTTTATCTTATAGTAATTTTTGTTTCACTAGAATAAATTGTTCCCTAATTTAAAAAAAATATTTATCTTTAAATCATACATAATCTTATATTTAAATTTTATTTTTTAATAAGATTTAATTTAAATTTAATTTCATATTATTATAAAATAAAAGTAAGACATTGTTTTTAAAAACAATACAAATTCTTTCATCCCAACAAGATTTTTGTTTTTTGTTTTAAAAAATTTATTTTTTAAAACATCTTTCCAAACATCATTGTTTTTTTAAAAATTAAAAATTAAAAACTGTTTTTTGTCCTCTATTTTGAAAACAAATTTTAAAAAACACCGACAAAGGGTTCTAAAATTTTTAAAAATAAATTTTTTTATATAAGATTTTTTTTTTTTTTTTTAATGATGAAACTTGGTGGATGTGAGGATATTTTTTTTTTGTTTTTGTTTTTTTTTTTTTTTTTTTGCTTTGTCGCTGTCTTTCTCTCTTAGGTCTTTAGTCAAGTCAGCGAAGACAAGCCTCACTGATTTTGTTACCTTTACCCTCTCTTTGGTCACTGAGATCACCCCACAACTCTTGCTGCCGCTTCAGTTTCTCACAGATTAGATTTAGGTAAATCCATTATTTTGCATTTCTTCTTTCTCTTCATTCATCAAATTTTGCTGCAATTTTTTTTCTTCTTTCTTAGTATTTTTTGCTTTTGAAATGTTTAATTTTAGTTGATGGAATAACAATCTTAATTGATAATCAAATTCCCCATGTTGAGTTGGATCGATTTGAGGTTCAAGCTTCTATCCATCAACCTCATTCATACATATATATATATATATATATGCAATCGTTATTTGCCAGTTGCTGCTTAGTATTTTGTATGAAATTATAGGGCTAATTAATTTTTCAATTTTCAGTTTTGTTGGAAGATGGGTGTTGTTCCATTAATTTAGAATCTACTTTAGATCGTAAATTGTAATGAACAAAGCATGAGGCCTGTATGATATATTGGTTATTTTCACATTCATTATGGATCAATTCCTTTAGAATCTCAGTTGAGAATCGATGATATTTAGATAAAATTTTTCTTTTGTCTAGTTGTGTATGGATCCTTGGGCAAATTGAATGCTGAAATCGATAATGAGAGTAGGAAAAATATTTGGTTCTATGTTCATTAGGGCATTTGGATTAGAATTAACAATAAGAATAAGAATAGGAGTAAAAAGTTGATTATCATAGAATTAAAACTTGTACTTACAAAGATTTTCATTATCCATTCTGGCACTTAGAATTTTGATTCATTGCCATTGCCGTTCTTATTCATTCTGACTTGGGCATTTGAATACTGAACACATCTTAAGATGCTTTAGTACAGCTTATATTCTCTGTTCTCGGTTTTGTTTACCTGAAAATTGCAATATCTTAAGGATATATGTGGTTTCATGGGGCTGTTATTTTAACATAGACTCGCATTTAACCTATATGCATGCAACTTTTTCTTGAAAATATTCCAACAGAAACCAGTATGAAATAGCATTAAAAAGACGGTAAATTTGTGATGCGATTTTTAATTTGCTCTCTTAGATGGAGGAACGAAAATGGGAGGAGTTAAACATGGATATTTTAGTGAATGTGTTTGGAAGAGTGGGAATGGAGTCGTTGTTGCTGGATGTTCCCTTTGTATGCAAGTCTTGGTATAAAGCGAGCCGCGAACCTCAGTGCTGGGAGCATCTTATTTTTCCTGAATACATCAAACCTGACGATATATGGGAAGAAAACAGCCCCGACAGGGGCTTTGCAGAGAGGTTAGTGACTACATATCAAGAAAACTTGTCTGTCACTGCATTCATGAAGTTCATAGTTAACCGTAGCTGTGGATGTGCCGCAATCATCAAACTCCCCAAATTCTGCACCGAGGAGGCACTGGAGTATATTGCACACGAGTAAGGCATCTTGGCTTTTACATTATTATATTGAAAAACATCATCATTTTGACTTTAAGTTATAGTTCTACAGAGCGGTACTTATGGATCTTAAAATTTTCCAAAATTCAATAAGTGGCTTCATATGAAGTGAATTGTGACTTGTAGGTGTCCCAGATTAAAGGTTTTGGATGTGGGTTTGTATAATTTTTCTATCGAAGATATTATTCCAAAATTTGTAAGCAAGTGGAAAAGCTTGGAAATGATGAGACTAGGGAAATTTCACATGAAGTCTATCGTACCACAGATCGGTCTTCACTGAAACAACTTCATTTGGCTATCAGCTCCATATACCCAAGTTGAAGCATCGGCCATCGTTGATTCACTGCCAAAACTCAAGTACTTGGATCTACATAGATCATACTTTGAGAAGGAAGCTCTAGTGATGATATTGCAGGGCTGCAAACAGCTTGTCCATTTAGATGTCAGGGAGTGCTCCGGTTTTCATGCTGATGATGCCGAGATATTGAGGCTTGCTTCACATATTCCTGCATTCATGTGTGAAGGGTCCCCCCGCTTTCCTGAGCTAGACGCACCTATCAGTTTTTCATTTGATCCGGATGACCTTGGTTATGATTTCAATTTTGATGATTTATGATTGCGATCAGTTTGTGACTTGAGTTGAGTTCAGTTGGGGCTTGTTAATTAAGCTAGAGCTGCCACAAAAAATTCCCTCATGTGCCTCTTTATGTAATGTAATATGAATTATCAGTAACTCCAAAGAATTAATGCTGTTCTAAACTGGAAAATATGCCACTATTGTTTTGAGTCTGGTGTGATGCCTGTTTGTAAACAAACTACATGATATAATTAAATTTGGCTCTTAGTGTATTGGTAATTTTCTTCCATTGTGTGTATACTTGTATCTTGATACAAAAGGTCAGTCATGCATTGAGCAATCTTGTGTGGAGCTTATGGGAATTTAAGATCAAAGCCAATTTTTCATATGGTCAGTATGTCTAAAGATACTGCAGTATGACTGATTGTGTGCCGTTGAAATCTGACCCTCCTGTGACTCAAATTTTACACTAATCAAGTTTTGTTCATCTTATCTGAAAGTCCATTACTATCTAATAAGAGTATGTTAAACCTTCTATTATATTTAGCATCATACTACATTTAAGAGTTTTCGTTTGGATGACTCATGCATTCTCCGACTTTAAAGTGGCTATTACATTCAATTTTTGGATCAGATTTGGTCATTTCACTTGAATGTAGTGGAAATGGGTCAAACATTTTATGGCATTCAGGATCACACTCCAAAAGCCACTTTTAACAGCTAACTCATCCTTGATTTTAAAGGAACATTATTTTATTGCAACATGAAGATTATATCAAACAAGGATTATGTATTAAAAATACTTGATCATTTGAAGTGGTTTGAGAAGGTTAGATCTCAATTTTCTTATGTGATAATGACATTATTTTATCCATCTATCAGATTGTCTAATTACAGTTGAATCTGTCATCTTATTTTGAGTGTCATCTCACACAAGTTTTTTCTTCACATATTAATTAGTTGTCTTAAGAGAGTTTTTTGGAAAAAAATTCTAGAGCAACAATTTCTTTTTGTGTTCATCAATCTATTTCTTGATTTGATCTTGATTCATACAATTGATCATTAGACCGATCTAATATATCAATAACAAATAAGATGAATACATATTTATTTCAAGTTGACATTATTTAGTGGGTTAGATGTCAACAAAGAATGATAATGCTTATATATGAATGAGATAATGGAATATGACACATTGGATATTTACTTTAAATCCAATAAATAGTACATTTTTAAAACCGTTTATACATACCAACAAGTT
The DNA here is from genome assembly GCA_030254885.1 of Vitis rotundifolia. Lineage (NCBI taxonomy): Eukaryota > Viridiplantae > Streptophyta > Magnoliopsida > Vitales > Vitaceae > Vitis > Vitis rotundifolia. The sequence goes on along the minus strand of CM058168.1, from coordinate 30,817,179 downwards.
TTTTTCATGGGTGACGTGAGATGTCATATTCCTTCTCCCCTATAAACTTGTCGTCCTCATCATGATCATAGGGTTAATGAGTGCTCAAACACTATATATATATATATATATTTTTTTTTTTTTAATAATGATGGACTTTAATACTATGTGTGATGACCAATGTAGATGAATAGGTCTTTACAAATTTAAAATGCATTATACTTCTCCCTATCAAGCCATTTATACTATCATTGTATACAATGCATTGTGCTCAAGGCTTTAAAATGTGTGGTACTTCTCCCAACTTGATCTAATGTGGACCAAACATTTTTCTTGAAATGATTCTTTGAATAGTCTTGTTCTCTGCATGAGATGCTTGGGTTTAAGAATTAGAGAAGGCCCAAAGCCAAACTAAGTTTTTCCCATTTTTGGTATTGTATTTTTGTGTCAGTTACTTATATGATAGATGATAGTTAGATATTAAAAAATATTAAACAAAAATTATTTAATAATATTAATTATTTATTATCACATTCAATGATCACTTAAGTGATACAAATGTGATAAAAAATGTCGAAAGAATTATATTAATCTTAAAGTTATTTGCATTTTGATATATGTCAACTACTTTTTTGCATGCTTGAATCATTCATCTTTAATTACATTTTATTCCTTTTCATATTGTCCCAAACTTAGGAAAAAGTTGATCAAGAAAAAAACCATAACCTCTTCAATCACTTCCTTTTTGGAGGATGATGACATTATACTAAAGTTATGTTTGGTTTCTGAAAAAATTGAGGAAAAACACCCAAACAAAATGAAAATAAGAAGGAAAAGTGTAAGAAAAAATGAAAGAAAATAAAAAAATAAATTTAAAGTTAATAAATTATTTTTATATATTTCGTCTAATTCATTTCACTTACCTTCCTCTGTTATATAAAAATTAAATAGTTTTAAAATGTATAAATTTTAAACTAATTTTTATTATATTCGATTTTCCTTTATATTTTCCATGGTAAAATCAAATATGAAAAAACTATTTTTTCTAACAGTTTTTTTTTTCCTTAGTAATTTTCAGAATCCAAACATAACTTAAGAGATCATAGTTTTTTTCTTTCTTTCCTTAGCAATTTTTGGAAACCGAACATAGCCTAAGAGATCATATATGGGGAGAATTGTTTGAAAAATTTGTACACATTGTTCCATGGTTGAAGTAGACTAATTCATAATGTCACCACTAACTATACTCTACATAACTCTAAATTGGGTTCAAAATACATTTAGTTTCACTTTAATAGGGTTTTAGCATGAGTTCTACAAACAGGTAAATGTTACTCACCTTCCTAAGATTTGGAGTAAATACATTTAATTATCATACATTAATTTGAAATTTCATCATATATTTTCTTTATTTTGAATTAAAAAGGGAAATGCCTTAAAATAACAAATAAAAAAAAAATATACAAAGCATTTTATAGAAATTCAAACTAATGATGATTAGATATATTCAACACAAAACTCAAAAGGAGTGAAATTAATTCTTTCTATCAATTAACTCATTATCTTCATTATAATCAAATATCATTATCATTGTTACCTTATAGTAGTAGAAAGAGTTACAAAACAATATTTATTAGTCTTTGGGCTAATTTTGAAATGGGAGTAGTTCTCAACCTTGTTTAGAAGTGTCAAAATATTGTGTGAATGGTCGAATGCCTTGGCCTTGAGTATTGTATATTATATATAGACTTTACAAGGATGCTATACATGGAAAGCAAATAAATTCCCGCATGATTCTAGCCTTATACATGCAAACTATAATTTGTCAAATAATTATGCTAACTGTACAGAATAATAAATGGAGAAATAAGGAAAGAAGTGTGGGCTAAAATAAGCAAAGAAGTGTGGACAGCAAAGCTATCCTTTGACAGCCCCTCTCAAATTGATGCAGGTTGATCAACAAACATCAATTTGCTACTTGGCAAGCAATGTCGATGACGAGGGAGAGCCTTGGTGAAGATATCAGCAATTTGTAAGTTAGTGAAAATATGTGGAAGAGTGATAACACGAGCCTCAAAGGCTTCACGGATAGAGTGACAGTCCACTTCAATATGCTTTGTGCGCTCATGATAGACAGGATTGCCGTGATCTAAATAACACTTGTATTATCGGCATGTAGAGGTGTAGGATCGATCTTAGAAAAATCTATCTCCGCAAGCAAACCTCAAAGCCAAATGATTTCAGAACAAGCAAGAGACATCGCCCGATACTCAGATTCCATAGATGACTTAGAGACTCTGTCTTGCTTCTTACTTTTCCAAGAAATCAATGCATCACCTAAGAACACATACCAACCAGTGATGGAGCGACGAGTATCCGCACAACCAGCCCAATCAGCATCACTATAAGCAACAAGGCGAGTAGAATTGCCTGCAGGGAAGAACAAACCACGAGTAGAAGTGCCTTGAACATAGCGTATGATCCTACGGACAGCAGCCAAATGAAGATGACGAGGAGTCTAAAGGAATTGGCTGACTTGCTGTACAACAAAAGAAATGTCTGGTCTAGTAATGGTGAGATAAACAAGGCTACCCACCAACTTCCTGTATAAACTAGGATCAGCAAGTAAGTCGGCCTCCTCTTTGCAAAGCTTGACTTTTAATTCCATGGGAGTATCAACAGAAGTAGCCCCTTGTAGACCAGCTGTAGCCACCAAGTCACTCGCATACTTATGTTGATTGAGAGAAATACCAGAGGGACTATGATGCACCTCAAGACCAAGAAAATATGTGAGAGACCCAAGATCTTTCATATGAAAAGACTTGGAGATATGAGTTTTGAGCTGACCAAGTAAAGTAGAATCGGAACCAGTGATCACAATATCATCAACATAAACCAAAAGAACAACAATACCCATGTCTAATTTCCGAAGAAACAAGGAAGTGTCATACTTGCTCTGCCTGAATGAAAATTGTAATAAAGTGGCGCGGAATTTCTCAAACCAGGCCCTCGGAGCCTATTTGAGACCATAAAGAGAGCGAAGAAGCTTACACACATGTGAAGTCGAAGAGGGAAACAATCCCGATGGTGGCTTCATATAAATACACTCTTTAAGATCCCCATGAAGAAAAACATTTTTTACATCCATCTGATGTAGTGGCCAATCACTGGAAGCAGCAAGAGCTAGAATCGTATGAACAATAGTCATTTTAGCCACAAGAGCAAAGGTCTCTTCATAATTGACACCATATTCCTGATTATTCCCAAGTGCAACAAGCTGAGCTTTGTAACGATCCAAACTTCCATCAGATCGAACATTGACTGAGTAAACCCATTTGCAACCTAGAGGAACAATAATGAGAGGACAGGGCTCAATGTCCCAAGTGTGATTGGCCTCTAGAGCAACAATTTCTTCTTGCATAGCTTGTCGCCAACAATCATGCTTGGCAGCATGTGGGAATATCAAAATTGGACAATGCAGTAGTAAGGGCTGAAATAGAATTGCCAGAACTGGAAGAGGGAAATTCATACCTATTCGGAGGTACAAACACTCAAGGAGAGCGACGTACTAAAAGTGCTGGAGGTGCTGCAACTGACTGAATCTAGAGTGTGGGAGGATCAAATATCGGGTGAGCCATCGAAAGAGACTGCGGGTGGGAGCGTCTTGTATACACAATACCTGGTTAAAAGTGAGAACTGACTGGATGAAGATCTGAGAACTGCTGCTCAAAGGAGGGGAGGACCACAATAGAAAAGGATAGCACAGTAGAAGAGGATATAGGAAAGAAATGTTGATTTTCAAATAAAATAACATTCCTAGAAATACGTGTACGATGTAATGTAAGATCATAGCAAACAAATCCATTTTGACACATATTAGATCCCAAGAAAGCACATTGAACAGATTAAGCAAATAATTTATGTCGTTCATGAGGAGGTAAATGAACAAAGCATACACAACCAAAAATACAAAGGTGATCATAACTAGGTTGCTTAGCGAATAAGCGAAAATAGGGAGACTCCATATGTAGGACTTGAGAAGGTAAATGATTAATCAAGTGAGTAGCAATTTTCAGAGCCTCTACCCAAAACATGGATGGAACAGAAGATTCTAACAAGAGAGTACGTACCACATCTAGGCGATGACGATTTTTACTTCGACAACTCCATTTTGTTGAGGAGTAGAGGGACATGAACGTTGATGAATAATACCTTTCGAAGCCAAGAATGCTTGAAACTCAGTAGACAAATACTCACCACCAGAATCTATGCATAATGTCTTAATAAAAGTAGAAAATTGATTGTCAACATACGCTAAAAACTCAGTGAAAGTACGAAAGACCTCAGATTTAGAGCGAAGAAAGTAGACCCAAGTAAATCTGTTATGATCATCAATGAAAGTCACATAATATTTAAATTTCTCATGTGAACTAACCGAGGAAGGTCCCCAAACATCACTATGGATAAGATCAAAGTAGTGAGATGCTCTACTTGCATGCAAAGGGAAGGGAAGAGTTTTACTTTTACCAAGTTTGCAAGAATCACACTCAATAGATAAAGAAGAATAATCCTTATTACTAGGTAAATCAGAGTTCAATATATGAGATAAGATTTGAGTATTGGGATGGTCTAAATGACGATGTCACACCATATAAAGATCTGAATCATTATTACAAGCAAAAGACTTAATAGAAGAAAGTGGAGAAAAATCTAGAATAGGTAAAAATAGTGGAAACAAGCGCCCCACTTTAGGTCCCTTCACAATCGGCTCCCCCGTTATCTAGTCCTGCACGACACAACCATTACCAAAAAAATTAACAGCACAATTGTTATCAATTAATTGGCTAACAGAAATAAGATTCGTGGAAAGCTAAGGGGTAAGAAACACATCAGTGAACTTAGAAAAGGCATCGCTGATAGCAGCTATGGTCAAAGAGTTGCCATTGGCAGTCTGAATGGAAGATTGACCTGTGTAGGGCCGAACATGACACAAAGCGGTGGGATTATAAGTCATGTGATTAAAGGCCCTCGAGTCCACGTGCCAGAGTTTAGTAGAATTGTTACCTTGGAACCCCATTGCTGATAATGCTGAAATTAACATCCGTTGCACCATTTATGGGGTGCAGTAATCTGGTGCAGGAGGTGCAGGAACAGAGCACGCAGCTAAAGAAGAATCGTGTGTAGGGATGGAAACGGGGTGGGTTTTTTCAGGTACCCGCCCCACCCCGCCCCTAATGGGACGGAGTTTAAGTTTAATAAATGAGTTTGGGACGGGTATTGGATTTTTTTTTAAAACCTGAGGCAGGTTCGGGTATTGCCCCATGCCGCCCCGCCCCGTCCCATTTACATATAAAATTAATTTTAATTCAACGAGCTTAAATTCCACCCAAGAATCCATCTTCCCAAACCCAGAAACCCCAACATTTTTCTTTCACGAAAGCTCTCAAAACTCTACCCAATCAGATCTATCCAAGAACAATTTGATCACCAGCCTCTTACTCGGTCAACACCCAGTTGGGAAAATATGCTTTCCATTGCAGCAAGCTTGTACCCTCTCTATGTCGCTGCTGGAGGGGTTGTTGCATGTGTGAAGCCATCTATTTTCGCTTAGTTTGTGGCGAGAGGCCCAGCTTCTTATAGCTTATCACTTCGGTTAATCATGTTATCCATGGGTATCACATTGAAGCTTAGGGACTTCTTCAATTTATTGATCCAGATGCCTTTTTCTGTGAGTTTTTTATGGTTGGATTTTTTGGGTGTTTTAGTATTTGATTGTTTTTGAGACATGGTGCTTTGGAGTTGCATTACAATCTGGGATTGTTTTGTGGGATTTGAGAAATGGTTGTGATTGCATTTTTGGATGTTTGGCAACGCAATGTTCTCTTTTTCTGTTTTTAATTAAAAAAAAAGATTAAAAAAAAAAAAAAAAGCTAAATGGGACGAGGCAGGGCGGGTATGGGAAATTTCTCATACCCGGCCTGCCCTGCCCCACCCCGTTTAATTTTTTAAACGAGACGGGGATGGAGGCGACCCGTCCCGAACCCGCCCCATTGCCATTCCTAGTCGTGTGCTGCAAAAGTTGCTATAGGAGGGACAATAACCAAAGTCTGAAATGCTTGGGCCTAACGATTCTGGGGGTGAATACGACATTCTTTGATAATGTGGCCCTTCTTCTTGCAATAAAAACAAAACTTCTTAGGACAAGTGCAATATGCCCATATTCCTTACAGCAGAAACACTGCAAGTTTTGAGAATGCATAGGTGGTCCGCGTCCTTGGGCAGCACAAGCTACAGTTGTCGTTCCAGAACTGCCATGAGATTGTCCAAAATAGCTTGAGTACTAAGGCGTTGCTCTTCGCGAAGAAACTCACCAAAACAAATATCAAGACAGGGAACAAGAGATCTGTTTAGTAAAGAGGAGTGGACATATTCATACTCCGGACATAGTTTCATAAGAAACTGATCACGTTGGGTAGTCGCGTGAATAGTCTGAATAATTGAGAGAGCGACAATAGAAACATCCGCGGTAACCAAATCAGCATATTCATGCCAAAGAGTCAGAAATGTCGAGTAGTAGTCCTGGATGGAAAGACTAACATGTTGAAACATGACAATCGCATGTTCTAATTGAAAGCAACGAGCATCGTTATCTTGATGATAAACTTTCTTCAAGTAAGCCCACATAGATTGAGCGGAGCGATGGGGCCGCAAGTGGGTGACAATATGAGGCTCCACTGAACCAAGAAGCCAAGACATAATGCGTGCATCAAGCACAACCCATGAAGGAGAAGACCCAACATCCTAAGATTTGTCAAAAGTGGATGGTTTTTCAACATTCGCGCCATCAATATGACCCCAAAGGTCTTTTCCCTTGAGAAAAAGTTCAAAATGAAATGCCCAAGTAGAATAATTTGTGCCTGTAAACTTAACACACATATGTGCGGAATCCATAGAAAATAAATAGAATCTGAGACAAAAGGATGGACCAAAAAAAATCCCAGAAGAGAACTGACCCATGACAGCCACAGAAATACCGAGAAAAATGGTTGTGGTTGGGTGCAGCACGGATCAACACAGACTTGACCGAAAGACACGAGAGGCACCTCCGAAACCGAGAAGACAGAAAAGAATTTAAGGGAAGAAAAATTAGCAACCTTACTCTAATACCATGTCAAAATATTGTATGAATGGCCGAATGCCTTGGCCTTGAGTTTTGTATATTATATATAGACTAGGATGCTATACATGGAAAACAAATAAATTCCCGCATGATTCTAGCCCTATACATGTAAATTATAATCTGTTAAATAATGTATGCTAACTGTACAGAATAATAAATGGAGAAATAAGGAAAGAAGTGTGGGCTAAAATAAGGAAAGAAGTGTAGACAGCAAAGGGAGAAATAAGGAAAGAAATGTGGGCTAAAATAAGGAAAGAAGTGTGAACAGTAAAGCTGTCCTTTGACAAGAAGACCTTGTTTGACAACTATTTTTCTAAATAATTTTTTAATCACCTAAATAAAAAAAATAGAGAAATATATTTGATAGCTAAAAAATAAGAAACAATTTTATGTTCTTAAAACAAAAAGATAAAAATGTATTTTTAGAAAATATTTTTTAATTATTTAAAAATATATTTTTTTAAATATTTTTAAAAATTAATTATAAAACTATAAAAAATGATTAAAAATAAAACACTACGTGTAGAAGTTATTTATAAAACATATCTAAAAACAATAATATTCCATGAAATATGAGGTTTTTTTAAATAAAAAACTGCTCATTAACCATCGTTGTTTCAGAAATGTTGGGAAGCTTCCGTTTCTTCCCTCTCATCCTTTTACTTTTTCCTTCTCTTTTCCTTTCAAAATTTCCCCATCTTCTTTCTTCTCTTCAGCCAATCCTAGACTAGGGCTGAAGCTATAAGGAGAGGTGTTCCTTTCAGCCAATCGCAGAAGAGAGCTTAAGACATAAGGAGAGGTCTTCCTTTCAAAAGTACTCCATGGGAGCACATGGTGGCTGTCCCAGCAAATGTCGGTTTTCCTCCTTAACTTCACCGATTACTTGTACACTAAGTAATGGTCTCCCTTTTCTAAAATTAATAAATTTATCTTATACTTTTAAAAATAATTTTTAAAATTTTTTAATTTGAGAAAATAAAAAAGTTTTCATTTTCTTAGAACGGAGTTTTTAAAAACCGTTTTATATTTTTATAAAAATATAAATTTTTAAAAAAGTTCATAATATTGTTTGATTATTATTCTCTATTTCCAAATTTTAAAAATAAAATAAAATAAAAATAAGTAAAAATTATTTTCACTGATATTTTAAAATAATAGAAACACTAACATACTCTATTATTTCTCTTCTACATATTATTATTATTTTTTTTATTTTTTACATTAATCAAATTAACTTCAAATTAAACAAGACTTAATGTATTGGATTTATTAACAATGCTACTAATTTTTAAAAAGAATTTAAAACTTAAATAATAAACTCATTAATACAAAAAAAAATTATAAACAAAAATTGGTTTAAAACAATTTTATTGTTTCTCTTCTATTTAATTTTTTTTTTCACTAGGCAAATAAACTCCTAATTAAATAAGAATTAATGTGTTGGATACATTAACAAGTCCAATCATTTTTAAGAATAATTTAAAACTCAAATAATAAACTTATTAATACCATAAATTTATGGATAAAAATTTGTTTATAATGATTCTATTATTTCTTTATTGCATATAATTAAAATTATATAAATTTTTCCATTAAAAAAAAAAGTACTTCAAATCAAGTGGCATTTTTTTATTAAATTTATTAATAAGTTTAATAATTTTTTAAAATAATATGGAACTCAAAAATAAGTTTAATCTTGAAAAAGAAAAAAAATGAGAGAGAAAAACCGATATACCATGAGTCATGACTTTATTATTTATCCTATACACACAAGTATTTTTTTTAAAAAAAGAAAAATTAAAATTCACTAAGTAAATAGAATATAAATTAAGTAAAACATAATTAATACTTTAACTTTCTTAATAATTCCTTTAATTTTTATAAATAATTTGCAATAGAAAACCAATCCAATTAATTATATATTAAATCAAAACATTCTAAAATATTATGTTTAAAATTGAGTACTAAATGTGTTCATATGTCATAAAAAAACTTGACTCATTTATGATTTTATTATGATATTACTATTTATGTTTTACTAAAAACTATTTTTTTACTTAATTTTTAATTACTAAGTTATTTTTATTTTCAATAAGACTTAAATTTTTAAAAACAAGCATAAGAAATTATGGTCAAACAATAAATAAATAAAATTAATTAAAATAATTATTCGACTTGTATTAAAAATGAATTTTAAAATTATTTTTATCTTATAGTAATTTTTGTTTCACTAGAATAAAAAAAATTGTTCCATAATTTAAAAAAAAAATATTTATCTTTAAATCATACATAATCTTATATTTAATTTTTATTTTTTAATAAGACTTAAGTTGAATTTAATTTCATATTATTATAAAATGAAAGTAAGACATTTTATTTAAAAATAATACAAATTCTTTCATCCCAACAAGATTTTTGTTTTTTGTTTTAAAAAACCATTTTTTAAAATATCGTTGCAAACATCATTGTTTTTTTAAGAAAAAAAAATTAAAAACTGTTTTTTATTCTCTATTTTGAAAATAAATTTTAAAAAACACCGCCTAAGGTCCTAAAATTTTTTTAAATAATTTTTTTTTAATGGTGTAACTTGGTGGATGTGAGGATTTCTTTTTTTTTTTTTTTTTTTGCTTTGTCACGGTCTTTCTCTCTTTGGTCTTTAGTCAAGTCAGCGAAGACAAGCCTCACTGATTTTATCACCTTTACCCTCTCCTCACTGAGATCACCCCACAACTCTTGCTGCCGCTTCAGTTTCTCACAGATTAACTTTAGGTAAATCCATTAGTTTGCATTTCTTCTTTCTCTTCATTCATCAAATTTTGCTGCAATTTTTTTTCTTCTTTCTTAGTATTTTTTGCTTTTGAAATTAATGTTTAATTTTAGTTGATGGAATATCTTAATTGATAATCAAATTCCCCATGTTGAGTTGGATCGATTTGAGGTTCAAGCTTCTATCCATCAACCTCATTCATACATAAATATATAGATGTGCAATCGTTATTTGCCAGTTGCTGCTTAGTATTTTGTATGGTATTATTGGGCTAATTAATTTTTCAATTTTCAGTTTTGTTGGAAGATGCGTGTTGTTCCATTAATTTAGAATCTACTTTAGATCGTAAATTGTAATGAACAAAGCATGAGTATGATATATTGGTTATTTTCACATTCATTATGGACCAATTCCTTTAGAATCTCAGTTGAGAATCGATGATATTTAGATAAAAATTTTCTTTTGTCTAGTTGTGTATGGATCCTTGGGCATATTTGGGATAAAAAAATATCTTTTGTCTAGTTGTGTATGGATCCTTGGGCACATTTGGAATGCTAAAATCGATAATGAGAGTAGGAAAAATATTTCGTTCTATGTTCATTAGGGCATTTGGATTAGAATTAACAATAAGAATAAGAATAAAAGTAGAAAGTTGATTATCATAGAATTAAAACTTGTACTTCAAGGATTTTCATTATCCACTCTTGCACTTAGAATTTTGATTCATTGCCATTGCCGTTCTTATTCATTCCGACTTGGGCATTTAAATACTGAACACATCTTAAGATGCTTTAGTTCTATGTATAGTATAGTATAGTATAGCTTATATTCTCAGTTCCCGGTTTTGTTTACCCGAAAATTGCAATATCTTAAGGATATATGTGGTTTCATGGGGCTGATATTTTAACATAGACTCGCATTTAAACTATATGCATGCAACGTTTTCTTGAAAATATTCCAACAAAAACCAGTATGAAATAGCATTAAAAAGACGGAAAATTTGGGATGTGATTTTTAATTTGCTCTCTTAGATGGAGGAACGAAAATGGGAGGAGTTAAACATGGATATTTTAGTGAATGTGTTTGGAAGAGTGGGAATGGAGTCGTTGTTGTTGGATGTTCCCTTTGTATGCAAGTCTTGGTATAAAGCGAGCCGCGAACCTCAGTGCTGGGAGCATCTTATTTTTCCTGAATGCATCAAACCTGACGATATATGGGAAGAAGACAGCCCCGACAGGGGCTTTGCAGAGAGGTTAGTGACTACATATCAAGAGAACTTGTCTGTCACTGCATTCATGAAGTTCATAGTTAACCGTAGTTGTGGATGTGCCACAATCATCAAACTCCCCAAATACTGCACCGAGGAGGCACTGGAGTATATTGCAAACGAGTAAGGCATCTTGGCTTTTACATTATTATATTGAAAAACATCATCATTTTGACTTTTAAGTTATAGTTCTACAGAGCAGTACTTATGGATCTTAAAATTTTCCAAAATTCAAGAAGTGGCTTCATATGAAGTGAATTGTGATTTGTAGGTGTCCCAGATTAGAGGGTTTGGATGTGGGTTTGTATAATTTTTCTATTGAAGATATTATTCCAAAATTTGTAAGCAAGTGGAAAAGCTTGGAAATGATGAGACTGGGGAAATTTCACATGAAATCTGTCGTACCACAGATCGGTCTTCACTGCAACAACTTCATTTGGCTATCAGCTCCATATACCTACATTGGAAAAGTTGAAGCATTGGTCATGGTTGCTTCACTGCCAAAACTTAAGTGCTTGGATCTACATAGAGCAACCTTTGAGAAGGAAGCTCTAGTGATGATATTGCAGGGCTACAAACAGCTTGTGCATTTAGACATCAGGGACTGCTGGGGTTTTCGTGGTGATGATGCCGAGATATTGGAGCTTGCTTCACATATTCCTTCATTCATGTGTGAAGGGTCGAGCATAGGACTTGGGACACTATCCGCTCCTGTGGATAACCTCGAGGTTGATCACGAGCTATTCTGCGATAAAATTCATCACGACGACTGTTTTGATTTCGATTTTGATGATCTATTAATTTGAGGGTTTGTGAATTCAGTTGAGGTTCAAGTGGGCTTGTTAATAAGCTAGAGCACTGTGAAAAAATGTCGCATGCCTGTTTATGTAATGTAAGACGAATTATTAGCGACTCCGAAGGGTTAATGCTGTTCTAGCTAGGCTGCAAAATATGCTAATATTGTTTTGTGTTTTGTGTAATGTCTATGTAAATAATGCTTTCAACTACAGAATAAAACTATATTTGACTTTGGTTTCTATTGGTAATTTTCTTCCCATTGGTTTATTTGGTGTCTAGATGCAATAGATCAGTCATGCATGAGCAATCTTTCATGGAACTTATGGGCATTTAGGATCAAAGCTATAAGTTTTCAGAAGGTCAATGTGTCTAAAGATAATGTGGTATAACTCTGATTGTGTGCATGAAATCTGACACTCTTGTCATCGGAATTATGATATCAATTTTTGGATTAGACTTTGATCATTTCACTTGAAATCAATTGGTGTAGTAGTGTGGGTCAAACATTATATGGCTTTCAAGATCAAACCCAATAGCCTTGTCTTAAAAACTATTATTTGGGTAACTCATCCTGGATTTATTGCAACATGAAAATTATATGAAACAAAGATTAATTTTCATAAAGTGATGATAGCCTATACATCCATCTGGTTGCCCAATTTAAGGTGAATTTGTCATCATATTCTGAGTGTAATCACACATATTTTTCCTTTTTATCTTAATTAATTTTCTTAAGAGAGCTTTTTGGATAAAAATTCTAGAGCTAGAATTTCTTTTTGTGTACGTTCATCAATCTATTTCTTGATTTGAGCGAAAGTATGAGAGAGAAAAAAAAAAGTTTAAGAAAAAAATAAGTGAAGGAAAATAAAAAATAGATTCAAAGTCAATAAAGTATTTCTATATATTTCTTCAAACTTATTTCTTTTATTTTCTTTCATTATATAAAGAATACATAATTTTGTATAAATTTTTAATTAATTTTAATTATATTTTATTTCCTTTCGTATTTTCCACTGTAAAGCCAAACATGAGAAAAACATTTTTTTTAATATTTTTTTCTTTTCTTAATAATTTAGGGGAACTAACATAATCTAAGAGATCAAATGTAGAAAGGAATGTTTGAGAATTTTGTACACATTGTTCCATGGTTCAAGAAGCAATTCATAATATCATCACTAACTATACTCAACTTTAAATTGGCATTGGGTGAAAATACATTTATTTTCACTTCAATGGGGTTTTAGCATGGGTTCTATCAACAAGTAAATTTTACTCACCTTCCTAAGATTTTGATGACTTATTAATTTGAGGGTTTGTGAATTCAGTTGAGGTTCAGGTGGGCTTATTAATAAGCTAGAGTGCAATGAAAATCTCGTGTGCCTCTTTATGTTATGTAAGACAAATTATTAGTGACTCCAAAGAGTTAATGTTGTTCTAGCTAGACCGCAAAATATGATAATATTGTTTTGAGTTTTGTGTAACGTCTTTATAAATAATGCTTTCAACTACAAAATTAAATTATATTCGACTTTAGCTTCTATTGGTAATTTTCCTCTCCTTTGTTTATTAGATGTCTTGATGCAATAGATCAATCATGCATGAGCAATCTTTCATGGAGCTTATGGGCATTTAGGATCAAAGCCATAAGTTTTCAGAAGGTCAATGTGTCTATAAACAATGTGGTATGACTTTGATTGTATGCATGAAATCAATCTGAGACTCTTGTGATCAGAATTATGATATCAATTTTTTTATTAGACTTTGATCATCTCACTTGAAGTCAATTGGCGTAATGTGGTGAGGTCAAACATTATATGGCATTCAGGATCAAATCCCATAGGCCTTATCTTAAAAGTTATTATTTGGATAACTCATCTTGGATTTTAGAGCAACATTATTTCATTGCAACATGAAAATTATATCAAACGTACTTAATCATTAGAAGTGGTTTGAGAAGGTTAGATCTTAATTTTCTTAAATGATGATAATCTATCTATCCATCAGGTTGCTTGATTTAAGGTGAATTTATCATCCTATTCTGAGTGTCATCTCACACATGTTTTTTCTTCTCATATTAATTAATTTTAATTCTTAAGAGAGCTTTTTGGAAAAAAAAAATTCTAGAGCTAGAATTTCTTTTTGTGTCCATCAATTCATTTCTTGATTTGATCCTGATTCATACAATTGATCATTAGATCTAATTTGAAGGTTCATTTTCATCTTCAGTGGAGTGATGTTGAATTAGGTGAGAATGAGAGTTTTTTTTTTTTTTGTTTTTTTTAATTACTGATTTGCTATCAAGCAGACACATGGATATTGCGACTCTTTATTTAAGCATGGATTATTTTATGGATTGTTCATGTTTTATCCTGTTGGGGTTGTTAGAGTTATAGTTGAAGTTGTCAAAAGTTCATTCAGTTAATAAATCCTATTATTTAGGACATGCAGGTAGAGTCTGAGCATTTCCTTAACCATTTACCACGTTATTAGGACCTGTAAAACTTAGGTTGTTTGTTTCCAAGTTTATCTCTTTGTAAGGCTTATATAAGCCAACTGCTTGTTTTGAATTTAACAACATTAATTTTTCATATATTTTTCTGAATTGCTTTGTGCCTAGAGTTTACAACAATTTGGTATTAGAGCCACATCACGGGGCCTAATTGTGAGAGAAAAGAATCCATAGTTTCTTAAGAAGAGATAGAGTGAGAAGAGAGAGAATCAAAGTATGGCAGCTGAAAATAATTTCATTCAACCTACAATTCCTAAGTTTGATGGTCATTACGATCATTGGTCCATGCTTATGGAAAATTTTCTTCATTCAAAGGAGTATTGGAGTTTGGTGGAGACTGAAATCCCTGTTGCAGCAGAAGGAGTAGAGTTTACTGAAGCACAACAAAAATCAATGGCAAACCAGAAGCTGAAAGACTAGAAAGTCAAGAATTATTTGTTCCAAGCCATGGATCAAACCATTATGGAGACAATCCTCAATAGAGACACTGCCAAGCACATCTAGGACTCTATGAAACAAAAGTACCAAGGTTCCACAAAAGTCAAAAGAGCACAGCTCCAAGCTCTTCGGAAGGAGTTTGAGGTTCTACAGATAAAAGAGGGTGATAGTGTTGATACGTACTTCGCTCAAACACTCATCATAGCAAACAAGATGAAGATTCATGGTGAAAGCATGCAACAAGTGGTGATTATTGAAAAGATCTTGAGATCAATGACTTTAAGGTTCAACTATGTTGTGTGTTCGGTTGAAGAGTCTAATAACTTAGACACCTTAACCATTGATGAGTTGCAAAGCAACTTACTGCTACATGAGCAGAGAATGAACGGGCATGGAGGAGATGAGCAGGCATTAAAGGTGACCTACGATGATAGAATTGGTGGAAGAGGAGGTGGTTGAGCTCGTGGAGCTTTTCGAGGAAGAGGCAGACAAACATTCAACAAAGCTATAGTTGAGTGTTATAAGTGTCATCAATTAGGGCACTTTCAATATAAGTGTCCTAAATGGGAGAAGGAAGCGAATTTTGCTAAGCTTGAGGAAAAAGAAGAAATGTTGCTGATGTCATGTGCGGAGCTTAATTAATCAAGAAGAAAAGATGCCTGGTTCCTTGACTCAAGGTGTAGCAATCATATGTATGCAAATAAGGAATGGTTCTTGGATCTTGATGAGGAATTCCAGCAATCTGTGAAGCTGGGGAATAATTCCAAGATGGTTGTGTTGGGAAAGGGTAACATTAGGTTGCAAATTGTTGGAGTTACTCAGGTAATCATTGATGTTTTCTATATACCTGAGTTGAAAAATAACTTATTAAGTGTTGGACAATTGCAAAAAAGAGGTGTAGCTATTTTGATACAACATGGAGTATGTAGAGTCTATCATCCCAAGAAAGGGCTTATTATGCAAACAGCAATGTTTGCAAACAAGATGTTCATATTGCTTGCAAAAATTCTATTGAAAGCTCCCACTTGCTTCTAAACAATTCTTGAAAACAACACTCACCTTTGGCACTGCAAATATGGGCATTTAAGTTTCAAGGGTCTGAGAA